>CM021106.1:234092032-234269115 GCA_007115665.2 Sequoiadendron giganteum
TCTTCTTGAAAAATGAAAATAGACCCACCAAAGTAGAACACAACTTTTGGTGTTTTTAAGTTGACCAGTGTGATCGTGAAGTCAATTTATCCCATCAAAATCATTTTCAATCATTTCTGGAAAGGTCCTATTTTTTAGGGTTTTCCTAAAAATAGGGGTTTGAAACCCTAATTTTCAAGTTAAAAAAAATACTTAAGTATCTTCTTTGATATAAACCCACAAAAAGCCTATGTTTTTTTTTACCTAAAATAGACTTTTGGCAACAATTGTACATGATTTAGATCATTTTAAGAAAAATGTCTCATTGAAGCAAAAATTTATTTTGGGTACAACATTAGGCTTCGTCTGGTGACCATGCCAGATACTTACGACATAGGAGAACCGAGAATCTCTAGTTTTCATAGAACAATACTTTTATTAGTTGGGCATTGGAGTCAAGACTTATTTCCTAATTCACCTAACAATTGGAGTTTTCCTACTTATTCACCTAAAACACGACGATACTTTACGAAATGGGGAAACACATAACAAAGTAACATTGGAGCAACAAAAAATATTTACAAAGAACTCACCCCATCCTCGAAGGGACAAAATGTTTCAAGTATTGCCTGCTTCATGGCAACACGAAGAGCCTCCCATCAATGTTTCTTTTTCCTGAAAGGGTTTACTTCTCTTTTGATGGGAATTGCAAGAGATAATCCCTCTAGCATGAAGATTCTCAAGTATTCGTATATCCAAGCAAGGGTACTCTAACAAAATTCAAAATATGATGCAAATGGCAAAGTTGATGCCACTGAGGCATTAGTTCTATTGTCGTCCATCCTTGGGATGTTGAACTCTTCAAACCAATCAATCTAGTTCCAAACTCGATTTCTATAATGTCGTAGGTGATCTTTGCTAACTTAAAATATCCTTTGATCGAGAGTTGATCGGCTCAATCAGATCTAGATTGCCTTTAAAACATAAGAGTTTTATTCCCATGTCTTCGACATCTTTGAGGCCTAACAAAAGCACCTCTTTCTTAGCTTTAGTGAATTCCGATCGCATAGATGGGTACAATTGTCCTTTAGGGGAGATGATCATTTCCCCCACTTCTAAAACTGCTGATGAACAACCTCCAACAAACTGTGTTTTCCATGACCTTGTTTCCTCTATCAGTCTCTTTTCAGAACAAGCAATGTTCTGATCTTCAACTTCTATCTTTGACAAAGTTGCATAATTACCGAGACCTGTTTCAGGCTTTGCTCTTGCTAGAACAGATGACCTGAGTACAACTTGCTTCTTTACGACATCGAGAATCTAATCTAGTTGTTTTGGATGATCCTGAAGATATTCTAGTTGAGATATTTGTACCTTGGTCTTCATCATGGAAGCTACGATGTCAAAATTTTCCAAAGATGGATCTTGAGCAATTGGCATAGCGTTCTTCTATGAAGACCTGGGATTAGAAGTGGAAGGCACCTCTTCACCCTTCTCATTTGATCTCCATCTTTATTCCTCTTCTTTCTGTGCTTTGAAGTGTTGAACATGTGTAGACATAGGCATTGAAAATTTCTCATGATTCATCGCAAGAGAATAATGACGATATGCTTCTTTTTCTTGATTGGTAACGGGTTCAAAGTATCGCGTTGTAGAGTCACCATCAAAGTTGTCCATCTGTGGCAAGACAACGTTTGAACTTGGTGCTGGTACAAAACTAGAACTGGGAGCAACTTCAGCATATCCCATGATTTGGGTCATTATCAGATTTTTAGGACACGTGAATCTGATATGTGCATCTATGTCATAAAAACAACAAATTACTTCACTGTGTGTAGCTTTAATCATTGGTCTATGGAGGTGTTTGAAACCATGGCTGAATATTGTCTCTCTTTGGTTGGTACAGTTGCCAAGCTAGAGATATGATAGAATCTATTTTCATCAAGCCAGAAGTGATCATATTATCCTCCAACTCGATGGTGTGTTCTTGCACACTCTTCAACTTTATTTCTTTTTCCGTCTTGAGGAAGAAGGCTATCTCTGATGGAAGAGCATGTATGAAACAAATTATCAGAATCTTCGGTGATGGATCGAGTGTGGAAGAAATTCATGTAACAAGACGATTAAATCTTGCCACAAACTCTCGCATGCGTTCGTTGTGCTCCATCTTTGAATTTGCAAGCTGGGAAAACAACATATGACTATCTTTAGAGGGCTTGAACTGTGCCAAAAATTTCTCGCTTATAGTCACCCAGCTTGTAACAACACCTGGCTTCAAATGATTGAACTAGTCATTAGCATTCCCAACAAGAGTCTCCACAAAGAGATGCACTACGATGTCTTCATCCATCACTGCAAGACGACATAGGCCATTGTGAATGCAGCAAAATGTTCATCCGAGTGTCGACTCCCATCAACGTGAAATCGGGGAAAGTGCTTCCCTGACCCTTTAGGTAACTCATGATTTACCTGAAAAGCCAAAGGCCCAATGTTATTACCCCAAGGTAATGAAGGTGGACATCTCTTGCCAGCATTATTGTTGTTACCATCCATTGCTTCTTGTATGGATCATGCAATCGGATGCTAGAGGATCATTCCCATGACATAAAAGTGTTAGATTTTCTTGAAGTTTTATGCCTCATTACCCCACGGTGGGCGCTAGAAAATTGTTGGCATTTCAATTAGCACCTCTGGAGTGCTTATTGGAAAATGAAATCTATTGCAAGTGTGAAGTCATTTCTCTTCAAATTAGGAGGGGAAGATCCCTCTTGTTGCTGATGTTTGTATAAAAAGTAGAGTAAACTAATGTTCCTATCTTTTTACTCAGTGACGGGACAAAAGGGTGCATAAACACAATGCGTTGTAGGTAAGGGTTTTCTTTGGTTTCTAGAGATCTTAACTACAACTAAGCTAGATTTTAATCTATCCTATCTTCTCAAGATAAACAGAGCATGAGGGAATAGGAGCAGGAATGGATGGTTCGATCACTTGGATGAATGTTTCTCCTAGAATGCATCTGAAGGCTCTAAACTCCTAGATTTACAATGAAAAAAAATCCACACAAGTAATCTTTAGACGGTAGACTAGATATTAGGATTCCCAAGGAGGTACCAAGACCTTTCTGAGGTGTAGGCTGAAAGATTGTCTACTAGAAACAACAAAGGACAATAATCTTTCTTCCTAAATTCCCAAGGAGAGAAAATGCTCTTTCCGAGGTGTAGATCGAAAAACAAATTATTGAAAACAACATACAATGATAAATTTCAAGACTTTAGATCAAAGGAAAGGTAGCTCTCCTAATTTATTATGTCAATCTTCCATCAAAGATTACACTTTGGGACAACAACGTGTGTCAAAGAGACAATCACACATGATGCAATCAAACCAAGAATACATGAACAATGATTAGATACACCTATTTGAATAAGAAGAATACAAGCTGTACTTGGCATTTCCCTATCACAAATACAATCCAAGAACATATACTAAGCAAACAATATGAAGGCTTTTTAGCTCATTTTTTTGTTGCCGTGAAGTAAAGTTACAAAATAATGAACAAAGGCTCTTATTTATAGAAACTCAAAGGAGTAGGAAACCCTAAAATCTCCTTGAGTTAACAATGAGTTCTTTCCAATCTGCAAGATTTATTCCTATGTATAAATGTAGGTGACTAAGTAGTTAACAGGAAAGCTACTTCAATTAACTGAAACTAAACTAAAAGTGAACTCCAATGTACAAAGTGCCTCCAAAATAAAGATCCACAATTAGTGGAGAGAGACATGCATGATCAATGGGACAATGAGTTAACTTGGAAAAAGGCATCAAGTTAACTCTTGTTTGTCATTAATGCTATTTTGGAGGGTAGGACATCCCAACTAGGTGTTTTACACCACATCACCTCTAGTCAACAATTCCTCTAGCTAGTCGTTGACTTCTTCTGCCTCTAGACAATTAATGCTCCGCAAATTGATGACATGTCACCTCAAAATCTCTTCACCACTCACAATCCACTCTTGGTAACTTTGTCGGCTCCGTTATTGGAGTGATGACTTTTGTTTCTCCCGTAGCTTTGTGCTTCTGACATTTTTTCTTGATTCTTCTCAATGAAGGAGTTGTATGATGAAACTGCTAAGTCTAATTGCGAACCCTCTAGCTATGAGAAATGCACATGAACTTGCTGCACACGTAGAATTCCAATGGTATCAATCCTGTAAAGTGGCCTTGGATGGATATCGGATATACAAGGTGAAATCATATAGAACCTATGGACTTGAGTGTTTATGCTTGTCATTTTGTCCAAATTGACCTCTGGGTGTGCCTGATGCAGATCAGTGTCAGTTTTTTCTAGGGAGTCATGGAATAAGATCATCTTGGTCTTGTATTTGACTTGGGAGAACTGCATTATGAAAACCTTGAAGATTGACTATGCACACAATGTTGTTCGGACAACTTTTTCTGTGACTGCTAAAAATAGCCTTGCTGGGGCAACTTTTTACAAAAAATTCTAAGACATGGATTTTTGTGAGAATAATTCTCTAAACAAACCCAAATGAAATTCAAAAAAATATTTTTTTCTATGACATGCAAGAGCCCTTTGGTGGTAGAGGCGGCGAGGCACTAGAAAATTATTTTTCCTAGAAAAATCTAACACATGGTTTTTATTCATGCTTCAAAGTTGAACAAACTCAGCTTGTCTGTTTTTCAAAATTATGACTTTTTCTAGAAACCCTAAAAAATAGGGGCAACAGGGCTACTTTTTCTAGAAAAAATTAGCATGTGGGTTTTGTTGAAAAAACTGTGCTGATCATACCCAGAAGGTCAGATATGTGAATATACGCTGTTTTCTTGGATATGCAAGAAGATCTAAGACAAGAATAGAGGAAAAAGACAAGAAGAATTTTGAAAGTTATCAACTGCCTCCCAAGATCTTCAAGAAAATCAGGCCTCAAAATGTAGAACTTGATGAATTGTCCCTTTGTGCAATTGATCTTCAAAAATATGAACAATGAAAAACCCTCTGTGAGATCTTCAAAAGACATTTTGGAGAGAAAATAATTGTTCTTGGCTTCAACCTGCAAAGACAAATTTGATGAATAATGACACCTAGACTTGATAAATATCATTTGATTTTGAAGCAATCGAGTTTAGGGTGCCAACTCTTGATTCAGGAGTTCATTTTCCTAATCTTGAGTTCACAACACTGATTTCCACTTATTTGGGGACATTTTAGACATGAAAGGATTTCTAAAACAATCTTCAATCAATTGAGTCTTACTTTGACTTTAGGCATCCCTTTGAAGAGTTGAACACTTTTTCATTATTTTTCTGTGATGAAATGCCTCCATTCGATCCATGGTTCTGGTTTCTCAGTTGATCTTGAAGTGTTGCTGACAGATCCACTGTTGAGATGAAACAAATTTGATGAAGTGTGCTTGGGAGCTGCAAAGCTCAAAACTTGAGTCTGATGCCTCTGATTCTTGGGAACCTTTTCCCAAGATGGTGTATTTTTTTCCAGACTTAGTCAATTTTCTTGAGTGTTCTTCAATTCCTCTAGTTTGACCCTCAGTGCTTTGATTTGAGATCACCTATGACTGATGAGTACGGTGATCCTGCTGAAACATGATGGATGACCAGTTTAGTTCTGAAAAGGATGACTGGCTTCGTGAATCCTGAAAGTTGATTTATGTGCCTCAAAAGCTTGGGTGCCCCTAGTCTGTAGGGGTGCCTTTAAATTTTTGACTTATTATTTTCGTGTTGCAAACTTTCACGAACAGTCCCAATCCGATCTTTGTCGTCAGATGTTTGATTTGTCTGTTGTCTTCAGTGACAGTGTCATTGTTGTGATTTATCAAAATAGAGAAGGTCATCCTAGAGATTAATGAGCTTACAGACTGCATCTAATTTCCCAAAAATATGGGCACCTATTTCTAGGAAGATGCATTTTCCTTGACACTTAGTCAAATTTTCATGTTTTTCATCTTGTCTTCACCTTTGGTTTTTTTGGCTTGATCTTTGTTTGTGAATCCCTGTCAGGTCGTGTGCACATGCAACTAGATTGATCACGAAGCTAAGAGGGTGCTGAGCAGAGGCCTTGTAGAAAGTAATCGTTGAAAATCTCATCAGGTGACTCAAAATGAAGGGCGCCCCTAGCCAACAAGGGTGCTTTTGCCTTGATGTGCATTGATTTTCCTTTCATTTTGCATGCTTGAATGATTAACAACTGCTATCGTTTGATATGTCTCGCTAATTGGAAAAAATGTTTGTTGAAAAGCTGAGTTGATGTCGGGGAGATCATCCGAAGACAAGCTTGCTCAACAATTGACATCTGGACCATCTAATTCAAGGGTGCCCCTGATCAGCAGGGGCGCTTTTTCTCATGTTTGACTGCCATTTTTTATTGTGCTTGCTTGTAGCATCTCTTGACTCTGCTTACATTTTTCGATAATCGATGAATCAGGTGACCTTGCTTGATGATGTATTGGAAAGCTAGTAGAAACACGAAGGAGAGGACTACCTTGGTGAAAGTTGATGATTGTCTTTGACCCCTTGAATTCATGGGCTCCCCTGGTCAACAAGGGCTCTTTTGATTGTAGCTTCATCATTTCCTTTAAGATATTCACCTCTTCGTGCTTCGTGTTTACCATTGTAGCTCGATTGACTTGATCACTGTTGTCGAAAATGCAAATGCGTTCATTGTAGCAATTGCTTTCACCATGCTGCATGTACAGGTGCTTGAAAATTTCACCAAGGCATTGATTGTGTAGCAAATTTCTGGTAGCAAGGCGTCATCTTCCAGATAATTTTTTTAGCATTTTCAACCTTTGAAAATATCCTCCATCATGAAGCACCTTTTTGAACATTTTTTTCCATGGATTCTTCGTTGAAGCTTTTGAGGCTTAGATTTCACCACCTGGTACTGGCCATTCTATCATTAATGGCTGCAGAGGTGCTAACTTTCTTTCTGAAAAATTACCACCAAAGTAAAACAAACTTGATGGTGATTTTGAATTGACCAGTGTGATCGTGAAGTCAATTTATCCTATCAAAATCATTTTCAATCATTTATGGAAAGGTCCTATTTTTTAGGGTTTTCTTAAAAACAGGGGTTTGAAACCGTAATTTTCAATTTTTTAGAAATTTGCAAGTATCTTCCTTGACATAAACCCACAAAAAGCCTATGTTTTGTTTGACCTAAAAAAAACTTTTGACAATAATTTTACATGATTTAGATCATTTTAAGAAAAATTTCCAATTGAAGCAAAAATTTATTTTGGGTACAACAATAGTTATAATAATAGCTACACAATTAGGAGAGAAATGAGATAATAGATTTGTCGAGGAATTCAAATTCACAAAGAAGTATAACTAGGAAAAGTAAGGTGTAGATGCATTTTAGAGAGCTTGCATGTGCACTACCATGTATAACAAAAAATTGGTTCTCTTTAAAATATTTTGTTTCAAACAATAAAACAAAAGGAATATTGTGATATAGAATCATCTGAAAAACCACAAGTGGTGGTCTTTCTATAACCATGAGTGGTGGTATTTCTATAGGAATCAACCAAATTATTCATTTATTTTGCGGGCCCAACTAATGCGACCATTATATATATGGAATTACTTTGAGAATTATCTTTGTGGAGTAACATTCAATACAAGTTATGTATTTGTTGATTAATTAATAATTATGCATTTATGATGTAGATTAATTACTAGCTAATGTGTTGTGTGACCTTCCATGCTTCGTGGTATTTGTGATGCAATTTAATTATATTTGAGTTGGGTTTTATGTTGAGTGTATGTTCATATACTAAATATTTAGTACAAAAAGAGTGTAACCTAGCTTTGTTTTAGGCTACCCATAAGAGAGATGAGGCTAATGATGATGATACTATTCAAATAAATTTATAAAAGAACCTATAGATTTCTACAAGATCATCATAGTTTCCTTAAAGAAATGAAGTTTTGGCTCATCATTAATTCCTTAAAAAAAAATTCACTTCCATTGTAGTTGCATCTTCCTCTAGGGTTATGTGGTGGGGAGTTACACATGGTATCAGAGCCCGGGTTTCAATAATTGGTGCTCTAGGATAATGATGAACCCATTAAGCTGTTAGTTGCATAGGATTTAAGTTGTATACATTGCCTAATTCCTGGTGTGTCTATGTAGGATCATGCCACGCAGATGAGGTCAAGGTAGAGGTTGAGGTTGTGGCCATGGAGGCAGTCACAGAGGTAGTCAACACGATTCACCTCCCCATGTTTCCCATGATTCTAATCATGAGGAGCATCAAGTCTCAGAATGCCCCAGGAGGTGGAGATCAGCATCAGGATCCTCCAGGGATCGAGGGCGCATAGTTGTGTAGGTTGTTAGAGGAGACACTAGCTCGCCTTGGGCCGAGACAGGGCGGAGAGCCCAAGGCAAGCCATTGTCTCCTCTAACAACCTGCACAAGTATGCACCCTCGATCCCTGGAGGATCCTGATGCTGATCTCCACCTCTTGGGACATTCTGAGAAGCTTGATGCTCCTCATGATCAGAATCATGGGAAACATGGGGAGGTGAATCATGTTGACTACCTCTGTGACCGCCTCCATGGCCACGACCTCAACCTCTACCTTGACCTCGTCTGCATGGCATGATCCTACATAGACACACCAGGCATTAGGCAATGTACACAACTTAAATCCTATGCAACTAACAGCTTAATGGGTTCATCATTATCCTAGAGCACCAATTGTTGAAACCCGGGCTCTAATACCATGTGTAACTCCCCACCACGTAACCCTAAAGGAAGATGCAACTACAATGGAAGTGATTTTTTTTTTAAGTGTAATTAATAATATGTAAAGTGCACTACACTAATAATATGGTTCTTTAATTGGGTATAGAAATTTTAACAAACATTATTAATTCCAAATAGATGGAGCAGGGAGAGAGTGGGAAGAGGAGCAAGGGGAATTTGAAATATGGGGATGATTCTGGAGAGGATGGTGATGATTATGTAGACACAAAGGGTTTATTGCTAGGCTAGCTATTGGTGCTATTATGTGGGGCTACTGAGGAGTGGAGCTGGTTTCTATATTTGGCCTGGGATGTGTTGCTACAGGTTTGTTTGATGCTTCCATCCTTTTGGGAAGCTATGGTTTGGTGCTGGCTACTGTCATTTTCCTACTGGGGAGCCATGTTTTAGGTCTGGTTGCTACTTTTTCCCTGTGGGGTTTTGCCTAGTTCTTCTTTGCTAGGTGTGTGGTTGGGTTCCTACTCATTTCTTCTTGTGGACTTGGCTGTCTCATTGCCTTTTCTTCTGGTCTTTTATTGGCTCTTGCTCTAGCACTGGGTGGGGTTTTGGGGTGCCTATAGTGGGTTTGATAGTGGAGATATTCTGGCATTTTTAAGACCCTGACTGACATGTAGGCTCAGATGTTGTTTTTAATCGTTTTTCCTTCTCTCTTCTATTTCCACTTGTGGTTTCTCCTAGCCCTGTCCTTCTTTTTGAGGGTTCCAGTGCCTCTTTGTGGGAGACGTCTTTCGGTGTGGCTTAGGGGCTATGCTTCTATGGGACTTCCTCTTTGCTGCAGGTTGTAGGTTTTGGTTTGCCTTTGGTGGAGGTGTCTATGGAGAGTTTTTGGCATGTTTTAGACCCTGACTGGCATGTAGGGTCAAAGGTTGTTCTTCATGGTCTTGCCTTCTCTCTACTCTCTATACTTGGGGGATTTCCTTGCCTTGTCCTACTTCTCTCAGGTCCCAGTGGCTTGCTTTTGTGGTTTTCTGTGGGACTTCCTCTTTGCTGCAGGTTGTGGGTTTTGGTTTGCCTTTGGTGGATATGTCTGTGGAGATTTTTTGGCATGTTTTAGACCCTGACTGGAATGTAGGGTCAGAGGTTGTTCTTCATGGTCTTGCCTTCTCTTTACTCTCTCTACTTGGGGGCTTCCTTGCCCTATCCTTCTTCTCTTGGGTCCCAATGGCTTTTCTTTGGTGTCTCTCTTGTTGTCTGGGATTTTCCCAGAGGTTTTCTTGGCTAGGCTTTGTTCTCTCATGTCCCAGATGTTCTTGGTGCAGTTAGGTGTTGTTGCTGCTTTGGGGTTGGTTTTGAAGCTGTTGGCTAGTTTTTCTAGCAAGGTTTTTTTGCTGTCCTAGGTGTTATTCGTGCCTAAGGGAGTCTTGGATGCCTTTTCTTTTGATGGGTGCTCCTCTTTTGAGGTGGATAATGTGCTGGTTAGTTCGTGGGTTTCTCTTCTTTCATAAGATTTTAAGCGTGTTATTTCCACCCTTGGTTTGGGTTTGACAGGGCTGCTTACTTTGTTCATCTTGAAGACCTTGATGTTGTTGGCTCCCCTAGTTATTATGTTAACTCTTTTTGCTAGAGTGTTGGCTTTCTTTCGTGTCCTATAGTTGGTGTCTCCTATTGAGGTGGAGACCTCTCCTATGGAGATGGAGATGGGTGCTTTTGGTTGGTGGTTTGTTCACACTTCTTCTACGAGTTTTCTCCAATGCATCTTCTATTAAGGTGGAGGCCATTCTTATGGAGGTGGAATGCAGATTGGTTGGAATTCCTCTATAGTGGAAGCTTGGGTTTCCATGGTGATAACTATTATAGAGGTGGAGAGGGGGTGTTGATTGGCTCCAATTTTTTTGATCATTTTATTTTTTGAGATTTGGCTATTTCAGCTAGTGGTTTGGAGACTTGGATGGGTGCTGAACTACTAAGTGTTTTGTTGTTGTCTAGCTCTCACACGCTTTTGGTTACGTGGCTGTCTCGTGAAGTTCTTTGGTCTTCCTAAGCAACTAGTTTGTTGTTGCATGGCTAATGCAAGCGATGTCTAAGGGTTCAAGGTCCTTGCCAAAACTTGGTTGTAAAGGGTTTAAGGTCCTTGTAAAAACCTAGTTTTATTAGGTTTTCGGTTCCCTTCAAAACTATTTTTTGCAGCTTGGTTTTGTTGTTGGTTTGGGTTGTCTTGCTGATCCTTTGAAGTGTTGTTGTTTTGCTGCTAGTTGTTCATTGATTTTTCTTTTGGTAGCTTGATCATCCTTGTTCGGGTTTTGGATCCATTTAAAACCTGTTTGTAAATGGTTTCGGGTCCATTCAAAACCTATTTTTCCCATATAATTAAAACATTGTTAATTCCAATTTAAAATTAGAACTTGTTCAAAATTTAAGTTAACTATGACTTAGAATTCTAAGGAGAAATTAAGATTGAATCCTTAGATACATGATTACAACATGAAAAAGTCCAGTACTCTCTTAACCATTGTATTGATGTAGGGAAGATTATATTCACAATATTGAAGATGTACAAATTTCTTGTTCACCAAGGGGAGTCCATTAATATGCACCATGTGAAATTGCAATCCCATTGATATGTGAGAAATATTTGTCACTAGTTTATATGGAGAATGATGCCCTCTCAAACATTATTTGTGATGTGTATATAAAGCTCCATCAGTAGAAGCAAAAGAGAAACCAATTTGTATAAGATTGTATAAGTGAGATATATTAATTACTTGCATGTTTTCCTATTAATGAAATATAAACATATTTGTCGAATATGTTACATTAATAACAAAAATATAGAATTCTTCCTTCCCAATATTTTGTGGAAAGTTTATTGCCACATTATAAAATATTGAGCATGAGGCTAAGATAAGAGTAGAATGACTGTAAAAGAGCATGTGTTCAAACAACACACATAATCAATTGAGTCCTATTTATGCAAAGGAGATTGAATTCTGGAGAAGATAGGAGAATGGAGTTGGATTGTATCTTTCATAAAGCTGACATTATAAGAATTATGGATGAAATAGATATCCAAGAGTGCAGTCCTTCAAAATATTTATGAATATCTTGATATGATGTATGATTCCATAATTTTCTGAGATGCAAAACGTCATCAAAATGAGGCCTTACCGGTTGAAGTAGGGATACCTTTATATTCATATGTTTGTGCCATAGGTTTTATCAACAAATTAGAAGAACAACTTGGCTTTGATACCAAAATGAAATGCTACTTTTCTCTAGAATATAAAATTGGACAGATTTAATATATTAGAGTTAATTTTGTGTGACAAAAAAATTATTAGTTAAAGTCTATAAAGTATATCTATAATTTATATATAAATACAAAAAATGCATATTCATCAATATTAACTAACTTAATACTTAAGCACATTAATATCACCATCATTAGTATATAAATTTACATCTAACAATACAAATGTTATCGAAAGGGAAAAATTAATAACTTTTATGAGTTTAATTAAATTAATTCCATCCCATTTATTTATTACTTTGAAAATATTTGAATAATAATAAGTTAAATACTTATCTAAATATGAGCACGTGAAAATATCACTATCATCCTACAAAGATTTTAGTGGTTTTGGTCCTCATAACTATAGTACACTCAATAGAAAAAATAGATAAATTTCTCAAAAAGTCTTGGCTAGGATGATCTTGAGTGTACTTTGTACCTTCAGTTTGACACACTCCGTGTGCCCCTTCTCTAATGACCATATCCTACCAAACCATCTTATTCCTTGAATGATCTCTATGCCCTTTCCAAGTCTCACATAAATTATTTATATAACCTTGTAATGGGTGGTTTCCAAACTATCAAACCATTTCACAAAGGTGAATTTTCATTATTTAATAAATATAAATATTCCTCCCTTGAAAAAGGTTTTTATAAATATTCTTTATTAATCCTCATTTTTTTGATGAATTTTTCAGATATCTATATTAATAAAGATAAAATTACAAATTCACAAAAAAGGGGCGGGTGGTAAGAAGGCACACCCCGAAAGTCACATGGGACCCGCCCAGAAAAACCAAAATATCAAAAGTCACATGGGCCTAGCCCAGAAATTTAACAACAAAATGAAAACTAAGTAGCTAATGCAGTGCCAGTAGATCCTGGGGGATCCTGGTCATCCAAATGTTTCCCCCATACATCAGCAGGGTTTGGAGTGACGTCAGGAGGAGCACCCCAACCATCATCATTCTTTTCTTCCTCTTTATCTTTATCCTCTAGCCGAGGCGAGATTGCAAGAGCAAGCCGTTGAAAGATTTTGCCAATGGAAGGCCAACCAGAGCCAAAAGAAGGTGGAGAATCCGAAGGCCACCCAGAACCACCACCACTGTTCCTCGGTGCACCACTAGAGTGCCAGCCCTGACCAAGACGCGGCGAAGGAGAACGAGCCCACCTAGGAGGCTGAGAATCCCTCCGAGTAGGAGGCTGGGAGCGAGCCCGCATGGAATCACTCCGCTTTTGGCCCCGAGAGGGCGACCGACTGCGGGAGGAGGAGGGTGAGTCAGGGATCCGAGCCACAGTACAAGGGGCATTGCCCCAGTAGTCTAGGAGAACCTGCAAGTGAGCCACTTCCAGTGCAACCTTGTTGGCTTGCACTTGAATCTGTAACATTACATTAGAACATATAACTGCTTTAGCATAAAGAGACACATTAACATCTAAATGTGAATGAAAAAAAATACAAGCATTTCTGTCTTTCCAGATATTGAAGAGGATTTCCACTCTGAAAGTGTGCCAAAGCTGGGTGAACTTAGTCGGGATTCCAGGCGGGTCCCCCAGCAGAACCATATGCCACGAAAAGGGTTCAGGCCTAAAAGGCCGAAAGAAATCATGAAACCAAGTCCAGAACTGTTGCGCTCTGGGACAAAACCAAAAAAGGTGCTTGAAGCTTTCTGGCTGCCCACAAAAAGGGCAGCGAGGGTCAGAGACCCCCAAATGAACTAGCCGAGAGCCCACAGGCAAGCCTTGGAAAAGAATACACCAAGCAAAGTGGGACAGCTTTAGATTAACAATTGCAGACCAAATGGCATCAAACCTCCTACGCCAAGTAAAGGCCGAGGAGTTAAGAAGCCACCACTAGTTCAAAGAATTGATCATAGGGAAATGGGGTGAAAGCCACTTGTAACCAAGCCGCGGCTTGTAGCTCCTCAGAGGAGTATCTGGAAACCATTTCCAGTCTTTCCACCAGGGTTTGTGCCCACGAATGCTAACTTTGTGAAGAAATTTTGTCGAAATGGCATTCACCAACTCGTCAAAAGTAGGACAATCCTAGTTTTGAAGGCTGTAATGGGTTTTAAAAGCATCCCACTGCAAAATACTCATGGTAGGCTAGTGGAAGAGTTGGTGTAAAGTCTGAATGCCCTTCTTATGAAATCAAAGAGCTTTGAACCAAGGCGACTTAGCCAGGGGTTGACCATTCTGAGCCAGAAGGGGAGACCACCATAGGTTATGCTGGTTGATGGAAAGCCCATCACGAAATTCAGCCCTGGCCCAATGGAGCCAAGGCTTGACAATTTTCCAAGAGCGCCAAATACTTTTAGCCACAAAGGAGCCCATAATTTGAACCGACTCCCTCATAACCAGAAGGGTTTGGAAGCCGATTCCTTTCTAGGTGGGTCTGTGAATAGGAAACCCAGACTGGATACAATGCTTGAGGAAAATTTTCCAGGCTTCATCCCCGGTAAGCGCATGGATAATTCATTTGACACAGAGAGAAGTCCCTTGTCGTTGAGTGGAAAGCAAGTCGAGCCCTCCCGAATCCTTGGGGAGATAGCAAAATTCCCAAGTGACCCGATGAAAGCCCTTATGGGTCTCAGCAGAGGCCCAAAGAAAATCACGGAGAAACTTCTCAAGCCTGTTGTAGGCTGCTTTAGAAGGAGCCCAACAGGAAGAATAATAGACGTGGGTGGCAACCAAGATTTTAAAGCACACCTGGAATTTTCCAGCTAGCAAAAGAGGCTTGGTAACCTAATAGGCCAGCTTCTATTCAACTCTGGAGAGCATGTCTTGCCAGAGCTCCCGAGGGGAAGCCTGAAAGGTGAAAGCAATGCTCAGGAATCGAAAGATTTCACCCTAACCAATCCATTTCTAGTTGTAAGTTTGAAGCCATGTAGGAGTGGAGAGCACCGACTGTTTGTAGCACAAGGTTTTGTGCTATTGAATTGTGGAACCGGACGCAAGACAAAAAGTATCAAGGCAGTCAAGGGCAGCAATGATCGATCATTCATCCTCTAAAAGAGTGAGAAAGGAGTCATCTGCGAAGTGCCCATTGACAAGCTGCTCTTGAGAGTCTGGGAGAGTGATTCCTTTAACACGCTGCTGGGAGATAGCATTGGCCAGGAGAATCCAAAGCCCTCAGCAGCCAGAACATACAAAGCAGGGGCAAGAGGGCATCCCTGGTGAATAGAATGAAAAAGGCCAAAAGCAGAGGACTGGCAGTCATTAATGGAGATGCAAGCCGAGGCATCAGAAAAAAACATACGAACAGACTGCAAAAAATGGGGCCCAAAACCCAATGCCTATAACAACACAATAATGAAAGGCCATTCAATATGGTCATATGCTTTGGAAAAATACATTTTAATGAACACAACCTTCTGGTTTGAACGCTGGGCCCACTCCATGCCTTCCCAAACAACAATAATGTTATCAAGAATGAATGTGGATTGAATGAATCCAATCTGCTTGGGACGTACAATCTGAGGTAAGAAGTGGCGAATTTTCAGAGCCAAGGCTTTGGCAATGATTTTATAAGAAACATTAAGAAATGTGATGGGCCACCAGTTACAAATATCCTCTAGATCCCCAGGCTTAGGTATGAATTTAATATTGCCTTTATTTATTAAATTACCTAGAGAGTTGTTGTGAAAGGCTTCAAGATAAACATGATGCAGGTCACTCCCAATACAGTCTCAAAGCGCTTTATAAAATTCACAAGGGAAGTCATCAATCCCAGGAGCCTTGTCATCGGCCATGGAGGAATCGACTTCCTTGAGATCATCAATTGTTAATAATTGATCACAGAAATTAGTCTGGGCTGGAGAAAGCCTATGTGGCACAACAGCAAGGCAGCTCTAGAGGGCTTGCTGGCGTGCAGGCGTAGGGTCTTGAGCCATGAAAACTTGCTCATAGTGATGCACAAAAGCCTGGAGAATGTCAGGTAGCTCAGAGAGCACTTGATTACCATCTTTGATAGCTTTAATGCCTAGGGAAGAGTGCCTAGCACGAAGAGCCAAAAAAAACTCTTTGGAGGCACAATCACCAATTTTGAGCTAGTGAATCCAAGCCTTGATTTGAGCGCCCCTAGCAGAATAGCTATCTGCCACTTGTTGTTGGTGTCTTAAGTCCACCACCCGGACTTGATGTGATGGGGAGAAAGGACAAGCCGTTGAGGCCTCCATAGCAGCACGCAAGTCAGCAGTGGTGGCCTCGTAAGAACGTCGGTGGAAAATAGCAAGCTGTCGCCCATAAATGCGCAAGAAACACGTAATACGAATGATAGCATCATTCCACCAAACAATCCAGCCCGTACGGCTAGAAGGACGACACTCTAAATTCCACACTCGAAGAATGTGGGCCAGGGTGGGCTTGTGACAGAGCAGAGACGTGTTCAAGAAGAATTGAGTCTTACACGTTCGAGGTTGACAAGACACCCACTCAATGTGAAATTGAATTGGGAAGTGATCCGAAAGCGTCACATCCACTAACGGCTTCACAGGCAAGGCAGAACTCCTGAAAGAAAAAAAAGATTGTGCCGAGAGCATGGCATGATCAAGGCATTTAAAGACTCTATCAGAACTAGCCATGTAATTACACCAAGTGTGCCAAAGGGAATGAGAATGGCGGTAACCCATATTGGGATCAAAAAGTCCCAATTTATTGCGCATATAGAACCACACCTCCCTTTCACCCGCAGCCCAACGAAAAGGCACAGTGCCATTCTTATCGTACGCCATTTCAACCATGTTGAAATCCCCACAGAGCAACCAGGTGGCAACTGGCAAAGAGTCAGCAATCCAACGCCAAAGCAAACAACGTTCCACAACATCATTAGAGGCATAAATATTAATAATCCCGAAGGAATGATTCTCAATATTGAGAAGAATCCAGACAGCCCGCTAGGAGGGGTCCACCCCATGGTCAACCACATAAGGAAGCAACCGTGGGGCTAAAAGAGTAGCAGCTCCACCACGACCAGCCTCATGCAGAGTGTAAAACATAGTACTGGATGGCCAAATAGAGCGACAAGCCGAAGCAAGCAAAAAACCAGAAATTTTAACTTCCTGGAGACAAAGCACTTCAATTTCTGGATAATTCTTCAAAGTATTCCTAACAAAATACTTCTTTGAGAGGTCTGTGAGACCTCGAACATTCCATGAGAGAAAATTCATGGAAAATATTCCATGCTTGCAGAATCCCAGTCCTCTTCACCTAGGGAAGAGAAGCTATTGTTCAAAAAATCTTGTGGAACCGAACCCATTTGAATAGAGGGAGAAAATATCCATTTTTTTGGCACATATTCACCTTCTTCTGGTGGAGGAGACCGACCGCGAGAATGCCGCTGGGTCTCCACAGCGGAGGACAAAGCCAGTTGAGCACATAAAATAGTAGCAGGCTGGGACGCGACCTTCGGCCTAGGCTCTAGAACAGCAGAAGCCACTCCTGAGGGAGTAGCGGTCCCCTTCTCTGAAGGGTTTGAAACCTGCTGGGTTGGTTCCGGGGCCTTGGGAGCTGACCCAATAATAGATGACTTATTATTTCGGTTTGTGAACATAGTCCACTTTGTGTCCGCCTTAGTTGAAGGCTCTATCAGACGAGGCTTTTCAGCACCCCGTGGCTAAGAGACAGTACGGGGAACTGACAAAGGGTAGTCCCTGATCTTGTGATCAGCTGATTGGCACCGGTAGCACCTATTGGGTAGGTTAAAATATGTGATTTTCTGAGAGTGGCGAATATCCCCGATTTGAATGTCTACAGACTCTTTCAAATCCTTGGATAAATCAACTTCCACACAAACCCTCTTTTGAGGACGGGCTTGAAAAAACTTATCAGGTTCGATACAAACAACTTTCCCCAGAGAGGAAGCAATATGGTGCAAGAAGGGCACACATGGCAAGGGCAACCCGGGAAACTCAATCCAGACCAGAACACGCATTTTGGTATCCTCTAAGATAGCAAAATCTCGGGTCCAAGCCTAGAAAACCAACAAGGAAGAATGAACATACCAGGGACCATGACCCAGAATAGCTTGGACATGATTGACTTCAGCAAAGCGGAACCAAAAAAACCCTTGGTCAGGTTTTGGACCATATCAAGGCGGACCCCATGAGGGACCCAGGCCTTGTTAACCCAGTCTTTTAGCACACTTTCGAGGGGAGTCCTCCCAACAAAATAACCCACAAGGGTGTGTTGTTCAAGCCATTGGCATGCAGAATCAAAATCAGGTAAAGGTAAAACTACATCAGCAGGGCCGTCAGAATGCTTACCTCGTGAAAGAATTTCAGAACAAATTTCTAAGGGCGTTTGTTCGGTGGGGGAGCCATTAAACTACACCGACGAACCGCTAACACCAGTAAAAATTGTCGAGTTAGAGCCGGTTGAAGGCATAATAAACCCCTAAAACCACAGTAAATGTGGCCGTACTCAATGAAGGAAACAATTTCTTGCGCAAGAAGCGCAGTTTGATGCAAGAGGGGCCACGAATGACCTCAGAAAGCACAAAACCCTAACAGAGCTCATGCACCGCTATCCGCCACCGCCTCAACCATTAATCCTCATTTTAACCAAAAGATCATAATAAATTTTTTCTAACTCCCTTATCAATTTAAAGGGTTATTTCATGGAAAAATGAATTCCTTTTCTCTTTGGGGAAAGTCACATAAGAATTTGATATTACTAAAAAAATGTTTAAGTCACCTCCAAGAATTATCATTTTGGTGTATGAGATCCCCTATGTGGAAGCTCACAAGGGAATATTTCATCTACCTTATATAATGTTCAAATTTTGTTCTATTAGGTTTGGATCTCACGACCAAGCTTAGTAATAAACTCGAACTTGCTAACACGGTGATATGGGAATGTAAATAATTTTTTATGAATGCAAGAAATGAAGAAGATGTTGAGAAAGCCCTTGCTATCGTTTGTCCTACTTGTTGCAAATGACATGTATTTGAGTGGTGAATGTCCTTTTAATAAAACACAAATATAATATCTTGAGAATGTTAGCAGGACCATCACTTTGAAGCTAATACTATTATATTTTAAAAAACAATGAGGAATTTATGTATTTTATGACTCACAAAAAAAATTTCCATCCAAAGAAAATACCTTTAGGTATACCTTATGATTTCAATGTCAAGTATAATTATTTGGGGCTTGGAGGACAATATGTTCTTACACAATTTGTTTCTCCACCTAATTACCATCCTCCATAGGAAAAAATAATACTCACAATAACCTTAGTTCTGGAACCATGGAAACATTTATGATAAGCTACACCACCTCCACCATACCAACTATATCCATCCTATCTACTATTGCTTATTATAGCTCCATATCCACAACAAAAATGATAATTATTTTACCACTTCCGCCATTCTAGCTAAATAATTATACATCCACTTCAACATAGCTACTAAGGGTAATTGGAATTCACACAACTATCACCTATTCCAAACAATATGGTAGCTCAATTTGTGTATAATAACAATATTTTATTTTATATTATATAAACATGCTTGATATTAATGTTATAATTGAGATTTGTCAAAACACTCAAATGAGCATAATGATCCTATCATAATTGGATTAGAGGAACAACTTGATAAACTAGAATAATCTTATCCCAATGCTTCTAATTTACTTCAAAAATCATCGCAACTTCTATACTTATATTCATTTAACGTACAAAAAGTACTTAAATTAGATTTTTTTATTAATGAGCTAAGAAATTTATATTAAGATTATTTCTTTTAGTTGATACAAATGATTCATTTTACACAAATAGTTTAAGAATTATGTATGAAGAAAAATAAAGAAATGGGGTCCACAAACTATCCATGTATTTCACCAACTTATTGACCTTACGTCAAAACATATTTTTATTTCCAAGTATTCAAATTTTAGGAGTTTTATGTTTAATACCTACATTGTCACAATTTTTATTCCTAGCACACTCAATGATTCAGGTGTAACTATAAATGCTATGACTAGTGAAGCTAAAGATAAATTATGATTACAAGAGTTAAGAATTACACCAAATGTGTTCTAGAAGGTTGGTCATCCATTGGTCAAGTCTGAAGGTAGTACAAAAATGTCCTTGTCTTTATTGATTCTTATGATTATCCTATTCACTGTGATTTTGGAGCTTAAAGTCAAGTTGGGGGATGTTCCTTGATTCTCAAACATCGACATAGTTGAAATTATTGATACTTTTATCAATCCTTAGGTAATATGGTAATATCTAACGGTGATTAAAATTGGTTAGCATTTTATCTACCCATTCGACCTTTATTGTAATAAACGATGAGGCACCCACACTGTAATTAATACAATGGTTGAAGTTTGGTTGCCATTTTAATATATTTTTTGGGCTCTTCCTTACCCTACATGCTCAAATTGAAGATTTCATTAATACTAAGAATAATAGTGATCACAAAGAAAATAATTTTCTCACACCTCTAAGTACCTCCACACATATCAAAGGGGAAATTTCTACATGAGTGCATTAATGTTGATGATTTCAAAGGCACAACCAACATATGTGATGAATGATTACCATAAATATTTTCCATAATATGTTTGAATGCACTAATAAAATATATTGCTAGATTTTTATTATTCAAAAAATTAATATTTTGACACTTGAAAACCCTTAACAACATTGTTCTAAGCTCAATACTCAAGAAATCATATCTAAGGATGAAAAATCTTGGATTTTCAAGAGATGAAAAGGATGAAAATCATTTGGTTTTAAGGATTGGAGGATGAAACCCCTTTGTTTCTATATGAAAATATCATCCAAAGTTTGTGAAGGTGCTTCATGAGTTATAAGTTCCATCTGTTTGAAGTTTGTGTATTTTATAGTTTTTTGTTATATTTTTAGAATTATATTTTTGGTTTGTTTAAGCTATTATTTATGTCACTATTGTAACATATATTAAATATATTTAAAATTTCATTATAAAGAAGAATAAGTTTTGGAATTTAAATGTTTCATGTGTTATTTTCATTGTTAAATTTGGTTTATCATTAGTGTTGATGTGAAAATTGTGATGAAATATGGGTTTTACAATATTTGGTTTAAAATTGTAAATCTAAAACTCATTTGTCAATATTTTTCATTGGGGATATTACATGAATTCTTGAAGGGAAGGTGGTTATGGAAATATAATACCAAAGGAAGAAAATTAGGTCACCACAACATCAACATTCTAAGGTTGTTGTGAAGACCTAAAAAAGTTATCAATTTTAAATGGATGATGTTAGCAATTTATTTATTAATGTAATATAATCTTGTACTTCTCATCTTACAATTTATTGCATATTTATCATAAAAAATCTTAGAGGATTATAATTCAAATTTTAGGGTTGCTTCACTAGCATATTTTGGATTGTCATTGTATACAAAAAAATCATTCACAATTATAGGGTTGTTATAATAACTAAATCCATGCACTAAAGGCTAGAATCCCTCATGTAAAACCTTGAGGGAAGTCAAACGACTATCATAGAAGTCATATTTAGTAAATTACACTATCACATGAAGAAGATGTAGTCATAGCCTCATTGGATGCATCCCTATAGGTAAACACAATTGTCATGAAGGCTTTTATATTCCTAGAATAGTCATGGATGTCAAGAATGATCAACTAGACCTAATACCACAATCCTTTAGTCAAACAAATATGAGTGACCAAAAAATAAGAAAAGTGTGCTCCCTAACAATAACCATATCTCTCTTTCTTTCTCTCTATTTATCCTTGGGTGAAATTCTAGAGCTATATAACAATTTGGGCCAACAAAATAGTTTTAGGAAATATTGTTTCAACTCAAACTACTTGGCACCTATGTGGCACAAAAAGTTTCAACTAAAACTCTTTTGCCTAAAACTATTAGACCAATAATTTAATAGTAAAATTTAAACTAGGCTTAATTTATATGGCAAGGTTTCAACTAAAAAACATTTGGGCAATTTTTTTGGCAAAAACACTTTTTCTCAAAACTATCTATGTGCTATCCCATGTGGCAACTTAACCCCTTTTTTGGGGAAAATTTAACAAAAAAATAGCTTTAACTCCATATTTCTCTAATTAAAGGTATTTTCATGAAAACATGAAAATACCCTTTTGTGGAGCTCAGAGTTTAGAATCTAAAAATATATACTTTTTGGTTAGTTGTATTATAATTTTAAAAAAATTGCTACAAAGTAGGTTATTGCAATCAAACATGAGGTTGACTAGAAATTAATAATATATATATATATTACATCAAGGAGGGGTAATTGTTTTATTAAAACAAGAAAAAGTTACAAAGCAAGCGCATTAAATAGCCCTATCAAGTTCCACCAAGTGATCCAATTGTTGAGAAAAATCTGAGGGTAGTTGACTCCGATCCACCAAATTGCAATCATGAATATGATCAGAAGCCCATTTAGCCAAACAATCAGCAACACCATTCCATTCTCTAGGAAAATAAGTGAAAGTAATATACTCCAGAGAAGCACAGAGAGTGAGAATTTGTTCAACAGTCAAAGCCAAATGCCAACTCACATCATCTAAATGCTACCTATTCAACAAGTTCATCACAACCTGGGAGTCAGACTCACATATGATCCTTCGCCATCCCAATTGACTGCCCTGCTCCATAGCCAATAAAATGGCCAGAGCCTCCATTAAATTATTAGTATGAAAACCCTTATAAACAAAGAAGATAAACTGAACATCTCCAGAGCTATCCCATCCAACACCACCAATGCCAGCATGACCTAGATTTCCATGAGAAAAGCCATCCGAGCTGATTTTTAGGACTCCATGAGGAGGAGGGGACCATCTTCCCTCCCTACTCACCTTCGGGGTAGGATGTCTACATTTGTTGCGCATGAACTGCCATTGCGGAGGAGGAAGATGAAGACAATTACAACAATCAACATCACGGGGGTCCACCTGCATAGTCAAATCACACTTAGCTACAATAGTTTCCCCCAAAGAATGCAAAATTTTCCACCACAAATGAGGGGCCATCAACAACACATCCTAAAAAATCCACGTATTCCTCTCCAAAAATAGGTTCTAAATAATAAAGGATGGGCCAAGAGCCCAAGCAGCCCAAAGAAAGGAGGTAGAAACAGGGGCCCTACCCCATCACTTCGCAAACTCCGCCACTAAGGAAACATGCCAGTAGGATGTATTCCACACCCTCCACTATAAATCCCAAATCTCCCTAGCATAGGAACATTGGAAGAAGAGATGGGATACACTCTCTTCACAACCACAACACAAAACACACATATAAGGGCCTTGGAAACCATGCTTACATAAATTATCCCAAGTAAGACACCAATTTTGAGCCACTAACCACATGAAGAAATTGCACTTGGGCCATGACAACTTGTGCCAAACTTGCTTCCACCAAGGGGCCTCAATGTCCCCAAACAACTACCTACCCAACTACTTATAACCATTAGACACAGAGTACTTTCCAGACAAATCCAGACCATCCCAAGCCAAGACATCAGGTCCCCTCAAAGAATTACAATCACAAGAAGCCAGAAGCTTGGCAAACTCACACCTATCCTCCTTAGACCCTCCAGGTGGCCACTCAGAAGGGTACTTCCAACGAAAACTTACAACCGATCCACAATGCTATGCCACCTTATAATGCTCCACGGTATCCCAACCAGTCGCAATAAAAAAATCACAAAGGGACTAGAGGTGAGGAAAAGAAGAGAGAATAGGAGGGTGACCATCCCAAGAATCTGACCAAAAAAGAGCCTGTGACCCCGAATGATAGATCCAAAAAAGTGCACGCTTAATCAACTACACCCCACTTTCAAAGTATGCCAAATCATAGAACCACTCCCTTCCAGAGGGTAGCGAGGAACCTTAAAAGAAGCAACACCCTGAAGATATTTATGGTTGAGAATACAAGACCATAATTGGTGCTGATTGGTACACCATCGCCAAGTAAAGCTTTGCAGCAAGAACTTTCCCGTTCAAAATAGCAGAGCGTAAACCGAGACCACCCTCCTACTTTGGTCTACACACATATTCCCACTTAAAAAGGATCCACTTTGAAGACAACAAATTATTGCTCAAAGAAATTGACGTGAGAGAGCATCAATCTCCTTAAGGAAATACATTGGAGTTGCTTGAACAAAGCACTTGTAGATGGGAAGGGCTTGGATAACAGAATTGAGAAGAGTCACTCTAGCAGTTGTAGACAGCCACCGATGAGTCCAATGAGTAACCTTCTGCCTTAGCTTCTCAAGCAACAGCTGCCAGGAGGACCTGGGTTGATGACCAACAACAAGAGGAATACCCAAATAGACAAAGTGAAGAAACCCTATTTGAAACCATAAAATAGCTGCAATTTGTCGCTAGATAGCCTGAGGAGTATTAAAGAAGAAGATAGAAGACTTCTGCTCATTGAATTTTTGGCCCGAAGCTGCAAGGTAGATATCCAAAGCCTTCCTAAAGGATTCAACCTCCCGAATACAAGCCAAACCCATAAGAGAGGTGTCATCCACAAACTGGAGATAAGAAAGCGTTGGCAAGCCCAACCCCCACTGCCACCCATGAATCAATCTTTGAGAAACCCGAGATTGAAGAAACTGACCCAGCCCCTCTGCCATTATAATAAAAAAATAAGGAGAGATCGGATCCCCCTAACGAAGGCCCCTAGTAGCCCCAAAAAGCTCTGAAGGTTCACCATTCATAATAATCGAAAAAAGAGGAAGAAGTCACACAACTCAAAATCTACCTCACCCAATCAGAAGAAAAACCAAAGGCCAACAAAATCCTCTGAAGAAAACTCCATTTAACTCTGTCATAAGCTTTGGCCATATCCAAATTGATAATTATATACCTAAGCTTAGAGGTTTCCATGGAATGAATGACCTCAAACGCAACCACCACCCCATCCAGAATTTGATGACCTACCACAAAATCGCCTTGCTCCTCAGAAATGATCACAAGCAAACAATATTTAAGCCTCTCAACAATCAATTTCGTAATAATCTTATACACCACATTACAGAGCGCAATAGATCTAAAGAGATCAAGCCTGTCAACACATTCCTTCTTAGGAATGAGAGCCAAGAAAGTAGCATTCAGGGCACGAAGCATCTTCTTGCTATGAAGAGACTCCTGAACCACCTCCAACAAATCCAGCTTCACAATATCCTAAAACTCCTGGAAAAATTCAACTGGGAAACCATCAGGGCCAAGAGTTTTCCCCTTATTCATCCAAAACACAACCTCCTCCACATCCAACAAAGTAACCGGGTGAATAAGAGAAGCATTCAAATCATTAGAGATCAAAGAAGGAATGCAAGCCAGGACCATATTCTCCTCAGCCTCTGTAGGAAGTGAATCCTCAGTAAATAGAGTAGAGTAGAACTGGCGATCCTCTCTAGACAAAGCCTGTTGTGAAGAGATCGAAAGACCCTCAGAATTAACAAGAGAAGAAATAAAACACTTATTCCGACGAGCTTGCACCGAATGATGGAAAAAGAAGTATTCCTATAACCCTCTTGAAGCCAATCAATCCTATCCTTTTGTCTTCAGAAAATATCCTCACGAAGCTCCCACTCCTCCACCAACTTTAGAGCCTAGGCCTCAACATGCCCAAAAGTCTCTGAGAATCCCAAATCCTGAATCTGGAGAGTAATAAAAGCAAGGCGATCCTGCACTTCCCTTTTCCTGGCCCGAAAATTACTAAAACATGACCTATTCCATCGCTTAAGATGATACTTGACATATTGTAGCTTTATATCTAGAGAATACATAGCTGTACAATACGCAAGGGCTCCATCCCGCCACCACTGAGCAACAAGATCACCCAAAGAAGAATCACGCAACCACATAAGCTAAAATTTGAAAGGTGGATTCTTTGGATTTGGAAAAGCTGAAGCAAAAAACTTAATTGGCCAATGATCAGAGCCACACAATTCAAGAGTCTCGAAGCAAGTGACTAAGCTACCTCTAACCCAAGAACTAGAGATAAGGAATCGATCTAGCCACTCAGAAATCGCTTCAAGCCCACTCCGTCTATTATTCCAAGTGAATATTTTGTTAGAGGGTTTAACATCAACCAGTACAAGAGAATCCACATTAGTCTGAAATAGATCTGAAGCAGGACCAAGCCTAGGCAACCCTCCTCTTTTCGCCTCCAAGCTCAACACAAAATTGAAATCACCAACTAAGATCCAAGACAGAAAAGGTGCACAAGACCTAACATACCTGATATGAGCCCAAAGCTGGATTTTACCACAAATGTCAATCAGAGCATAAACATTACTAACCAAAATAGTCTCACCAGATTCCAAAACCGAAGCCACCACAGAAATAGCAGACTGGCTAGAAATCCACCAACGAGGAACAACCTTACGAGGATCCTAGAAAAGAGCTAGACCTCTAGAGTTTCCTCTAGAACCAATACACTGACACTGGCCAAAAAACCAAATATGAGGAGCATGTTGAAGCATGAGGTCCACCCAAAGCTTAGTCTCCTGAATACAAAAGATATCTGGAGAATGAACCACAATCAAATCCTGAATATAATTTTTATGGGAGGTGCTATTCAACCCCCTTGCATTCCATGAAAGAATAATCATGAGGAAGGTTGAGAGAAGTGGGCCTCAATGGTCTTAACAAACCCAGATTCCACCAACAAATCCCTAGTAGATTGAATCTTGTCCACATCCTTCTTATGACCAACTTTAGAAGAATTTTCAAAATGGCCCTTCTTGAGAGGGCATTGTAGCACCCCCAAAGCAGGGGATGCTCCCCGACCTTTACCTAAAGAGAACACCTCCTTAGCTAAATCTGCCAATACAATATCATCCTGCACATCTGTAGAGGCACCAGGAGGCTCAGAAACCCCTTGCTCCAAAGCCGAAGAATTATTCTGAACAACAATTGCCTGCTCCAACCTTGTATCCAGCCCAATATCCATACCAGTGGCCCAAAAGAAATCTCAATAGGAATCCCCTCCTCCAAAGCCTGATTATCTAGGACCTCAAACCGATTGAAACCTTGATCACTCTATCTATCCTTATAGGCCCACTTTTGACCTCTCCCTTTAGCCCTCAGCTTAATAGGAATAAAGCCATCCTTATCAGGTCCACCCTCAACCACAGGCACCTTTCTTTTATCCCCCTTCTCCATTGAAGGCCCAGAAGAAGGAGAAGAAGAAACCCCCGCCGCTTTGGGTGCTCGAGGACATTGCACTGAAGGTGTCCATACTCGTGACAAAAGCGACAACAAAAAGGAAGGGACTCATAATCTAACTGTTGAATCCACGAGGCAGAGCCAATACAAATTTCCAAATAATCTGGAAAAGGGTTATTTAAATCAATTTCAACATAAATGTGAGCATAAGAGAATACCTTTTTATCCAAAGTATTCTGAGCAATGACAGTCGGCTTCCCCAACAAAGTAGCAATCCGGTGCAGAATATCCTCCCTCCAAAACTCCAACGATAGCCAAGGTAGACGAACCCAAACAGGGACCCGTGTAGGTAGATCCTTCGCCACTTTAAAACCTCCATGCTAGGGCTTAATGAACAAGCCAACATGATTGTAAAACTACGACCCTCCTTCAAAAACATGATTACGATCCGAGATGCAAGAAAAATCAACCATGAAATAACCATTCGCAACCACCAAAAGATCGAAATCACCTTCAACCTGCTAGGTCTGACGAATCCAAGACTCCAAAGCTGAGAGAGGGACACAAATACCCAGGAACTTACAAATCAGAACATGTTGGCTCCAATAAGATATATCTTCTTGTACCGAATCAGGAGAAATAACCAGGACTGGACGATCTTGACTCCGCGACAAACATCCATTCACTTTCTTAAACTTAGAGCTCTCACCCACAAAAGAGGAATCCATCGACCGTGCATGCATGTCCACATAAACACCTTGAGATGACTTCTCACCAGCAAGCACCAAGCTTTTGGAAGCCCCTACCATTCCACCACACCCAACACCCAACACAAACCTGAACCAAGCACCAAACAGGCAACAAAACCGAACCCTTATACCTCCCCTCAATTTCACCAAGCACCACCAACCAACGAAAATAGAGAACAAAAGGAACCAAGGCAACTAAGAAAAAAACCACTCAGCAAAGGAAGCACCTCCGCACACCAGCGACACCCCACACGCTAACAACAAAGAGAATGCCTAGAAAAAAGACCCCCCAAGAGAAGCCAAACCCCTACCCAACTGAAAACGCAGCCAAAGAATATTAGAAGCAAGCCCCAGCCGGTATGCAAAGAGGGACGACCCTCATGCAAGCCACTTAGCCTACTGTGGGCACACCAGGAGCAACGCCATTCTCCTCTGTCCAGGTATCTTAATAAAATAAAATAAATTATATTTAAACAAAATGATAAATATATGTTGCACTAGAGGACAAAATCCTCTCCAAGAGGGTGTATTTTTTTAAAATATAAAAAATGTTTAGAAAAAAATTGACGTCCCATCAAAACTATGACATTTTGAGTAAATTTATCTTTAAAAAATTATTAAAAAATTATTAATAAAAAATCATTGTTTCCCCATGCATTAGATTTTCAAATTATATAAGCTGAATTTTTTTTTAAGAAAACAAATTGTTATTTTTTTGCAATATCCCATTGACTTCATCTTTTTAAAAAAAAATAGTTAGAAATTAAAATGATTCTCTTAAATTTATAAAAAAACTATATCCAACTAATTTTAAGAAATTAAGAAATTTTAACATAAATTACATCAACAATTCTACATTTCATTAGTTTATATCATTGTAAAATTTAAAACATACATTTCACTTTTAGGTGGTCCATATTGAAAAATATATTTGTGTTGGGAATTTATTTTATAAAAGTGCATGACATAACTATGAAATTTCACCCCCCTCTCTCTCTTCCTGTCTCCCTGTCCAATTCAAATTTAAACCTTGAATGTGAACCTTCAACTCTAAACCCTTAAAAATCAACCTAACATTTAACCTTATCAATAAACAACTAAATTAATGACCATTGGATACATATTTTAAAAGTGATTATACATTCACCTTAAGTGTCAAAGTATGAGTACATGCACCCAAGGAATAAATTATATCGTATATCAAGTTGTATACATAAAAATCCATGATAATGATATACATATACAAAATTAGGCATATATGCCAACTCAAATGTGGGATATTTCATCTAAAAATCTATATACAATCTACAAGTTGAATAGCTAATTGAAGGATACAAATTTGGATGTAACAAGTCAAACCACAATCTCTATACAATCTATATGTGGCAGATCCTTAAAAAGTGGTCTCTTGGTGCCACATTGCTTGCTAGTTGAGGGATATAGATTTGAATAGAACAAAAAACAAACCAAAAATTTGATTAATTATTTTAATGGTATATAAATATTTTAGACTACTAAATAAACATATGTAAAGACATAGGGTAGTCATGTGCAACCTTAAGGGAAACCAAATACAACCATAGGTGGTCATGTGAAACAATTCAAGATACTTAATGACAAAGATGATAATTGTGTGTAACCTTGAGGGTATCCAAATAATGATCATAATAGCCATAGATAACACATTGCACTATCACATCAAACCACAATCTCTATCATCTTAAAAAGTCAAACCTTAATCTCTATTGCCATTGATATTTGGATGTAACAAGTCAAACCACAATCTCTATACAATCTATATGTGGTGATCCTTAAAAAGTGGTCTCTTGGTGCCACATTGCTTGCTAGTTGAGGGATATAGATTTGAATAGAACAAAAAACAAACCAAAAATTTGATTAATTATTTTAATGGTATATAAATATTTTAGACTACTAAATAAACATATGTAAAGACATAGGGTAGTCATGTGCAACCTTAAGGGAAACCAAATACAACCATAGGTGATCATGTGAAACAATTCAAGATACTTAATGACAAAGATGATAATTGTGTGTAACCTTGAGGGTATCCAAATAATGATCATAATAGCCATAGATTGCACTATCACATCAAACCACAATCTCTATCATCTTAAAAAGTCAAACCTTAATCTCTATTGCCATTGATATTTGGATGTAACAAGTCAAACCACAATCTCTATACAATCTATATGTGGTGGATCCTTAAAAAGTGGTCTCTTGGTGCCACATTGCTTGCTAGTTGAGGGATATAGATTTGAATAGAACAAAAAACAAACCAAAAATTTGATTAATTATTTTAATGGTATATAAATATTTTAGACTACTAAATAAACATATGTAAAGACATAGGGTAGTCATGTGCAACCTTAAGGGAAACCAAATACAACCATAGGTGATCATGTGAAACAATTCAAGATACTTAATGACAAAGATGATAATTGTGTGTAACCTTGAGGGTATCCAAATAATGATCATAATAGCCATAGATAACACATAGCACTATCACATCAACAAGAGGCAATCTTACTTGTCATTTGATGCATCCTTGTAGGTAAAAAAAATTATCATTAAGCCATGTACATTCCTATGGTAGTCATGGAAGTAAAGAGTAGTCAAATAGACCCAATATCATCATGCTACAATTAAACAAAATTTAAAATCATAAAACAAGAAAAAAATTGTCACCAACAACAATCATGGAAGAAAATCTTATTACTTACACAAGAAATTATTAAAGATGAATAATTGATTTGAAAGAATGTTTGAAAGATTTAGCATATATGAACATAAATAGAATAATATAAAATAATATTAGATAATCTTAGCAAGGAATAGAATGATAGAACCTATAACACACAATTCTTTTATATTTTTTCTTTGATCTGGCAAGGTAGAAGTGACAAATGGAGAAATTAATAATATATGTCATATGCTTGATTAAACTATAATTTTATTTCTAATTACTAAATTAACCAGAATAAAAATAAAGTAGAATTTTATATTTTTATCATTGTGGTAAACAATATTAAAAATAATTTCAGATTTGTTGCATCATGATTCCTTTATGTAAATGGCAAAAATTTACAAGTTTGCAAGCACTCATGACCCATCATATAAAGTTCTCTTCTTATCTACTAAAAATAAAATTCTTAGCTACGAATCACTTATACAAGATATTGATGGGAGAAAGTAGATGGTTCATGCACTTGAGGCTATATTCCTTGGTTTTTATATTCTTTAGATAATGAATCCAAGAGCATACAAGAAGACACTTCTTACAAGGGTAGAAAATGTCTATTAAAGTTAATTGATGGATATTCATCACAAGGTACTTGATATGATTCTTAATATTCAAATTGAATCTTCACATAAATTCAAGGAATGAGGAATTATGTGGATAATTCTTACGATTAGATCAACAACAATTGGAAAGAATGGTCAAGATACTTTTAATCCCATGGTAGAAAATAACCATCTTCCTTTAAATGGCACCATGGTTGATAATGCAAAATAGGATCCTTTGATAAGCCATTGAAATTCCAACTAAAATAGTCCATCGATAATTTTTCTAAGGAGATTTAAGACAATGTGAATTCAATAAGATAAACTAACTTGAATTGACTTCCATTGATGTGGAAGGACACACTAATTAATATTTTCCAATAAATATTAGAAAGGGATAGTTTGATGGAAGAGCTACATGGAAGTTTGTCATTAATTTTGAAATGTTCAATTTTTTGAAATATGATGAATGGATCTAAGGACACTAGGATGAGGAACCAAAATTGGATGGGGTTGCAAATGACAACACCTAATTGAATGAAGATAAGATAATAAATGTTGTAACTAGGTCTATGATTTACACATATACACATTGATGTTTAGAATGACATGTACCCTAATAATTTTGATGCATTTCAAATGTTTTACCTGCAAGAGAGGGTGTAGAATAAGCTTCCTTGTTGATATCCAAGAGGAGATTAATATCATAAAGCTTTTTGATTTATTTAGTATTGATGATAAGATATGGAAACTATAAATTCTTGATTGTGTTACCATGGGGGATAAGTTTCTATCATAGGGATTTTATCCTCTTAACTTCTTGTTATACCTACAATAAAAGGAAGAAGTCTTGAAGTGATGTACCTCTTTCTATCTACCTCTTTTATATGAAAGGTCTTAGGGATATGCATATGGTTTGAAATAAATAGTATCTATATCGAGGTAAATATTAATGAAGATAAAGAAGTACCTCTCTCTCTCTCTTCATCTCTTCCTCTACAATTCAAATTTAAACCTTGAATGTGAATCTTAAACCCTAAATCCTAAAAATTCAACCTTAGCATTTAACCCTACAGATAAAAAACAAAATTTGATGCTAAATATTAGCCATTGGACATATACCTTAAAATGATTATATATGCAACTTAATTTAGATAATGATTGCTAATTTATGAATGCAAATTTTGGCTGTAATAAGAAGTCAAAATATAAATTTGATTAATTATTTCAATGATAAATGACAAATTTAGACTACTACATAGAATATTTCTTGTATTAATTATAGTTTATCATTATCAAAAGAAGCATTTACATCATAGTTTTCATATATGAAAACCTATAGCATAACTACATGGTATTTAAATATTGCCATGCAAGGCCTTACTTATAGAATATTTTAAAATACTAAATTAAAATATACCACTAATGAGGCCTTTACCATCAACTAAGAAGGAGCTAGTATGTATTTATTGACAAAGATTTCATATACAAAAATTGCTAAGAATGTAAAACTATATGTACTTAATCATGTAATAACTTTAATTAATGCTTAAATCATTATAATAAGTCATAAACTCTAAATCACTATAATTAAGTTTGTTTTGATTAAGATAAACATAGGAAGGGCCCGTACCCATTACAAAACAACTGTAAAGGAAAAATAAAAAATAAATCTCACTAATGGTGAGACAAGGAAAAACAACGAACAAAACAAGTCTCCCAAAAAGAGAGACAAGAACCAACTACAAAGAGGACAACAAGACCAACAAAGCTTTTGACTGGAGCAAGGAACCAAAAACTAGTTTTGGAAGGACCCAAAACCAACAAAATATAATCAAGGTGGTTTGAACCCAAACTTCAACAAATGCCTCAAAAGAAGGGTGAGACGAGATTGAAAAATCCAATCATTGTTCGAGGGAGAAATAAAATCCAATAGGCTTCTATTCACACCATCAAGATTTATCTTAATTTTATTAGAAACACCAATGAAAGAGTGTCTCCTTGTTTTCCTTACTATCTTTGTAAGAAAGTTATTTTTTAATTATCTAGTGGAAGGATTTTGTGTAGGTGAAATGCAAGTGCCATAATGTGAGGACAATGTGAATTAGAGATGTTTTCAACCTACGTATTGGGTTTGGCTTTAATCAAGATTTTACGATGGATTTGTTTATTGTGATCAAATATATCTTCTCAATGATATTGAACCTCCTCATGTGAGAGGATCACAGAAAGCATGAGATAACTACACCACCCTCCTTTGCTATCCAATGCCAAAAGAGTGAGAGATTCACCTTTAAAAATCATATTTGTGCCTAACCTAACAATTGCTCGATTGTGAAAATATTCACCAATAATTTGGTTGAAGATCAATTAATTTCATTTTTAGCTTTAGTATTCTTTGATGTACTAATTTTATTCTCAACTTTCACATTCTTTGAAAATATTGAATGAAATTATTTTAATTTCTATTATCCATTCTATAACACTAGGATTAAAATACTATTTTTTGGGATATTTCTTTTATTTAGCCATTTCATGTTACCATGCTAATCATGATATAAAGATAGTAGGCTATGTAGAAAAGTTTTGTGCACAAGTTGTTCAACGTGTGTGTACTTTACTTAAACATCAAAGTCTTCAATGCTCAAATTGTCAATAGAAATTTTACACTTCATCCCTACCAAAAAGTGGTAATTAATGAATTTCATTTTTTTCCTGAATATTGGATGAACTAAGTTCACAAGAACAAGCTCAAATTACTGAACAATGTGAAGGTGTAGATTCATTCTCAACAGCTTGGAGCGTACGTACGCCATCACATACAAGAGTTATTTGAGCCATTTTAGACCATTTTCTTAGATTTTAATTTTATGTATTTTCATTGTTTTGCAATAAAGATTGTATTTATTTTTACAAGGAATTATAGGTATATTAATGGGCATTCAAACTTAGAACCCACTTGTGGTTAGTGAGATTTTCCATCATTTAGTTTCAAATTTTATCAAGAAGTGCATTTCAATTTCAACACACCCTCTGAGGTACATTCATGTTGAAATCAACAATGATACCAAAATAAATTTAAAAATTGACATAATTTAGACCTAATAAATTTTAAAGATGATAGAATTTCAACTATACTACATGATTTTTAGTTTTGATTATTTTTATACTGCTAATAAGAGTTATATTTCTCTTATTTCTATCCTATAAACAATGCATTTAATAAACTCCATACATTTTATATCATTTACTATATTAGTATGAATTTGACTACCAAAATATTATCTGTCTAATTTTTTTGTTGTAATAAAAAATTTATAAACATACCCATTGAGCTTATAAATCTGATTGCTAATATTGTCAATAAGAAATGTGTCCTTTGAGATTCCTAATGACCATAAAAGCTATGTTTTGCTGGGAAACAGACAAGATAAATAGACTGTATGTAGTGGCACTGAAAATCTGCATCTAAAAGCTCAGGTACCTTCTTAACTGCTGATGCAAATTTTTTTCTTATTGCACTCTTGTTGTTAAAGCATATTAAAATTGAAAAGATGCCCCTATCTATAATTGCACTCTTTAGATCTGTGGCCCATCTCCTCCCAGAATGCACCTCTTAATGTGTTAAAAATTACAATTCCAGGTGATTCCTTACTCCAATATGAAAATCATCAATATATACAGTTCCATCCATTTTCCACCACCTCTCTAGGAGTTTCTTCGCTTCATCCACATTTCTCCGCTTGTAGTATGCCCAAAACAAAATGGTCATGATGTCAAGAACAATGCCTCTTTCAAATAGAAAGAACAAATTTACTTGGTTCTTTAATGCCCTTCTTGAAGAAAATATTGATGCTTAAGGCCTTCCTCAAGTAGTTAGTAGGGATCATACATTTGAAGGTCTTCTTGAGTCTGGTTTGTCTACAATGTCTAATTGATGGAATTATGTTAGTAGGGCTAATTTGGTAGTCAGATAGGAGCAGTTTGGAATATTTTAGATGGTGAGGAAATTTGATAGAGGTGTTTTCGCTGGTTTTTAAATGGTTATTACAGTTTTTCTATTTTTTTTTGTTATGTTTTTTTTAATGTAAAAAGCATGTTGGAAATTTAAGGTTTATATTTTATAATAAAATTATAAAACTTACAATGTGTAGTCAATTTTTAATGTAATTTTCATTTTATAGTGATTGATAGTTTTTAAAAGTCCGAGATATTTGGATAGGATAATGAAGTGGAAGTGTTGGTGAAAAAAAAGAATTTTGACGAGATATTGTAAAGAATTGAGTGTTGAATTAATTGTATAAATATAAATGATAATTATAAAATTTCTTTTCAAATTTGAAATTTGAATTTTATTTTGTTTGTGTATGGTTATCCATATTTATAGATATTTAGACAGTGACTTTGTAATTATTATTTTTAGTTGGAGTTACACAAATATGCTAAAATGTGTAGTCAATTTTTAATGTAATTGAAAATTTTATAATAAAATGACTTAGTGTTAAAATGTGTAATCAATTTTTAATGGAATTGAAAAATTTATAAGAGAATGCAATGCTTTATAATAAAATGACTTGGTGCTATAATGACTTAGTGCTAAAATGTGTAATCAATTTTTAATGTAACTGAAAAAATTATAAGAAAATGCAATACTTTATAAACATTTACACAATATATTATAAAACCTTAAAACATTAATAAAATATTTTCATTTTGATATTTATGTTCAACAATTTCTTAAAACCATTCACTAAAACTTATAACAAACAGTCCAGATTCAATCACTGATGTATTATAAATTCTGTAAACATAATTTGATAGAAGCTTCTCAGCTGGTTACTGAGCTTATTCTTTATGATTCCTCCATTAACATGACAACAATTTCTTAAAACCATTCACTAAAACTTATAACAAACAGCCCAGATTCAATCACTGATGTATTATAAATTCTATAAACATAATTTGATAGAAGCTTCTCAGCTGGTTACTGAGCTTATTCTTTATGATTCCTCCATTAACATGACAACAATTTCTTAAAACCATTCACTAAAACTTATAACAAACAGTCCAGATTCAATCACTGATGTATTGTAAATTCTATAAACATAATTTGATAGAAGCTTCTCAGCTGGTTACTGAGCTTATTCTTTATGATTCCTCCATTAACATGACGGAATACTATAGGTTTTGAAGACTCAAACTACGGAATACAGAGTATTATTGCATTTCATCTCTTCACACTTCATTAACTTAAACATCAACTCTATTCTAAAATGATAGATTTGTATGTATCAATGCTTTGTATGATCAACATCAATTCGAAACCATAATTAACAAAATATTATTGCTATTTTTGAAATAATCATGATGTCCAGCGTTGAATCAAAATTACATAAACTGATGACAACGCAGGAGTTTCTAGAATCACTCCAAACCGTACACATGCTGGTGGGTGAAAGATATCAAAGAGTTCGAAAGCCAACTCTTCTGTTTGAGTTCACATTCCATTCACATTCAACACAAGCCCAATAACTGATTTAGGGTTTAATAGCTCTGCTTACTGGTAGAATTTATAGGTCTTTGCATCAATAATAATCGACCTCAAGCCTCCAATAGATGACACAACCATGAGCATAACTCCTATAATTATGCATGTCTGTAATAAAAACACAAAAATAAAAATTTTATAGTTATTAGTTTGAAGTATAAATGAATTTACAGATATATATTTTCGCAGTTCATGATATTTGTATGAATTGTTTTTAAATTTGATCGTGTAAGATTTTTTCTTTTAAATTTGGATCAAACTCTATGATCTATCATCAGAAATAAAAAAGCAAGAGAAATTTTTTTTCTTGATAATGAATTATAGAATTTGATTCAAAATATTGAAATTTTTTTTCCATACAATCAAATTCAAAAACAATTGATACAAATAAATGAATCACTATTTACATAAATAATCATTTGTAAATATGATATTTGAAAGAAAATGATTTAATTATTTGTTAATTGGATTCAACACAGAAGAAAAGGAAAACAAGTATAAAGATGTAACTAACCCAATTAATTATCCATGATAAGCCCCATCGCTTTGGCTTTTTGATAGACAGCCACATAATGCAAGGGAGCTGTAAGATATGAAAAGCATCGGTAGAACATTAGACCATCAACAGAAAAATGGGCATTCATTTAACTTTGGCTTCCAGCTATCATAAGAATAATCTAAAACCTATCTAATCAAAGCCAAATACTGGAATATCATAAACATAGGGTCAAATGCTACTTACGAAGTATGTTGTTGGAGCAAAGGCAAATCCTCCAAAGAAACCAAGCAGATCTCCAAAGAAAGGGAAAGAGATACCAACGAAACAAGTTAAAGCTATAAACCACAAAGGATGACAACATAAGTTAGTCGTATTACCAGAATGTACTGATATTAAAATGAATTTGTAATTCTTAAAACTAACTTTTGTAGACTGAGAATTAGTTGGTATTGCAAATCAGGCAATATGACTTACCAACGTAAGTAGTTCTAGCTACCAAACGAAGTGGCAGCCCTGGAGGGAAGTGCATTTTCTTTACCAAAACAGTTTCCATCATATCAAAAACAGGCATTGCATATATCTGTTAATGACATACAATGAATTTGTTAGATAGAAACTTCAATATAGCTTAAACATTCTTAGTTTATTAGCTTATGTCTAATATATGCGCATTACTTTGCTATGCTATTTATGACTTTTTACTTCCCCACTGATGATAAATTTGATTTAATTTTAGATTAAGTGGACATTATTAAAGAGAATGGACTTACCTGATAGCTTCCAATCACATGGATCACTACCATCATATTTGCCATTGCGATAAGCCACCTTGGTCTGGCAAGTGTTATAAGGATATTATCACCAACAGTTGATCCAAAGGCCCAATACCCAACTAATGATACTGGAAAGTAACAGACAGCAACCACAATATATGCCACAACCACACCCCTCCACATGGCGAGCTTGGAGGGTTTGTTGGGTTCTGAAGGAATAGTAGCTTGGATTTCTAAAACCACATTATGTCCAGCATATGCAAATGCAATTTGTCCCAATGCATTGAACACGCCAAAAACTGTATTAGCTACTGATGTATCCCGATAAGCATAAGAAACATCAGGGTCTTGACCATGGTGGACAGAAGCTCCCCAAGCAATTGTGGAATAGCTACAGAGAGCAATAACCATAATGTCATTTAAAGCTTGAATACAACTAAGGTATGAGCCAAAGAGTAAGACTGCATAAAACATTTACCTCAGAGACATCACGGCTGCAGAAAGTGAAATCCCTGCCACAGAATTGAAGTTTGGCAACTGTGCTAAGAAGACATGAACTGATCCAAAAATTACTATCCACAACGAACTTTTTATCCTTTTGCATGATGGGCACACTGTATCATGAAACTTCTGCAGTGAGTGCCCTCCTGTAACCATGTAAACAATGTCCACCCCCACTTCAACTATGAGTTGTTGTGGAACAACAATCCATAAACCAAGTTTCTCTCCGAATGCCTCTTGTCCAAGCTCATGATACCGATCAAAACGTTTCCCTGGAACCATTTCATGCATCTCAACCATCTGCCAGAGAGTATATAAAGTAATTATCCAAGAAAGGACAAGTGCTGTAACACCTGGACCCCTGCAAAACCAATGAAAAATTAACAAATTAAATATCCATGGCTATGGTCAGCACAATCCAAAAGTCTGAGTCTAGCTTTGAGAGTGGATATCTATGTGGACACCCATGTACAGATGTCTCTGTGTAATAGATGATTGTTTCTCAAATAAACAATTAGTTGAACTTCTATTCGCAATTGAGGAAGGAGGTGAATTATGCCAACAACACAGATTAAACCAAGTACAAACTTACCATCCTAGCCATGTCATTGCAGAAGGTAGGCTCAGGACTCCAGCACCAACCATGGCAGTAACATTGTGAAATGCTGAATACCACCATTTTGCATTGCGCGAACCAGTTACAGGAAGCCACTCATCAATCCTTTTTTGCTTATCTGTATCTCTCTGCAAGAATCAGAAAGTATATTCATTAGAAACTATAAGAACAACGAGTAAATTCTAGTTAAACATACTCTAATGAAATTAATAAGAATATGTGTTAGTTATTTGTGTTTAGTATGAACATTTTATAGTTGTTAACTTTGCTATTCAAGCCCAGTGGAACAGATGACTTAGCTTTGAAATGTTATCTAGGCCACCTGATTTGCAGATCATTGTAGACATGTTCTAAAATAAACAAATTTAAAAATGGTAATTGCTGAGCTTAGCAGCCTAATTGAAAATCTAACCTAGCACACAGGCCAAAAATTAATGTACAAATGCGCTACATCTTAATCATAAACTAAGATGTGCTCAATTATTCTAACTTGTTGTGCAAAATTAATAACACTAAAAGAAGGGCTAGAAGATGTGTGACGTAGATTACATTTATAAGCCATCGATGACCGTACAAAGACAAGAAGTTGTCAAAAGCATCAGTATGTTTCTCATACAAAATAGGCAGGTCCTAAAGCCCATCTGCTTACTGTAAAAACTCAGTTAACTCTTCTCTGTAGTTTACTCTTGAGTTCTTAGCCTAGATGGCTATTAATCCTGGAATATTGATACTTGAAGTGTCAAAAAGAGAAAATTAAAGATTGTGATGCATACTGCGAATGAGGAAATTCCCAACTGGTAAAGATGATTTATGTTTTCCTTTTAATGGTCAGATATCTTCATTAGCCGGGAGGTTCTCTGCCTCTGAGGTGAGGCAATACGAAGAAGAATATCTGCCCTATAGATTGATGAACCCATGAAATTTAAATAAAAAATATAGGCAATCATTGTTAGTCTTTAGGTAGATTGGACAGTAAAGTAATTGGAAAGATGATGATCGCAGGTTCGATTCCTTGGATTTACTTCCATATAGGTGGAGGACACCTCATGCTAACAGAAATTATAGTAGTGTATTAAAGGTTCACTTCATAGATCCCACCAGACATGATTTCTCTTGGTTTTAAAAAATTCTCATATACTGTTCACAAGTACACGCTCATCTCTATGTTCAGAATTTTTACAACTAGAAACAATTCTGAATATAAATTCTTATTAAAGCAGCCCCTCTCAAGTTATACTTACTTGGTGCTCAACCACCATATTAATTTCCATAAGTAAGGTAGAATTGTAAATTAAGACCTCCCATTACTGTTGGATACTCTACTACTAAGCTACTTGTCCAATTAGAGTGCTAATTGATCAGTTTGAACTTTATCAACTACATAAATCCTATCAAAAGATTATAACTGAATTCAGACTAATTAAAAGCACTATTGCTCCAGCTGGCGAGATTGAATAAAAAGCCATGGAACCTATCGATTAGGTTAGAAATCTTTTAAGTTTGCTTTTTCATAAATGGTGTTCACTTAGTAGTATATTTTTCTGAAAGCTTTGCCACAGAAACTTCTAGTTTAGTCCTTGAAATCTCTAGCCAAGAGGCAAAGAATCTGTTCTTTTTAAGCTAAGTAAATACTTTATGTATTCCAAGGTAAGTCCAAATACAGTTTTATAATTTTTACATTGGCCTGAGGACTAGTCAAGAAAGCTATAAGAGCTGGCTTACCAACCAAAACAACACAGACGCATTATTCATTTTTTTCCTATTACCTTGTTTTAGAAAATTAGGAGCCATAGCTGATCTGTAAACTACGTGGTTATACTATATAATAGTCATCAACATAGGCATTTAAATCGAAGAAATGTGATGTGTACTCTTTAGGCAAACAATTAAATCTGAACTTAGAAAAGAAGATGAGAGGAAACTACAAAAGAATTGAAGATACAAGGATTTTTAACCTGGAGAACTTGAATTCTGGAAGAAAACTCTGGCAAAAGTGAGGCAAATGACCCCTTAATCCACTATCTTCCTCTTGGGCACATTATCTTAAAAGATTACTTATAACGGCTCTGTAACACTCTCAATTCTGTTGTTTTTAACCTATTACAGTCTTATTAAAGTTTAACCTAATACCACCTACATCTCTATTAGTCTACTTTTTCACTTGTGAATCCTCGTGGAATTCACTTCAATTTCTCTTCGGTGCTTACAAAAGACTAAATAGGCGAGTACAGGCCTGCCCTGAATCTCGGAAGTTACCAAAAATTGAACAGAAAGGAGTTTTCAAGTGAATTTCTTGGCGTTACAGACCATTTTGGCACGTGTAGTAAAACCGCCCCTTCATGCAGTAATTAAACCGCTGTACCACTGTCAAGATGTAACTGTACTGTCTCTGCAACCATCAGATAAAGAAATATTGAACAATTCACTAGACCTCAAAAAACAACACATGAAAGCAAGAACAAAAACAACACAGGAAAGGAAGAACTTAGCTAGTTTATATATATAATGATTAAGAAATATGTATATATAGTGACATAAGATTTATGGTATGGGGTAAATTCATCGTCAGTAATTCACTGAAGGAAAATTCACTGTCATCAATTAATTTTCTGCCGCGGTGAATTACTGACTTCCGTGGTGAATTTTCCATGACGATGAATTTTTCTAAAACTAAAATTTATTACATACAACCTATTTCTGACTTATTAGATGAAATATGGATTTCCCTTTGACACTTCTGCAAGATTTATTACATACAGCCTATTTCTGACTTATTAGATGAAATATGGATTTCCTTTTGACACTTCTGCAACATCATTATACCAGATTTATTACATACAGCCTATTTCTGGCTTATTAGATGAAATATGGATTTCCTTTTGACACTTCTGCAACGTCATTATACCACAATTATTGACAGATCTGTAACAATACCATTATACCACAATTATTGACAGATCTGTAACAATACCTTTAATTCTGCTGTAATTTACTCCAGATCAGTTTGTTACTGGGTAGATATATGCCCAAAAACACATCATACAAGAGTTTTTAATAGTAGCTCTTATTATATCCAAGAACCATATAATACCATGTTCAAACTCGAAGAGATCATTCAAAAGAGACTTACACAGATTTAGGCACCAAAACAAAAAATATCACGTACTCGAACAAAAAAAACTGCACAAATCCTATAATCCAAACGAAAACAGTGCATTGCATGTACCGAAAAAATCTAAAGAACATGCATGGATCCTATATACCCAAACAAAAATCTTACATAACCAAATTCATAAATAGAATTCTAAACCAACTACACCTCCATAACTAAGATTCAGAGAAGTATCCACATCCAGTATACAGAATTGTACACAAATTCCTACATACCCATTGTCAAGCTAATGTAAATTCATGCAATACATCACTAAAAATCTAAACAATGGAAATTCATGCATGCATCACTAAAATTCTAAACAATGTCGATTCTTTCTTCATGGATTTAAAACAATGGCGTTTTACCAATTTCGAATGAAAAGCTAGTCTGCTCTAAAATGACTGTAAAAATCAGAAAAAGAAAACACATGCCTGGCTAACGTTGGTATTGCTTGCCGAACCCATTCTGCTGTAGACGGTACGAGATTGACAAGACCAATCTCAGACCTTCAGAAATAGGTATTCTTGAATCTTTATTGAAAGTCTTTATACTGTAGGATTGTAACACTATTCTCCTCAATATTCGGAACTAGAATTTCTGCATGCGAATGGTCAAATTCTCAACAGAATCTGAATCTTCAAACCTTTTGTTTTCTATTTATAAACATAACGTAGAGCAGTTAACCGTATTATCTGTTAGATTAGTTTTGTGATCTTAACGCAGAAAACGCATGCACAAATCCAGGTCAAACTTTTGTTTTGATTTTTTTTTTTTTAATCTAACCTGCTTTAATATTCCTGGTTAATTTAAATTCATTAATAATATGTTTATTATAATAATAATATGTTCGAAAATAAAGAAAGAAAAGTGTTTTTAAAAAAAAAAAAAAATCTGTATCGTTTTAATAGGGAAAAAGAGATTTGATGTATGCACAATTAATTTAAATTTCTTCTTAAAACATACATTCATTAATAATAGGTTTATAGCTATAATAAAAAAATTAGTATACATATCTTAAAAATATTATTAATATAAATATCTAATTATTTTATTTATTTAGAAATTAACAAAAAGCCGATCATCTTTCGATTTTCAATTGAGAATCATATTTTAAAATAGTTAATTTAGTCTACTTCATTTTTCAGTTCAACATAGAGTAGCACACGGATATTAACATGTTGTCTATCAACTACATCTTTTAGCTTGATCTTAGGCCCTAACTCAACCTCCAAAGTAATTCAAGAAGTAGAATTGGTGAGAGAAATAAAAGTGGGTGTGGGAAGAGGTCATTCTAAGATAGTTGCATTACTTCCCCTCTACCATCCCAATTGAAAGTATTTGTGGAGGAAGTAATTAGGGGAGAAGAGGTTGGGTTTGAGTTCTCTCACCCACCCAACTTTTCTACATCCCACAAAAACATAGGAGGGCCGAAGGCTCTTTCCCTCCCATCCACCCTTTCATGAGTATAAAATTATTTTATTTTACTTTATTTTAAATTTTATAACTTTAACTATATGAAAAAAAGATTATCAATTAAGAATAACCTATTTTAAAAGCATGTTAAGTGGATGAACAAACTCATATCTATTGTTTATATAACTCCATTCTATATATGCCTTTGAAATAAAATTAAGGAAATGTTGTACTAACAAAGATATGAAACCTCTTGTAATGCCCTTTTCCAATTCTGAAGCATTTTGTGCATCAAACTTTACATATGGTATATACTACAATATGGTATCCTAAGTTTTTGAAAAACATGAATACTATTAAAAAAATAAAAATGACTAAGATATTGTGCAATGAAATATATAAACCATTGATTCTTTTTATTTATACAATTTTTGAAATTGTAGTTTTACAATTTCCATTGCTTTTCTTTCAATATCTTTATATATGCAATTTTTTAATCCTTGAATTCATATGAATGCATGTTTTCTTTCAACTTGTGCTTTGAAATACTTGGAATCATTTCCAAATTACTGTGGCCATAATCTTGTTTAAATATAAGGCCTAAGCAGTTTAAAAACTTCTTAGAGGTTAAACAAATTAATTTAGAAGAATATTTAATTAGTGAGCATAGAGTAAGGTTGTTTAGTCTCTATTTTTATTTCATGGATATGTAGGGTCTTGAAAATATGAATGGGGTATTAAAAAATATTTGAAGCAAGAAAGAAAATTGCAAAGGAAATAAGATGTCCAAGGAAAATCAAATCTTTAATAAAAAATAAAGGACATTTTTTCAAAAAGAAAACCCCTTAAGACCAATATTTCTACTATGATCCAATGAAATAAGAAATTTTCTTCCAAAGAATTTAGTATTGCAAGGACCACTAGGTGGTATTTTATGGCTCTAGGAAAATTCATCGTCAGTGAATTAATGGTGGTGAATTTTCCTCCAGTATTTTATATGAGGGAATCACTATAATAGAGACTACCCTTGGATGAAAGGTCATATTAGGTAAATTTAACCTTAATATACACCTTTTGCAGCAAATTTATGTAGTAGTAGGAAATTATTAGACTCGGTTCCAAAATGTACCTATTCAAACTATAAGTATGCTTTTGAGTCTATCTATCTCCATCCTAGTAGATAGTAGATTATCTTTAAAAATTAGTCCTATGGAAAAATTATGGGAAATCCAATATTGACATAATATTACTAGAGAAGTCAACAAATATTTGTCGAATAGTTAAATTTATTTTTCTTTCAAAAAAAAGTAGACCAATAAGTGGTTCGCTTAGGTTCTTAGGATATAATCATTGAAATGAATTGGTTGTCTAGTCATAAAAAAAGTGTTGATTGTTATAACAAAATGATAGAATGTGTAGATCATGATGGAAATAAAAATCAAGTTGCAAATAATCTATAGGCCTATTTAAACATGTGGTAACTATATGAGAAATACAGCTAAATAAAGTAAGAAGGAAAGGGACCCAGATTTTTATTGTTACACTAGATGAGAAGAGGAAAAAGTCATCCCAAAATTTGAAAGTTTCTATTTTTTTTAAGAATTTAAGGATATGTTTCCTAAAGATTTTTTAGGACTACCTCTTACAAAAAAGTTTGAATTCTCTATTGAGAATTTATCAAAAAATGAGTCTATGTTTAAGGCCCCTATTGAATTAATGTATTTGAATTGTTTGAATTTAAGATGAAATTATAAGAGCTACTAGAAAAAGAAATAATAAGGCAAGTGTGTCATCTTAAAGAACACCAATTATTTTCATAAAAAATAATGATGAAACCTTGAGATTTAGTTTAGATTGTTGAATGCTAAATAAAGTAATAGTAAAGAATATACATTTTTTTCCTTTTATCAAAGACCTATAAACAAAGGAAGTATTTGTATATTTAAAAATTGACCTTTGATTAAGAATTTAATAATTAAGAATGAAGGAGGAAGACATTTCAAACTAGATATGGACATTATGAATTTATAGTTGTATCATTTGTCTGGCACCTCATATCAAATATCTATTTTACTAAATGAAGGGAGCATCTATATTTTTAAAAATTATCTTTGATAAGGAAATCAATAACTAAAAATCAAGGAGGAAAACATTCCAAACTAGATATGGGAATTATGAATTATAGTTGTGTCCCTACTAATTTTGTGAATATAACGAATACATTTTTTCATGATTATTTAGATTAATTTGTGATTGTGTTCTTAGAAAATATCATATTTATTTCAAGAATGATTATTTAGATTAATTTGTGATTGTGTTCTTAGAAATTAGTACACCTCCAATTAATTTTGTAAAGGTTGCAATAGCATAAGTTGTATGGTAAACTATCAAAATATGCATTTTTGAGAGAAAAAATTCATTACTTGACGCTTGTTATTATCTATAGAAGGAATTTTACTAAATCTTGAAAAATATCAAAGTCATAATGTAGTGAATAATTCTTAAAAAGGTTCTAGAAGTAAGGAGTTTTATGGGTTTAGTGGGGTATTATAGAAGGTTTACATAGAAGGGTTCTCTCAAATCACAAACCCTATTACTTCTTTGCAAAGAAAGAATGTACAATATTTTTATAGACAAAGCAATGTGATAAATCATTTCATAATGTAAATAAAAATTTGACTATGGGTCCTATCTTAAGAATTCATAATCCTAATGGTTATTTTATTAATGTTACTAATGTTTCTACATAAGGCTTAGGATGAGTACTTATAAAGATGTGATTGTTGATGAGTCTAAAAATTAAAGACACATGAAATAAATTATGCACCTTGTGATCTAGATTTGATAGCCATTGTTCATCTCTACAAAGGTGAAGATATTTCCTCTTGAAAAAATATTTCAAATTAAAAATTAATCATTAAAAATTAAAATATTTTTTTACTCAAATGCATTTTAATGTAAGACAATGTAGATGATTATAGTTTTTGAATGAATGCGACTTTGAGATTGAATATATGTTAAGAGTAAATAAGATAGTGACAAATTCTCTAAGTAGAAGGAGATAAATAATGGAAATAGCAACCTTTAAAACCAACTTTAAACAAGTATTGGTAGAATAGAAACATGACCCTAGGTATGAGAAAGTTAGTATAGTTTAAAGATTAACCCAACTAATCCAAATTTGTTAAGGTTTGTATTTAATAGGGATGAGTTTCTTAGATATCATAACAAAATATATGTTCCTAATACCAAAGAACTAAGAACCTTAATTCTATTCAAAACTTACAATTCTCTTTACTCAAGGGATTCATGAGTAAATAAGATGTACTCAAACTTTAAGAGTTTATACTTTTGGCTAGGGATAAAAAAATATACTTTTCTTTGTAACAAAATATTTGGATTATCATAAGGGTTAAGACCAAACAATCTAGTTGGGTTGTTATATCCTCATCACATACTACATCATAAGTTTATTAGTAAGGATTTTATTCAAGAATTACCAATGACATCATACACACATAATATTGGCGGTAATAGATAAAATTACTAGTTCATTTCATACTAGATAATGTAATTGATAATTCCTCACCTTTGGCTAAAAGATTTATAAAGAAAATATTTAGGTTGCAAGGGGTTCCTAAAAAAAATCATAGCAAACAAAGTTGTTAGATTTACCTCAAAATTTTAGATAACTTTGTAGTCAACTTTGGGAACTCAATTAAACTTTAGTATAATCTATCATCCTAATATATATGCCCAAGAAGAGAGAAAAAAACAAATAGTGGAAGATATTTTATGCATATACTATATGGATCAATAATCAACATAACTTTCTTACAATAATTATTTTAGTCTACCTTAGGAATGACTCTATTTGAAGCATTATATGGAGTAAATTGTTGAGCTCATTTAAGCTATGATAGTCTCGAGGAAACAATTGTAATTGGTCGAGAAATGTTAAGGGATATGAAAAACTAGATTAAGGGAAAAAGAAAAATATTAAAAGAACCATCCCATAGACAAAAGAGTTACATAAATAAAAATAGGTCTTTGAGAATATTTTCGGAGAGGAAGTCTTCCTAAGGTTTAGATCCCATGCAATTTTCATATCATTTGGATGGAGAACCAAGTTATTACCTTGTTATGTAGGGCTATTTGAAGTCATAGAAAATAGCAACCTAGCGCCTTATCAATTAAGTTCTAATATTAAGTCAAATCCATTATGTTTTCAAGTGTCTCTCCTTATAAAGTATGCAACTAACATTAAGATTATCTTAAATTGGCATGCCTTATAGATGCAAGAACCATGAATGATAAGAATAAAATCTTGTAGACAAAAGAAAATACAACATGACAAGATATAAGTAAGATGCAATAATTATATATTTCTATTTATTTTGAAATTATTTTTTAACACGATACTGCCTAGTTTAAATTGTTTTGATTGAGAATGTTATTTAATTTTATATACTAAGATGATGCATAGTTTAAAGGGAGGAGAAAGCCCTTTTTCATAAATAATATTATATATATATAAATATAAACCTATATAAGAATAATAATAATGGTAATAATAAAATCATATTTTTATTTTTATTTTCTTTAAAAAAATATAAATAAGTAAATTATAAAGATATAGTAAAATAAATAAATTTACATAATATATTGATTAAAATAAATAAAATTGATTATCATTTTAATAAGTGAATATTATAATTATTTGATAGATTATTATAATTAAATATTTTTACATTAGATTATGTGAATAATATTAAAAAAAAATTATTGGTAATCTTTTATATTCTTTTTTTAATTTTTTTTATAAAATAATTTAAATCTATATATTGTTTTAAATAAAAAAATAAAACAAAATTAAGGTAATAAGATGGAAAAGAAAAAAAAAAACCCGAAAAAGGAGATTAATAGTTCTCACCATTATTAAACGAGTCAGTGTTATTTCCTCTCTAAATCTGGTTATAGATATACAATCAATTTTACTTGATGAACTTCTTATTATTTTTTATATATTCAAATAATATTAATTTTTATTTTTGATGTTCTTAATTAAAAATTTATCTATTTTAATTATGTGAAAAAGTAATATTGAAAATAATTAATATTAATATAATTTTTTTGCTTTGGCTAAAACTGTTTATTTTAATTTTTTTTATGTTTTATGATTTTGTGCATTCAATTTTACACATTTTGAATCCTAATCATACAATATTATAAATTTTCAAAATAAAAAAAGTAAAATTAAAATAATTTAAAAAATACAATAAAATGTATAAACAATCAATTCTCTGTAAATAATTTTTTTTTTACAATTTTTACAATTATAATTTTCATGACTTCCGTTTCTTTTCTTCCAATATATTTCTATATTAGAAATTTTATTATCCTTGAATTCATATAAAAATGTCTTTCTTCATCTATTCTTTGAAATACTTTGGAACCATTTCCAAATTACTATTTTTGTTTAAATCCTATGCCTATCCAACTTAGAAATTCCTTAGAAGCTAGGCGAGTTAATTATAAAGAAGATTTAATTAGTGAGCATAGCGTGAGGTTGTTTAGTCTCTATTTTAATTTATTTAATATTTATACCAATATTTGATGCCTTGCCACATTTGAAACTTAGGCCTATACATCATACATGCTTGAAGGAGTTTGATTCGCCTGATATTGTTGTTTCTTTTTATCACACTTGTAAATCATGCAAGTTCATAACCAAATTTTAAGCCTTGTGACCCATTCTCCCACATCTGATCATCAATAGAGATACATAAGACTTTTTCAACAACTCTGTATAAGGAGTAGAATTTAATATGCATAGAATGAATTATATATATTCTATTTTTTCTAATTATTTCCTTGTCTAGTGATTCAACAAATATTCATCACTATTCATCAACTCTTAATAATGCTGAAAGCATTTTCTTATTTGAGCTTTCAAAACTCATTTTGTTTACGGACAGTTGAAAATCAACAATAGATTCTAGTTGACAGTGAAACGAATCTCAGTCGTCTATCATTTTTCGTCGTTTTTTTGATTGTTTTTTCACCATTTTTTCCTGCTTTCCTCGCCATTAGCATATGGAGTCAGAAAAATATGGCGGCTATGAATACAGTGCTGGGTGGATTTTTTTTTTCAATTAGTAACAACTACTGGCTTAACCAACCAAGCATTTTCCAAATAGATTAGAAGTTTTAATTCAATAACTCAACATTCACCATGGTAACAACAATCAACGTCACACTTATATTCTTACACTCAAAGGCGCTAAGCTCATACAACTAGGGTCATTCCTAGACCTACGACCTAAGCCTCGAGGGTTCGTGATGACCCTGCCTACGTATCCCCTTGTGGGAATCAGAGGCATCGTAGTTCGCCCACAATATTAGAGGGAGTTCATTCTCTCCTCTTACATGAGATATCCGATCTCACTTTTAACCCATGACTATTAATTAAGTACATGTAAGCTATCAATTTTGCTAATTATAACATAATAATAATAACTTTGCCATCAAGTGTTGGGTCCATACCAAACATTACCAAGCAATAGTGTATGAAAATTCACAATTTTCACAAGGGGCATATCATACCATAATCCCAAAGATCATACACAATGTAAGCCACAAGCATACCTCCATATACACAAGCTGACTAGCTCATACACATCACTAGTATAACAATGATTAGATCATACATAGATCAAAAGTACAATGGTAATTAGCTCATATGTTCAATGCAAGTACAACAATGATTGTCACATATGCATATCACATTACATTAGTGACTAGCTCTAGTATATATCACAAATACATAGTGATGAGCTCCAACATACGCCGCATATACATAGTGACTATCTCTAGCATACACCACTTATAGATGAGGTGACTAATTCATATGTACTTCACAAGTACATTAATATCGACTCATATGTAGATCCCATCACATCCATGAATAGCTCATACATACATCACAAGTACGTTATATCACAAATACATAGTGACAAGCTCCAACATATGCCACATATATATAGTGACTATCTTTAGCATACGTCGCTTATAGATGAGGTGACTAATTCATATGCACTTCACAAGTGCATTAATGATGACTCATATGTAGATCCCATCACATCCATGACTAGTTCATACATACATCACAAGTACGTTAGTGATGGGCTCCTATGTACATCATAAGTACAATAGTGACTAGATCATACATGTCGTATACACCATAATGTCTGGAAAACACATTCACATTGGCTATCACATACTTTCCATTGGTGCATCCCAAATAGAAAAGGAATGTCAATGCATTGCGCACTACACTGTGGGTCCCATCCTTTTCTTTGGTCTTCTACACCATTAGACAACTAAGAAGAGGATTTAGTGGATCTCATACTACATTAGGGCCAACCCTTAACTCAATAGCGTTAAGTATACCATTTTAAGCGAAAACCGTTTAAAAGTTGTTCTTTTCATCGTTTTAATCCATAAATGACATTAAATTAATATTTAAATCGAGTAAATTAAATAATCAAAAATAAATAAAGAAGGTGTATCTCCAATATGTAGATTAAATATATATAGTAAAACAGTCATAAAAGAGCACACGTTCTTTCGCTCTTTTTACTCTTCTATTTTGTTTCCTTTGTGAACTAATCTTAATTCATTTTGTTTCAAGTAAATCATATCTTTAAATTTAATTGCTTTAAATTTTTGTTTTCCATACTTGCAAAAAATAATTAAATAAATTTATACTTTTCATGAACAGTTTAAAATAACTCCTTTCAGTTTCAGTTTCAGAATGTTTTGAGTTTCAATTGCAAAATTACTGGTTTAAAACTTATGTTTCGAAATCATGTTAAAATTTAGGAGATATTCTATCAAATTGTTTTTAGTTTGAATTCTTTTCAAATCCAATTTCAAATAAGGTTTTCTGTCAAAACAAAAGTAAATAAAGTTTTCTGTTTAAAAATAAAATTCTTTTCAAATCAATTCTAAGTTTCTCCTAAGTTTGTAAATCAGTTGTTTCTCATTATTTTCTAATTCAATTTTTCCTACAATATTTTCTATTTTGAACTTGTTCAAAGGAGTTTTGTTTTCCCAATAATTCATAGTTTATTGTTCAAGAATTTAATCAGAATTCTAAGAAACATAGAAATACTTATAATAGTTTTAACAATCAGAATAAGAGAATAACTGTTTCATTGAATTCACTATGTTCATGTTTACTATTGTGTTTAAAAATTTCAAAGAAAATCTTACCTGGTAATTCTAGAAGTTGTTTAATGCTTCCATTGTCAGATCTTTCTGTAACTACTCTGTCCAATCTTCTTCTTATTTTCCCTTAATTTCCTTTATGTATTCTTCCTTCTACCTTTTGTTTTTTTGCTGCTTATGTGAAATAGAGATATATTTATGTTGGCTATCCTTCTGGTGACTCTTCCCTCTTGCGCACCTATCTTCTCCCTGTACGCGGGGTGTATTGAGGTCTTTTTGGCTGCAGACATCAACCTTCTCCCTTGTTGTGTGCCAACCCTCTCCTCATAGGCTGTGTGGTGAGTGGAGAGATGTGGGGAGCCAGTCCCTTGGACGCACCCTCCCTCTCCTTTGTTACCTACCGGTGTGCCTATGCATGGGAGAATAGGAGACCCTGCTGCGTATCTACATAGAGGTTAGTGTGTTGTCTCCCCTGCAGACTGGGTAACTCATCTTCTGGCCGCATATGGTGAGGTATTTGGAAATTAAAAAGTTCAAAACAAATATAGCTTCCCTTGGTGTATGCACATGCAAAGAGATTAGTATGTAAATATCTTCAAACTCCTTCCTTTCTACTAGCTGCCTCTCAAAAATATGATGATTCCAGATGAATCCATTCACAAAAATCAACAATACTTAGTATAATTTTTCTGTTCAATGCTCAGAAACGGATTTTCACCCACTGTGCCAATTCAAAATTGTTTCAGACCCCTTTTTCTCTTTCTCATGCATAGATGTTAACAAGAAATGAGATCCCCAATTTGAGGTTGATCTCAAGTTCCATTTTCTAACTCCCAGTATTGAAATTTGATTGCCTCTAATTTGCTTGCAGATATTTTTCTATAATTTGTTTAACTGAAGTTTGATTTCAATTTCAATTTGCACGTGAATGGTTTTCTAATTTGTTTTAAATAACTCAACTTAGTTATTTGTTTATTTATTCAACTATAATTTCCTCTTTCATAATTTTCAATGAGAAATAAAATTATTAATTTTATAAGACAACTTTTATTACATTTTATTAAATTCCGAAATAAAAAGTCTATTTCATTAAATTCTGAAATACAAGCATCTTATTTTCAAACAATGATAAAATATTGACTTAAATAATTTGATTATTTCAACAAGATCTATTTTCTGACAAATTAATAAAATCGTCATTTAAAACAACATATATTTTTTTCCACATTTTGGAAAAAACAATTTAACTCAGTTTTAAATTTGCAAACACAATAATCACAAAAATACATTAAAATATCAACTAAGTGAGTGAGTGTGATTCCATCATCTTCATAAATGTATAATGGCTAAAACAACTCTACCTGATCGATGTTCTCGCCTTCAATCACATTCACCTGTTCCTGCGTTCAATCGCACTAGAGTTTTCATCAGCAATGGCAAACCCCAAATTTTAATAAAACTGCATTTCAAATCATTGTAATTGCATTTAATTTTCAATTTCACTTCAATTTCAATTTCAATTTAACTTCAATTTAAATAATCATTTTAACATAATATAATTAATCAATATCATGATTAATAATGTGCATTTAAAATAATCAATAAAATCTATACGTGACATAGACACCTGTCAATCTCAAGCATAATGGTGCTCCTTGACTACTACCCATCTCGAGCATAGTATTGCCCCTAGACACCTGTCAATCTCAAGCATAATGGTGCTCCTTGACTACTGTCCATCTCGAGCATAGTACTGCCCCTAGACACCTGTCAATCTCGAGCATAATAGTATTGCTCCTTGACTACTGTCCATCTCGAGCGTAGTACTGCCCCAAGACACCTATCAATCTCGAGCATAATAGTATTGCTCCTTGATTACTATCCATCTCGAGCATAATAATTCCCCTACACACCTGTCAATCTCGAGCATAATAATATTGCTCCTTACCCATGCTTAGCACTACAACTGGAAGATAGGTTCTTAACATAGAATAAGTATATCTCAATCGAGTGAACTAGAAGCCTATACATAGTCATTTAAGTCTGAGGTTAATATTTACAATACGTAAAAAAATTTACTTAGTACCAACATAATGGGAGCTCAACTCAACATGTAACCACAACAAAGTAGTCCAATTCTTTCCCTCCCTTTAGATTTCTATTCAAACACACGTTATGTATTGAAACAAGTTATTAGGTTTTTGTTCATAACCCTCTAATACCCATTCAACCTCATCCAAAGCCTATTGAAGAGAGAGAAGGTCAAACCAATTGGGAACAACCCCAACCATAGGAGTTATCCCCCCCCGTAGACCCCCCCTAGGGACTTGAGGTCATAGAGGCACCCTTCGCCCAAGGACCATCTACGTTCCCACTTCCAAATGGGTCAAAGTCACACGTAGTTCTTTTACCAGGTCTCTTAGAAGACCTACACACAAGTTCCAATAATCGAGGTATTGTTTCCCTTCTACTAATAATAGTTGTTAGTAGTTAGGAATCATAAGTTAGTTCGCCATTTGGAAAACCATACCATAATCTTTCCTTAAAGATATCGATGTCTTGGATCAAACTCCACCCAATTTATTTATAATCTTTTTTGAACATCCAAACTTTCTTATATTTTCTTTTCGTGGGCCTAGTTCGACTAGGCTTATTACCTAATACCAAATTACCTTGGTTCACACAACCCATAGGAAATCATTTCCATTTGAAACTTATATAATAAGTTCAATATTGAGGTTCTTGTACTCAAGGGGTTGAAAGATCTCTTTTGAAGAACATCCAATAATATTTATAAACTTGTTTTAAGTTATAATCATTTCTTGAATCCTAATTAATAGAGTGGAAAACACTATGTCCCTTAGACATTTATATGAAAACATAATCCCCTTAATAATATTATTAATAATATTCTTGATTGTCTAAATTCCTTTACCTTACGGTGCAACCCCACTCTCGTATGATAGTCTATTTAATAGTCTAGATAGTTTATGTATACTTATCATTTAGTCTAATCTTGACCTTAATGGTCATTAGTAAGGTATCAAGAGATGCTATATATGATTTATTTCATAACTCAATCTCAACCACATTGTCAAATTTACGATAGATGCCTTCCATTTGGTATACAATTTATATTGTGATTCATTATAAGTATAATAATAATAATAATAACATCAATATCAAGGTTCTTGTATCTAAGAGATTGATGGACATCATGTTATCATATAAAGCATTTTCCCAGGGTATCCATGTATTGTCAAAAGTACCATGTTTCAATAATAAGGATATGTAAATAATAAGGTATGGTCATAGTGCCACTAAATGAAGTCACCCTCAATTTCAGTATTATGCACCCAAGTGTCATGGCTCATAATAACATGGTTAATAATATAAGGTTATCTTGCATTTAAAGATTTGATATAGGACTCTTGCCACCTTGGTTTTGTTAAAGTCTCATCATTGAAATGTAATGAACTTAATGTCTACTCAAAATTCCAATAATTTAACCCTTGATTATAGTAAATTTTCTAGTTTATGAACTTATTGTAATCCCAACTTTCAATTTCTTGAGCACCATACTAATATTGGTTAACCCTAGGTTTGATTCCCGGTTACTTATAAAGAATGTTAGTTCCACTTAAGACCATTAAAAAGTAGTATTTGATTTATAATCATCCCAACTTCCACAAATAAGCATAAATCATTTTTATTTAGTCATTTTTAATTACGACATTAGACAATTCCAAATCCATGTTTCAAAAGCTTTAAGAAAATGTATAGCCTTCTAAACATATTCAAGAGAGTTTGTGCTTAGATTCTTTATTAAATTGTGTGCATAAGTTTTGTTAAGGCTATGTTGATACAAAGTGGCATTCACAAATACATCTACCAGAAATATGTTCCAATTATGCTTTGATGGGAATCCATGCCCTCTTTCCAATCTCCAATTTGAACGTAATCAACAGGGAATTTCCTAAAGTTACATTACATCAGCCATTTTGTCAAACATTTCACAGGTCTTGTCTAGGCTCTCCCAGTTTTGCATAAATGTTACCCCAAGTTTGTGCAGAGGGAGACATATTTTAACCCCTCTTCCAGCTGCAACAACTTCCCAAGCATGCGTAATATAGAATGAATAGCCATGCACAAGAATGTGGACTGTATTACGAATCTTCTTAGGGAAAATGATGGCAGGCATATGTCACATGAACTGTTTAAGAAAAGTCTCAAGAACGGTAGATGAAAAAACACTAGCAATTATTTTCTAACTGTGGGAGTGGATGCTTCAAGATCAACCACTAATTTTAGGAAAGTAATGTGAAGGAGAGTATGCACTTAGCTCTAAGACAACAGTAAAGAATTTCTAGTGTAGCTGCTGAAATCTATTATGTTGCATCTATCCCTCCTCACGTTTTCTTTCCAATATGGGCATCCATAATCCCTCCAACCTTTATGCCTTGGTGGTTGTCCATAGTCTGCCAGTTGCATTTGCTTGAATGTTTCAAAAGCCTCCTTAACCAGTCCATTCCGTGCCTCACCGAGCTTCCCTTTCGAGTCTATCTTTGCTCAAATGCCCCTGCAACTTGTATCCCTCTACGTTTTACTCTCATATCGATCTTTGTTGCTCACATTTTCCTTCTCGTTCAAATCCTCTCAACATCTCTGTAGCACTCCTCCTCCTTGGACTCCTCCATTCACTCGTCCCCCTGCCTTTATTTTTCTCTCTATTTCACACACTATTCTCCTATGCATTCTCTTAATCCCTCTCTATATCCTCTCTCTCCTTTCATTTTCTACATTTTGGTCCCTCCTTTCCCCGCCCTTCCTCTCACTCCCATGCGATTTTCTTCTTCTTTTCGACAACTCTCTTCTCTCCCCACTTTTTTTCTCCCTAAAGGCAAAGCTTGAGTTTGTAGAATGAGGAGTCATGAGGTTTAAAGACTACCAAACACAGCTTGCATAATTGCACTACACATGGACAAGGGTGCCATGCTCCTGCCCCTCCTCCTGCCCTCCCAATTCAATGTCTGTGAACAAGCCCATATGGTGCCCATGCTTCATTGAATATTTTGTTGACTCCTTCACTTGGTCTCTTTTCCTATTCCCAATGCCATTTTAAATTCATCTATTTTTATTTTTTCCTCCTATGCCTAGCCTTGACCGCGAGGATGTGACATATCTCTGTATCTCCCTACATATAATAATTTGGTTTTTAATATATAACGCTATATTGTATAACAATATAATGGTTAATACAATAGTTAATACATAAATAATGAATATAATATAATAACATAATAATGATATTAATATAATAATATAATAATAAATACATAAAATAATGACATAAATAATAAATATTTAATTAGTTTTAAATATATAAGAAAAAATTTGGTTTTTATATATAATATAATAATATTATGATGAGAACAAAAAAAATATGCAGCAGAGCGATGTGAAACAAATTCGCTCGAAAGGATTGGAGAAAACCATTGTGGCACAGGATGGCGAGCAAAATTTAGGGCAGAAGGGTGAAGCTAAGGAAAGCTGGGCAGACAAGGTGATCAGAACGACACCTGATGTGACCCAAGGCCAGGCAAACAATCACACAGCACAATGGGTTTTTTCAAAGGGAAGGTGGATAGATCGTTGCCGTCCTTTCCAACAGGAACAACCCTCAGGAAAACCAGGGAACCGGGATCCACCCCGCAAGCGTCATGACACACCCTTACCAATTGATGAGCCAATACTTTGGCACATTTTGATCATATTTTTATAAATACTTTTCCATTTTTATTATGCTAAAAACAAACATTCAGTTTGATTATAGGATAGAACATAGACCTTTTTATGACTTAATATGATGAATATATTATGATGAAAAGTCCCATGATTATTATCTTTAATGTTTTATTAGTTTGATAAATACTTTATGGCTTTTTGTGATCATAAAACCTTCCTACAGCCTCCACTACTTCTTGCAGCCATATCTGAAATGATGTTTGCCTTAGTTTAATACTTAATGAATGAAGTAATGGACTATCTTAATGATGAACGTGTTGAGCTAACCTTCTTCTCCAGGAAAGATGGCGAGTTATTTTGCAGGTTCCATGATTAGAGGAAGGAATTTAAAATCCACTTGAAGAGTAGAAGGCCAAATCTACAAAGATTGGTTCAACAACTAAAGATGGGGAGACAGTTTCAAACTTATCCGCCAAGCAAGAAGAATGTTCCAGGAATCTAGGCCAGGCATCCTGTTGTTGCTCAAATCCAGGATGATGGTGCTTTAAGTCTTTCGAACCAATTTGACTTGGTCCTTGCATTGTCGTTTCCTCTTTAATCAAGTTAGTTGGATGTAATAAGTACCTCCCAATTTATAAGGGAAGGTTAGTTAGTAGTTAGGATTAGTTTTCAATAAATAGCCCATTCTTCTTCAAAGAATGGGCTAGAAGATCTTGTCATTTGTAATACATTTTTTTAGTATCAGAAATACAGTTAAGAAGGATTGTGCTATGTACTTGTTCACTTTAAATCAATAAAGTTTACGGAGCTTTTCACCTAATATGTTTATTACTTTGGCATGACCTAAGGGGGTCCACTTAGGAAATTGCCTGTACTTTCATTTTGTAGGTTAGAATAGTTGTACTTTCTTTTGCAAAAGTTAAATGTGTATGTTCCTGCAGCAACAAAAATACATCACTGTTGACTGTTCCTGCAACCACTAGAAACAGAGTAGTTTTACCTTCCAGTTTTTGTTTCCAGCAAGTTATTCAGTAAAGTAATTCCAGAATTTAGAGTTCTAGCATTTTAGAGATCATGCATGTCTGGAAGGGTGGTTAGTGCATATATTTTGCTATCCCATTTCAAGTCTACGTCCTTGGGTTGATAAGTAAATGAGGTTCTTTAACAGATTATAGCTGCTTGTTGTGATGTCCAATCCCTAAGTTGAGGAATTTATATTCCTAGTTATCAAGTTGATTAAAGAACACTACATTTTTGGCGTCGTTGCCGGGGATGGTGTCAAACTAAAAACCTGTTGTAGGCATGCTGGCAGGTAGCTTTAAGTTTTATTCCTAGAATTTAGATCGCAATTCATTATTCCAACATTTTTCCATAGTTAGATTTACTTCTTACTGTATGCTTAGAAGAAGAGACCAATTTGGAAGATTCCTTCCTAGAAGCTTTGATATCCAAGAAAACAACCCAGAGATTGACCTAGAAGTTGTCCCAAAAGGACCATATTTGGATGCCAGCCAGGACCTTGTCACTTCATCTTCTTCTTCCTCGAAAGCCAGTTTGAACCTGTTTGATGCACCTGATAATCTTGATTTACTCACAACACAGCTAAATAATCTGCATACCTTCAATAACCAGCACCCCCATAACAATCCATTGGCCCTTGTTGTCTACCAGCCAGGAGCTAACCCAAGACCACCATCAAGGATAGCAGTGCCTACTTTTCCATTTCCACTCCCTGAGTTGCATGACAATAACAATCTCAAAACATTCCTGCTTCATTGCTTCTAAAGTTCTATGGCTTGATTATAGAGGACCCTCATACCTTCTTGTTCGAGTTTGACATCCTATGTAGGAGTTATGATTATACTACTGAAGCCCATAAGATGAAATTGTTTCCTTCTACTTTAAAGGAGTCATCCTTAAGATGGTTCATGGGATTAGGGGGTAATGCAGCAGCCACTTGGAATGAACTGAAGGAATTGTTCTTAGGGAAGTATAAAGAATATTGTAGGGGCAATGATATGAGAGGAGATGACCTTTTCAAGATGACACAAAAGGAGGATGAAACCTTGGAGGATTATGTATCCAAGTTTTTGTTCAGTGTGTAGAAAAATACTCAGCACCAGCTAAATGAGGAGTCTAAAAAACTTCTCTTTCTAAGGGGAGTCAATGATACTTGCATGGAAGTGCTAGACCTCATGGTTGGAAGAGATATTACCCAAAGCAATTGGGATGAAATTAAAACAATATGTCTTAATTACTCTAGGGAAAATGTGAAGAAAGGCAAGGGATTCCAACCCTCTATTGCCAAAGGAAGCGGTACAGGTGTATCAAAAGGAGAACTGTCTAATCTTCTGTCCGACTTCAAGCAAGACATCATAAATGATGTTGCTACTCAGCTAGACACCATGCAGGCTAGGAGGAAGAAAGAAGAAGCTGATGCGATGCTGGTTGAATATTGTCCTCATTGCAGACTGAGGAAGAGGGACTATAGATGCAAAGCAGTTGCCAATTTGGAGGTGCAACATCTCCCTACTGAGTTCAAAACTATTGAAGGAGAGGAGGAAGTGTTCTTTGTTGCTCAGCGTAGGCCATGGGCCCCAAGACAAGGTATGCCTCAGGACCCCTTGCAAAATTTTGGTTCCTATAATAGTTAGTGGCAAAACCAGTACCCTCCAAACTATGGGCCATACTCCTAATCTCAGTGGAATAACCCTTGGCCAAATACCTAGCAAAGCCGTTGGCAATCCCCACAAGGGAATTGGCAACCACCACAGCAAAATCAGTGGCAGCCTCTACAAGAAAATTGGCAGCAGTCTAACCAATGGAGAGGAGGCCAGCAATGGTCAAATCCACCCACTGGTTTCCTGCAGCAACCCCAGTAGTAGTCCATTATGCCACCTCCTGCCGCTAATCAAGGTCCGAATCCAAAGCCAACCCAATTACCTACTTAAGCAGCACCTAATCCAAATAGCTAGCAGCAGCAACAAGTTTATTTTGCTAATCCTAATAATCAGCCTGCCTATGCTCTCAACCTGAACAATATCAATTTACGTTCAGGAATTGTGTTGCCTACACCATCTCCTCCCCTAATCTCATAATTACCATCTGAGGAGATTGAGCAGGAAGAAAATGCCAATGGCCTAGCCCAATCCAATGAGCCAATTCGGACTCCATCATTACCTAAGGTACTTAATACATCACCACCTCCTTTCCCACAAAGGTTGGAAGGTGAACTTGTGAACAAACAGGAGGAACCTACCTTTGATATTCTTGACCAACTAAAACACATGTGTCAAAATTCCTTTGTTTCAAGCAATTAAGGAAGTACCTATTTACAACAAGGCCATTAAAGAAGCATGTCTAAAGAAGCCGGGTAGGAAGAAGAAAGACCCTCAGAGTGTTCATGTCTTAGGTCAACTCTTTGATTTGATGCTAGGGAAGCTTACTATCCCAAAATATTCAGACCCCGATAGCCCTGTTGTTGAAATTAATATTAATGGGGTTCAAATTAAGAATGCTTTGGTCGATCTTAGAGCTGCTATCAATGTCATGACAAAAGACCTTGTACTGAAACTAAGTATTTCAGACCTAAGACCTACACCTATAGTCTTGCAACTTGCTGATAGTTCAACTGTCAAACTTGATGGAATAGTGAATGACTTAGTTGTCACCCTAGATTCATGGGAATATCCTGCTGATTTCATGGTTTTGTCTCCAAAAGCATCATTAGGAGGTTATCCTGTGATTTTAGGAAGACCATGGTTAGCTACTGCTGATGTTTATATAGGTTGTAGGACTGGTAACATGACAATATCTGATGGGTATACCACAAAGAAGCTTACCTTATATTCTCCAGCCCAACCTCAACTTGAGGCTAGACAGGTTGTTTGGCCTGATTTGGGAGAAGAAGAGGAAGTAAATTACGTGGCCAAATTAATGATGATTACCAGAGAACCTTTCATTGAACAACAAGCTGAGGAAGATATACTGTCCAATATCCTGCTGAATAACTATGGTACCGAATACCCTCAATGTAACAAAAACCCATGCTCTTTGTAGACTATTCTTCCTCTGCCTACATCAGCTCATTATCCTACAACAACTGATTACTTACACACTTTTCTACCCCACGAGGTAGAAATTCCATTTTTGCCTGAAGCATCTATGGTTGATTTAACCTCCCATGTTGAGGTAGCAGCAGGAAAAACCTTGAGCATCAATAAAAACCTCACCAGTGAGCAACAAGAATCTATGCTTAAAATGCTTACCAGTCATAAGTCAGCTTTTGCTTGGGAATATGGTGACATGAAGGGTTTAGACCCCAAACTCTGTACACATCGCATATACATTAACAGCGAGTTCAGACCTGTCAAACAGCCTCAGAGAAGAATCAATCCAGCCTTGAGAGAAATTATTAAAGAGGAATTGCAGAAAATGTTAACAACTGGCTTTATCTACCCAATTTCAGATAGTCAGTGGGTTTCCCCATTGGGTATTGTTCCTAAGAAAGGAGGAAAATGAAGGGTATGTGTAGACTACAGAGAGCTCAACTTGGCAACAAAGAAATATTACTTTCCTCTTCCCTTTATTGATTAAGTTTTAGATAATTTATCTGGGAAAAAGTATTTCTCATTCTTAGATGGCTTCAGTGGGTACAATCAAATCAAGATTGCACCCGAGGATCAAGAAAATACTACTTTTACATGCCCTTGGGGGACATTTGCCTATTCTATTTTGTCTTTCGGTCTCTGCAATGCACCTGCAACTTTCCAGAGAGTAGTCATCAGTATCTTCTCAGATATCTCATATGATTGCATGGAAATATACATGGATGACTTTACTATTTATGGTGCAACATTTGAAGAGGCTCAAGCAAACTTGAAGAAAGTGCTACAGAGGTGTGAAGATCATAACCTGTCACTAAATAGTCAGAAGTGTTTCATGATGATGCAGGAGGGAATAGTGCTTGGTCACTATATTTCTGCTGCAAGAATACAGGTTGATCCTTCTAAGATCAAGGTCATCTCTAATTTACCCTTTCCCACCAAACAAAAGGAACAGAGAAGCTTTCTAGGCCATGCTAGATACTACAAAAGATTCATCAAGGATTTCAGTCAAACAACTGCCCCTCTCTACAGTTTGCTGAAGAAAGATGCAGATTTTGCATGGATAGAAGAATGTGAAAAAGCATTCCTTGATTTAAAAGTTGCCCTTACACAAGCACCCATTTTAAAAGGACCTGATTGGTCACTTCCATTCCATATTCATACTGATGCATTTGATTATGCTGTCGGCGCTGTCTTAGGACAAAAAGGTGGTTCAACTGAGCATGCACTGTATTACATAAGCAAAAATCTGCAAGGGGCTGAATTAAACTACACTGTTACAGAAAAAGAAATGTTGGCAATCATCTATGCCCTCAATAAATTCAGGCATTACATCACAGGTTATCAGATATTTGTCCACGATGATCATGCAACAATCAGATATCTTATGAACAAAAGCTCAATAGCCGAAAGATTGGCAAGGTGGTTGTTGCTGATGTAGGAATTTGACATTACAATTTTGGACAAGCTAGGTAAAGCCAATGTGGTTGCTGATTTCCTTTCTAGAATTCAAAGGAAAAATGACTCTACAGTTATTGAAGATTCCTTTCCTGATGAGAACCTATTTGCAATCAAGGTTATTCACCCATGGTATGCCGATATAGCAAATTATCTGGCTATAGGAAGGACTCCTCCTTAATTCTCCCCTAAGGAAAAGAGATTATTGGTAGAGAAAAGTTTTAACTTTTCATGGATTGCAAATTGCATGTTTTATACAGGGCCGGATCAAGTTATGAGGAGATGTGTGCAGGAGGAAGACACTTATGATATATTACATGCAAGTCATGATGAGTCGTGTAGTGGACATTTTGCTACCAAAAGAACAACAATGAAAATTTTAAATACTGGCTACTATTGACCAACTCTGCATAGAGATGCAGCCAAATATACCAGGAGGTGTGATAAATGCCAAAGGATGGGAAGACCAACTAGATCTGATGAGATGCCTCTATTTCCACAAATTTTTGTTACACCTTTCGACAAATGGGGATTGGATTTTGTAGGACCAATTGATCCATCTTCCAATAGTAAGTCTTATATCCTTGTATGCACTGATTATGTGACAAAATGGGTAGAAGCTAAACCTATGAAACATGCTAGGGATAATAAAGTAGCAAAATTCCTTTGTGAAGAAATTTTCACTAGATTTGGTGTCCCTAGGGAAATAGTAACAGATCAGGGAACACAGTTTACGTTTACCTTGATTACAACCTTAGTCAATGAATATAATATAAGGCACATAAAATCAACCCCTTATCATCCTCAGGCTAATGGCCAGGTTGAGGTCACCAACAGGGACATAGAGGCCATTTTGACTAAAATTGTAGCTTTGCATAAGAAGGACTGGGCCGCAAGGTTACCAGAAGCTTTGTGGGCCTATCGGACTACCTGGAAGACTGCTATAGGATATACACCCTTTGAAATGGTGTATGGTAAAACAATTGTGATGCCAATAGAATTCGAACACAAGACACTAAGAACAACATTAGAGATGGACATGGATTTGATAGAGGCACAAAAAGACAGAGTCATGCAGCTCAATGATTTGGATGAGCTCCGCAAGAATGCCCTGCAACACACTGAGATGATACAAAACTAAAGAATAAGGTGGCATGATAAATACATTAAGGAAAAGAAATTCAAAGCAAGAGATTGAGCTCTGCTTTTATGACTCACGGTATAAAGACAGTCCAGGCAAGCTGCAAACCAGATGATTGGATCCATATGAGATAGAGGAAGTATTCACAAATGGAGCCGTTCAATTGAGGACCATTGATGAGGTCCAATTCAAGCTATTAGTCAATGGGCATCGCCTAAAGCTCTATTCTAAACCCATTGACAAGGAAATATTTTTAAAATAGTTTGAAATTGACCAAGACAACAGTGATCCTGCAGCCACAGGAATTGAGCCTAGGCTCAAATTCCCAGGCCATGCATAAAGTGCATACTAAACCATAATAAAGGGGTTATCTATTAAGATCCCCATTCCATTCATTCATTTCATCTAAAATCCGGACTCATTCTCTCTCTTCCACAATCATCCACCTATCATTTCCATATCATCCACATTTCTCTGTGTCACAAATTGCATTGAAGTCGGATGTCACATCAGATAATTACGGCTATTCTCTCTAGGTATGCTCCACTTCACTTTAAGATCACTTTAGTTGCTTTATTTATTGCATTTAATTTAGTATTAATTAGTGCAAACAACTTTCCTATTTGATTGCCTTTTCCTTTAGCTAAATCCGCACAAATAAGCGCGTTTCTCCATAACTCAAAGTTCTACCATGTCCTTATTACCGCCGCCATAAGCCTTGCTCCGTTAGTTGTCAAGAACCCCCAATATTTGAACCTGTAATTAATAATCATACAGCCTTTACTTCCTCCAATAATGACCCGAAGTGTATTCCGCCAATTCATGATTACTGTCTCCTTCCACAAAATTGCATGATCACATTATTTTCCCTATTTTTCTGTAACTTTTGAAGAGAGGTTCAAAAGAATTGGTTGAGGGGAGGGGCAGAGTGCTGAAGAATTGCAGAGGATTCATTAGTTGGATTGCAGGAAGTTTTGTTGTAAAGGCCAGGAGAGCGATACTTCAACGCATTTGATTATAGTAAACCAAAGAAATGGGAGGTCAGCCGATTCGGCATGAGCCTACAGACCACAACATCCTATTGCAGGATGTGTTGCATGTACCATTGTTCAGACAATATGGGTGGCTAAATTACTTTGTGAAGCTCGGGACTTTCAACACATATATTGCGGAGGAATTCACGAGGAAATTTCAAAATGGTGAAGCAACAGTTAGGGGCATAACAATCAATGCATCAATTAACAGGATTGCTGAAATAACAGGGTTACTCCAAGTTGGAGAACCCTATCCCAGGGGAAGAGATGCAAGGAGCGTCAGGGTTGAATTCACTCGGCCAGATGATCCTCCTTTATGGGTAGACAAGCAAGGTGCACAGAGGATGAGTCTACCTCAGGTATGGGTGCCACGAGCAGGGTATATAATGAAATACATAACCTGTGAAGGTAGATTCTCAGTCTTAAATTCTCATCATTTTAAGATTTTGTCTCATTTACATCATGGCTTATTAATGAATGTACCCAACTTCCTTTATAACTTGTTATCCAATAGTGTCGCTAAATATAGGAAAGGTAGGGTTAATTTTGTATCCAACCATTGCCTCATAAAATTGCTTGTTGAGAAATCTGTTCAAGATACATCAGGGATGACCTGGGAGGAGTTCACTGTTCAATTCAACCCTAAAATTCAAAATGTAGGACCTAGGGGTGAACCCCTTACCTTTAAGTGACGAACTTCCCGGTCAAAAGGTCAGACCTCTATTGCTATGTCCTCCCCTGAGACATCATCTGATTCACAGGATGATGTTCCTATTTTTGAAAGAACTTCCACACAGCCGGCCCAAGGCCCTATTAAAACCCCTGAGTCTTCTTCCAAAAATAGGAAAGGAAAGTCACCTATTGTAGTAACCCCTGAACCTATGAAAAGGAAGCGGAAGGAGAACTTCATTGTTCCTGCAGCAAAATCTTCCAAAAAGCATAAGTCAGTTCCTACCTCCATAAGAAGGAGCTCTAGACTCCAAAACCAGGCAGCCCGCCAATCGCCTAATACTACTCCTACCGCACCACCTTCAAATCCTTCCAGTCTTGAACTAGGGAAAGAAGAACCTGTTATTGAAGAAATTATGAGTACACCTGAAGGGGCTAGTCTGAGTGAGTTAGCTGTCATTGCAGAACAGATACAAGAAGGTATGGAATGTGATAAGAAGGAAGAAGAGTCAGTTGTGTTTCCAACAGATGCAAAACATGAAAACATTGGCATGACAGAGGTAATGGAAGAAGAATAGGGGAAGATGGATGAACTTGAAGAAGTGCAAGAAACACCTGCAATATGCTATAAACATAGACCGCCATTCCATGTTACAAACTTTGCCACAGGAATGGCATGCTTTCAGGAACTTCAGCAACAACAGACTGCTTATGCACTTGAAGTTGAGAGACTGCAAAAAGTAATCCAGAATAAGAATCTGGAAATCGCCAATCTAACTGATACTCTCAATCAAGTAGTAGAACTTGTTCCACAACTACTACAGTGTCGAGCGCCTTCACCAATTTATGCCATGTACCTCAAAGAACTATATTTGAACTTCCAGCTGATTAGAGTCTAGAAAGGGAAGAACCCTTCTTTGGAAACACCTGAGAAATTTTTTGAAGCATACAAGGATTCACCTCTGCACATTAGGAACCTCCTGTGTGAGTTTTACCTGCACAATTTTGATGTATCACAAGACAAGGAATGGAATCCTTTGTGTTATGTAGGTGATATTCATATCAGTGCCTTGATTTCTTGGATCACCAATGAAATCAGTAGAGGGGAACAATTTAACAGTCATATGCATGATGAAAAGAATATGCCATTGTATGTGAGAAATGAATCTCAAAATGGTATGGGTATTCATTTTGACTGGAAAAAATTGTGGCGAGATGAGAGAGCTAGACCATTGATTGAACCTCTAAGGCAAGAGGTATTTTCTCAATATTCTCATATCATAAACAATGATTTTAATGCTGCAACTCTGCATATTCAGAATAGATGGGAGCACCTTTCATTTCAGTTAAAGAAAGCAGAGCCACATACCCCCAATACTTTGTATGCAGCAACTCGAAGAGCAGAGAGGTACATGAGAAATGCCAGAACAAGGAAGGAGGATTGGTTGCCCTTGGTTATGCAACTGCCTATTCTCCTATGACCATTATTGGCTATACAAGGCGACAACAGTACTTACAACAGGAGTTCAGAGGATAACTGATGGCAAAGACTGGAGGCAATGAGGGCTCACTTCTAGAGTTTCTAGACTAGTGAATGTGGACAGCAGCTGAATGCAGATCTGAGAGAGTTTGCCAAAAGGAAGAATGCTAGACTTGCTGAAGGGTCTAGCAAGTAGTTGGTTGAGGGGAGTGATGAGCCAATACTTTGGCGCATTTTGATCATATTTTTATAAATACTTTTCCATTTTTATTATGCTAAAAAAAAACATTCAGTCTAATTATGGGATAAAACATAGACCTTTTTATGACTTAATATGATGAAAAGTCCCATGATTATTATCTTTAATGTTTTATTAGTCTGATAAATACTTTATGGCTTTTTGTGATCATAAAACCTTCCTGCAGCCTCCACTACCAAACTTCCTGCAGCCATATCTGAAATGATGTTTTCCTTAGTTTAATACTTAATGAATGAAGTAATGGACTGTCTTAATGATGAACGTGTTGAGCTAACCTTCTTCTCCAAGAAAGATGGCGAGTTATTTTGCAGGTGCCACGATTAGAGGAAGGAATTTAAAATCCACTTGAAGAGTAGAAGGCCAAATCTACAAAGACTGGTTCAACAACTAAAGATGGGGAGACAGTTTCAAACTTATCCGCCAAGCAAGAAGAATGTTCCAGGAATCTAGGCCAGGCATCTTGTTGTTGCTCAAATCTAGGATGATGGCGCTTTAAGTCTTTCAAACCAATTTGACTTGGTCCTTGCATTGTTGTTCGCCTCTCTAATCAAGTTAGTTGGATGTAATAAATACCTCCCAATTTATAAGGGAAGGTTAGTTAGTAGTTAGGATTAGTTTTCAATAAATAGCCCATTCTTCTTCAAAGAATGGGCTAGAAGATGTTGTCATTTGTAATATGTTTTTTCAGTATCAGAAATACAGTTAAGAAGGATTGTGCTATGTACTTGTTCACTTTAAATCAATAAATTTTATGGAGCTTTTCACCTAATATGTTGATTACTTTGGCATGACCTAAGGGGGCCCACTTAGGAAATTGCCTGTACTTTCATTTTGTAGGTTAGGATAGCTATACTTTCTTTTGCAAAAGTTAAATGTGTATGTTCCTCTAGCAACATAAATACATCACTATTGACTGTTCTTGTATCTACTAGAAACAGAGTAGTTTTACCTTTCAATTTTTGTTTCCAGCAAGTTATTCAGTAAAGAAATTCCAGAATTTAGAGTTCTAGCATTTTAGAGATCATGCATGTCTGGAAGGGTCGTTAGTGCATATATTTTTTTGTCCCATTTCAAGTCTACGTCCTCGGGTTGATAAGTAAATGAGGTTTTTTAACAGATTATAGCTACTTGTTGTGATGTCCAATCCCTAAGTTGAGGAATTTATATTCCTAGTTATCAAGCTGATTAAAGAACACTACACCGACTTCAAGAGGAAAGTACCTGAACACTAGATCAAGGAGAGAGTTGCCCTCAAGGAGAAGACCTAATTGGAAGCGAAAGCCCCATATTAGCAAAAAAATTGGGGTTGAAGGGAACTCTGGAAGTGGGTCGGAACAACAAAGGCTGAATTGCGACCTAAATAAAAAACGTAACCCTATGGAATTGGAGTTAGAAGAAATAATGAAGATTGATATGACACAGGAAATCAATAATGATGCAAAAATCCTAAAGGAATTCGGTTTTCTATGTCGCTTCATCGGTGGCACCCCAAATAGGGCTTCAATCAGAAATTGGATTATGGAGAACTAGCAAACAAAAGTATTACTCAGATTCCTCCCAAAGAATGTCTTTGTAGTGGTTTTTGCAAATGAGGAATCGAGAAAGTGAATTTCGGAAGGTGGGATTTGGCATATGAACAATTTACCCCTGTTCATGCAACCCTGGTGCCATAATTTTGATCCCACTAAAATATAGCCCTATGACCACTCGATATGGATCCTACTATACAATCTTCCATTCGAATACTGGAACGATGCCTATTTAGAAAAGATTGGACGTTCTTTGGGCACTTTGGTAGATATAGACATGGAGATTATAGATGGGGACCTATACAAATATGTTAGGCTTAAGATAGCGGCAATCAACCCGATCCCTCAGTCAATCATATTAATGGTGGAAGGCAAAAAATGGGCTCAAAAGATTGAGGTGGAAGAGGATAAGAAATTCTACCTCAAATACAGCTCAAGGAATCACTTTGAGGCAGAATATAAAAGTGAGCAAGGATCAAAGTATCGGAAGAAGGTGAGTAGTGAAGCAGTGCCTGAATTCTAGATAGTCCCCTATGGCGTAAAACCACAATCAGTAGATTCAAATGTCTCAACGTCTAAAAACCAGGAAGCTTGGAAAGCAAAACAAGATGAGGCTGGGACATAGGAGGTAGACCTCCCATACCAAAATGACCCCAGTTTTGACAGACTTACCAGAGCCAAGGTCAGAAGAGATCGCCTTTGATTCTGATAGACCATATTCAAAAATGGATTTGGGGGATGAGCTTGACATAAGTGAGGAGCAGTATATAACCCAAATTGTAGCAAAGCATTTAGGTATGGGAAAACTCAACAAAAAAGAAAAGGCCAGAGGTAGGAAGTCTTTTAAAAAACTAAGAGAGGAGGAAGCAGTGTCCAGAAACTACCCCAGCATCAAAAACTTCTTAAGTACCAAGGGAGGAAAGGCCTCCCTTGGGAAGCAATGAAACTGACCTCCTGGAATGTTAGGGGCCTGAAGGCCCCTGACAAGCGGCCTCTGGTTAGACGTCATCTACAATCGTGTAAAAGCAACATAATTATCCTACAAGAAACTAAGTTATCACAAACAGAATCAAGTGTGTTTTTACAATATATTTGATCATGGAGTGGTCATTTCCAAGATTCAATGGGGGAAGCAGGGGGAATCAAGTTGCTATCGAAAGAGGCAGAAGCATCGGTGAAAATACAATTTTCACACACAAATTGGTTGGCGGCGAAAGTGTTCAGCATGAAACTCAATGTCAAATTTATACTCATCAACATCTACGAACCGATTCGAATGGAAGAGAAAGCTGGGCTTTGGGCCGAGGTTCTAAATTTCATAAGGTGCCACGAGGGGTCAAGTTTTATCATTGGGGGCGACTTCAATGCAGTCCTGGATCTCTCAAAAAAGAATGGTGGGATCAGGAGTGAATCCCAAGCATTAATTGACTTTAGGAGCTTTGTGGTGAACTCAGGATTGGAAGATTGCCAAACTTCAAATGGTGTTTTCACCTGGACCAATAGGCGTAAGGAATTTATGACAATATCAAAAAGGTTGGATAGGTTTCTACTATCTCCAGATTGGCGCAAATTTTGCTCCATAATTGAGGTGCAAATATTGCCAGTCTCTATCTCAGACCATTTCCCTATCGAACTCTCCATTGGTCAAGGAGTGGAGCAAACAAAATCAACATTCAAATTCATGAATATGTGGTGGAGGGATGAAGGGCTGCTGAGCCTGCTGAGAGAATGGTGGAATGAGTTAAGAGTGGGGGGTTCAAATAGTTTCAGATTCGTTAAAAAACTCCAGCACCTAAAACTTAAGTTGAAAGATTGGAACAAAGAAAAATTCTTGAATATCTACACAGAAAAGGCTAGACAAGAATGCAACTTGGAAGCACTAAATGAGAAGGTGATAAGAGATGGTATGAGGAATGAGGAATTCAGGCGGGAGAAGGAGTTAAAAACTAAGTTGGCAGAAGTGATGAAATGGGAGGAGATTTACTGGAAGGACAAATCAAGAGAGGTTTGGCTCTGAGACGGGGATTCTAGCTCAAAGTTTTTTCATTCCTTGGTCCTGGCACACAGGGTTGCAAACAAAATTGAAAGTATCTAGGTCAAAGATGGTTCCTGTAAGAAGGGTAGTACAGATGTAAGCCAAGCTGCAGTTGAATTCTTCAAAAATCTTTTGGGAGCACAGGAGGGAGGTTGTGTTGAAGGAGGCATCTTAGAAACAATTGAAAGAAGAGTAGGAAGCGAGGAAAATGCCATGTTGTGTCAACCTGTTTCAATGGAAGAAGTTAAGTCCACTTTATTTTAGATGCATCCCGACAAGGCTCTGGGGCCAAATGGTTTCCCGGCAAGGTTTTTTCAAAACTGTTGGAGCTTTCTAGGCAGGGATCTATGGAAGGTGGTGGAGGATTTCAAAAAGTCAAAAAGATTTGTCAAAGATTTGAACAACACGGTCATTGCACTGATACCCAAGAAGGTGGAATGAAAATCGTTCAGCGATTACAGGCCCATATCCCTTTGCAATATAGTCTATAAAGTAATTGCCAAAGTTCTTGCAAATAGGCTCAAACTCATCCTGGGGAAAATCATATCACCGGAGCAAAACAGGTTTGTACCAGGGAGAGAAATATTAGATTACATCCTGCTCAATAGTGAAGTAGTACATTCTTTAAAAGCTTATCACTTGGTAGGAATGGTAATCAAATTGGACGTAAGTAAAGCCTACAACAAGGTAGTTTGGGACTTCTTGCTCAAAGTAATGGAATGCATGGGATTCAATAGTAATTGGTGCTCTTTGATCAAATACTGCATATCAACTGTAAGATCCTCAGTACTGGTAAATGGGTCTTTACATGGATTTTTTACGGCTACCAATGGTCTCCGACAAGGAGACCCACTGTCACCTTCACTATTTGTGATCATGGAAAAAGCTTTAGGCCATGTTATTAGATGGAGAAAATAACAAGGAGAATAGATCAGTGCAACTATGGCTCCAAATGTGGAAAGGATTACCCATTCTCAATTCGCAGATGACACCACATTGTTCGGGGAAGCAAATAGTAGAGAGGCAAGGTGTATAAAGGCAACACTAGAAGAGTACAAAGAGCAGTCGGGACAAAAAATGAACAAAGAGAAATCAAGAATATACTTCTTCAACACCAAGTTGTTGGTTCAGAAGGTCATATCCTCATTATTGGGGTACCAAATGGAAAAACTTTTGGCCAGATTTCTTGGGGTTCAGGTTACAGCTGGAGCATGCAGAGCCAAGCACTGGGAAACGGTGGTGGCCAGTTGTAAAAACAAAGCCATGTCTTGGAAGAACAATTGGTTGACATTGGCAGGCATGATTACCATGGCCAAGGCTGTATTATTGGCTATTCCAATCTTAACACTAGCATGCTATGAGGCCCCTAAGAAGATCGAGGAAGAGCTCAAAAGAATCTTGAAAATACTTTATGGGAAGGCTCCAAAGGTGAAAAAAAGATATCTCTAATTGGCTGGGAGATGGAAAGTAAACCAAAAAGTGAAGGCGGCACAGGATTAAGGAAAATTGGCCTCCAAAACACCGCTTTAGGGGCCAAGTTGGTGTGGAAAATGTACGGACAACCAGAGAAGTTATGGTGTCGTATACTCCAAAACAAATATCTAGACAACCCCTCTCCTACAAGGATCTTGACAATTTTCAATCTTTAGGGGGGTTCGGCCATATGGAGGTTCATCAAGAATTGTCATCCACTGATTACAAATCATGTTTCTTGGAAGATAGAAAATGGTAAGAAGGAAAGGTTCTGGAATGAATCTTGGAATGGATATAGGAGCCTCTCTGACCAATTCGATTTGGGTCAGGATATTGAGAGATTGGAAGCAGAGTATGGCATCGAGTTAATCAACTATGTTGACATGCAGGCAGTGGAAGGCGATGGTAAGGTGATTTGGAAGAATATGATCCATTTTCCCTTAACCCATGGAGTAGTGGCAGCAGTGGCAGAAGAACTAAACAATTGCATGGTATGCATATCCAAGGAGGAAGACACCATTATATGGTACGGGGCAAAATCAGGAGAGTATTTTGCCAGGCTTGGATACCAAATGCAAGTGGAAATTGGAGCTAGAGTTGACTGGTTGGCGTCCCTATGCTGGAATCACGCGGTTCTTCCTAAAGCAGGCGCTTTTCTCTAGGTGGCTAGTAATCAACGTTGCCTTACCATGGAAAGACAGAAGAGGATAGGAATTTCCAGCCCATCTCGTTGTGTAATGTGTGAGCAGGCGGAGGAGGATACCGATCACCTATTTCTGTGTTGCCCAATAGCAGTCAAATGTTGGGATTGGCTTCAAAAATCATGCCAAATATAGGGCCCAAGGCAGGAAAAACTACATGAGTTCTTGAACTCATGGAAATTTGGCAACAAGAAGGGTTATTGGCATGGCTTATGTGTTTCAGCACCCTCGATGGTAGTATGGCACATTTGGAAAGAACGAAATAGGAGAATTTTCAAAGGGGAAGCCCTATGCAGTGATCATCTGATAGAAAAAATTGAGGAAGTGTTAATAAAAGTGGCCAACAATAGGATCACTGTGAGTGCAAAATCAAAATTTTCAAAGTGGGATGCAGACATCCAAAAAGAATGGTGTAAACTAAAACGTCCTAAGGAGCAATCTTCAGAGAAGAGGAAAGGTGGCAAAAAGCTGGTTCTCTGGAAGGGTGCAATTGAACTAGCATGGAAGTTGAACTTCAACGGAGCGGCTAAAGGCAATCCAGGCAAGGCAAGGGCTAGATGCATCATTAGGGATCAAACTGGGTAGTGTGTTTGGGCCGCATCTAAAAATATTGCAGTCTTTACCAACAATATGGCGGAATTGGAGGCACTTACTTTGGGTCTACAGACATGCATTAGTAAAGGAATAAGATCGGTGGAAATTGAAGGAGACTCAAAAATTTGCATTGAAGAAATTATCAACGACCAATCTCCAAGCTGGCAAATTAACTACTGGGTGGGACAAATAAAAAAATTATTGGGCAATTTGGACAATTACAAGATTGGGCATGCCTACAGAGAAGCGAACAAGGCAGTGGACTGGTTAGCAAATACTGGTGTTGGGCAAACAGACAAATTGATTGTAGACTCCAATGTGGAGAGATGGGATGGGCTAAAGTACATTGTTGATCAAGAACTAGTAAAAAACAATAAATAATCCCAACAAGATATGGGAAGGTACAGACTCTTCATTGGTCTATGGTGGTAGAATCTGGTTTAGGCGGCGTACTTGCGCACAGGGCCTACCTTGGGCCGTATCATAATTGATGCTCCCACATTGATGGCTTATGAAAAAGGCAATGGACAAGAATCATGGCACTTTGTCATGTGAACTCACCACAACTACTTAGCTGAAATGGAGGCAGTCAAAATGCCCAGATCTCTCATCCCAAAAACCTTGTGAACCTCAAATCAGGACTGGATTCACTTGGGCGTTATCATAAGGACTGATTTAGACTGAATTCAGAATGGCCCGAATTGATGGGCTCGGTTCTCATCAAACCTTATCAGTACAACATTAAGGCTATTAAAAGGTGGACAGTATGATCGCCATCGCCATCGCCAAACAGAAGCTCCAAGTTTTTCAAAAAAAGCAGGATGGTATTCATGTTTGGTTTCAAGTGCCATTGCACTAAGGAGCCCGTAATGGCCCAGTGCAGAAGGCTTTTTAACATTCCAGACCCAGCAATAAGGAATGCAGTAGTAGACCTGGTATCAATGGTTATGTCTCTCGATCAGCACTGGTGCGATGGCAAAGTCTATGAGCTCATTTTATGCACATTAGTGGACATAACCGAGGCTAGGGAAGTCACGGTTGAGCGACTTGATGGATTCATAGAAATTGGTAATATCAAGGTTGTAGCCAATGCCATTCTGAACCTAAGCGATGAGGGCTGGGTCAGTTTCCTCAAGTACTATTTTGACCCAGAAATATTGAATATGGTAACCGATTATTCAGAAAATGACATGGAGGAAGCGGATTCTGGCGAGGAAGATGTGGATGAAGATGTTGCACGAGCCCGCCAGGCTGCAGCTGATAATTTCCGTATTGACGCATGGGAAGTATTTAGAGCAGGAGTCAAAAATGCCAACATGGACACCTTCTCTAACTTCATGCGCTCTGACTTGGCTTGGCTCAACATGGTCCACTTGCAATGATTGACCAGGATTGGGGACATCCTTGTAGCCATTTTCCTACTCATACAATGAGCGGGGTTTGTAATCTTGTCCTCGACCTGTAAAAGCTAAATCTAAATGTACATGGGAGTTACCCCCTTTGGTAACACTTATCTATAAATAAATAAAAATAATAATAATATTATGATGACATAAATATAATAACATAATAATATAATAATAAATACATAAAATAATGACATAAATAATAAATATTTATATTTTAATATTATAGTTAAATATAAAATTTAAAAAATAAATATAATAATATTATTCTATAATTAAAAATAATAATAGTAATAATAATATAAAAACCAATGTGTGCAAAAAATAAACCAAATTTTCCCTAATTGATCTTCCACACCTCTTTGGCGTACCCATTGCACAAGTTGCCATAGCTAGTTTATAACATAGAAATGACTTATATATTAGTTTTTTATTAGATAAATGTTTTTGATTGGGGCTATGAATTGGAAGAGAGTTTTGAAAGGGTTCTTGAAACCTTCTACAACAAGAACAAGCAACAACCACATGAGACTAAAACACAAAAACAAGAACCAACAACAAAGAGAGATAAGAGACAACAAAAAAACTAACTTAAGAACCATTGAGATCCCCAAAAAATAGCAAATACTCAACAAAAGAACAACCCTGACACAATCATGGAGGTTTAAAGCAAAACCTTGCCAAAAAATTCTAAAAAGGTGTTGGTGTGAATAAATGTCTTGTACCTAGTTAACTCACTCACTAGGTAATTATGAGACATATTCACATGTTAAGTTTACTTAGGATATAAGATTCTTTCTAGAAGTCTTCATTGGCTTTTCTAGAACTTATCTTATCTAGACTTTATCTTATTCTAGGTAGTTATGAGTTAGTTGTCATGATCTTGTCTAATCTATCTCTCATATTACTTTTATAATCAAGGCATCTCATGTACATTTACATATTTAATATATTCAATCTTGTAATATTGCATCCATCATTGCCAATTTATGCTCTCGCTTTTCTCCTTTGTAGAAGGTTGTTTTTTTTGTAGGAGATCCTAGAGGCTTGAGTCCTGGTTGTTTTTTTTTGCAGGTGATCCTAGAGGCTTGAGTCCTTGAGTGACTCTAACATGGTATTAGAGCTTCAGATTTGCAAGCCCCTTCTCATATTTGGGAGATAATTATGATTAATTTTTTCTATAGTGCAAATCTTGGTGGATCTTGAAAATTTGAGTATGCTCTTCTCTTGCATCAAATGATGACCTGAAGAATTAAAAAAACTTGATAGAAATACCAAATTTGGAGGTTTTTCTTTGTAGATTTGTATTGCAGGTTCATTTTAGAGCATGGTTATGCAAATCTAAGCTCACTATTGAATTAGAATGTCCAAGAAATTCAGATCTAGCTTTTATTTCACTCACTTTGGCCATTGTATGATATAGTTGCAAACTAGATTTTGAAGCTTAAATATAGTGAAGAAATTTTTATTGGAGCACTTATAGCCCAAATGGATGCTTCCATTACATTTAGATGGCCCAAAATTCCAATTGATATATAAAATTTATCCATTTTTGACTAATTTGATTTTTGGCAAATTGTTATTTTGCTAGAAGGGTCGTTACTACAAGCAAAATTCAACATTTAAAAAAAAAATTATAACTTTTGATCCAGAAATTAGATTTTGATGAGCAAGATATCATTGGAAAGCTAGTTATTAGCACTTTTCAATGGTGTGGGTTATTTTTCATAATTTTTCTATTTAATGTTTGTTTTTATAGCTTGAAGTCAAATCTTATATTTTGGCTCCTGAGCTCATAACTTTTTGTCACAATATTCATTTTTTTCGTGATTCTTACGACATTGGAAAGGCATTGAAGAGCTCTATCCAACCATCCATGTACTTTTTCTGGTGGGTATACTGGAGGATACTTGGATATTTTGGTAGCTGGGAGGGTGTTGTTTTCATCATTATACTTCATTTCAAATGTATTGTATATGTTGATCTCATATATTGTCATTTGAGAAGTGTATTATCATTGTAATCATGGGTTATTCAACTCATCCTTATATAATAGTTCTAACTAGTGATAATTATGAGTAATGGAAAAAAGGGATAATAACACATTGTAAGTGGCTAAATTTTTTGCCACATCTTTATGGACTTATTATTGAACCAGAAATAACATATGAGAAATATGTTTAGGGTAATAAGAATGATCATATCATAAGATTGATTGGTTCTACTTTCAATGCAAGCATCCTCAGAGAAATCTATTGTAAGATATTCTCATACATTTCATGCCCATGCACAGTTTGGACCAAAGTTTGGGAGATATTCGGAGATCCACAAAAGCCTCCCTTCCCAACAAATCTTGCTTCAGATTGCCTCATTCCACTTGATGATGTTGAAAACATACCCTTAGATGATGAGACCTTAGAGGAGTTTGAATATGATGTAGAACTTGAGTATCTTTATGTTCTAGAGACTTCTCCTGCAACTCCTACTTCTCCAATTGAGATCACACATTTATCTTTTATTGACGATTCATTGAGTTCTTCCAATGATTCATTGCAATAGTATATGTTTGTCTTCCTGATTGGGATTCCTATTTAACAAACATTGCATCTTTGTTTGTGGAGTCTCACATTTTAGATTTGGAAGACCAATTTGAGGGTTTATCTCTCCTATTTGATGATAGTCATGGATCAACTATTATCACTTCATGTTTGTCTTCGGAGTTAGCTCAAGATCATTTTTTTTACACTCTATCTCCTTGCTACTGAGTTACTTTTACCTTCACAGGTAAATAGGATGCTGAATGTAAATCATGATTTTGATATGTTTGATAAATGAATGAAAGAATATTATTACTTTGAAGGAGTAATTATGTTTATATTGATGTAGTACAATGAAAGAATATGTATTGCAATGTGACTTCTAATGTTTTATGCTGCAAGTGGATTTCATGTGAACGTCTAACTACTGTTGCAAATTTGCTAAGTTGGATGTAGGTACAGGTCCACGACTTTGGAAGGGAGGGGAAGTATCACTCAGGAGAAGGATTTGGTCCGGTAACCCTTAATAAGCCTATACTGAGCTATCACACACACTCACATCCTAATTTGGTCAAATTGAGTCGGGTTAGTCTGTGAATCAGGTAAGTGCCCTCATACATAGTTTTGGGATGATTTATAGTTTTAATTGTCGGTCTTTGATTTCCTTTGGGTTGATTGGGTTATTGCTACGATTTCCTTGTGATAGTTTTGTCCATTAGGGTTATGGTATTGAAACTGACTACTTTTGATAAAGTTGGGTTTATGCTTGAGAAATTATATATATGAGTTTAATTATCAAGGAAATTATATATATGATATACAAATATATAGATATATCTATTAATGTACGCATATGTATTGGAGAAAATAGAGGAATTTGTATGAGCATATTAATAGGTATATATATGTGTGTGTATATATGTATATATATACACATGCATTATCAATTCATGAATTCATGAATTACGATAATATGGTATATACATTCATCTATCAAATGATGCATTCTATGAGTTTGTAAGTTGATATATATATTAACATATCACGTTAAATATATATATTATAATGTTTTGCATTGTGTTGGTTTATATATTCTAAGTGTATTACATACCTATATTTTGTTAAGCACATTATACTAGCAAGTATATAAAGCACACTATATTAACAAGTCATTGTATTACATAAAGCACATTATATAGCGCATAAAGTGGATGTTGAACCTTTTAAATGGAAAAAGACATTTTTTAAAGTGCAAATGATAATATTGTTGTATAAAACCAACACATATGTTGTGAAAGGTTGGCACAAAGTATGGCAACGCTATGAGCGTTGCATAAAGTATTAACATGCTATATAAAATACATGCAGTGCTATGCCTAGCACATGAAAATGATTGCAAGACACAACCAAATATATTGAAGGTAATTTAGAATTCATTAATACGCTTTGACTTGGTCTTTTAGCTGAAACACCAAAATAGCACACAACAAGTTTATGTGGCACCAAATTATGAATGATTGTATACCTTTAGAAGTCTATTTTGAAAGCTTTGTCCAATGACGGAGGCCAAGTTTAATGGGAGAATCAGTCAAGTAGAAGCTGGCATAGAAAGAGTCAACCTGTGAGTTTAATTACCTTGCATTTCTGAGTGATACTCTTGATATCCATAATAGAAGCAACTTGTTGTGCAGTTTTGATGAGTCTTAAGTTTGTAATCTGCCACGTTTTCTTTACCATGCTAAGTTGAATTAATTGAACTGAGAAGTGTTGATTCTATTACCCTATTTCTAGCCTTCAAATGTTGATTTTTGTGTATAAATAGAGGCATTCTTAACCTCAAAGGGACGTAGAATTGCACTCTTGCTATTATTTTTTGTGTTGCTATACTTGTCTAAGTTTGTGAGAGAGTTGGTGAGAAGATTTGTGAGAAGGTTGGGGAGAGCACTTTGATGAAAAATAGTGATAGTTGCTAAAGTTTCAAGCTGATTGTGGAAGAGGGCTATGCTAGGAACCCATTTTATCCAATTGGAGCTTTGTGTAAATAGGCATGCTAGTTTCTACACCTTTTTATTTTATATCGAAAAGGTTAAATAGTTTTGAATACTATGTTGGAAAGGAATGGTATGAGTAAGTCGTGATGCTTGAATGCTCTTAGATAATACTTGCTTTGATGAAACCTATATAATAGTTTAATGATTTTATATACCCTATATGGGATTTTATATGATGTGTTTCAATTTGGACTTTATGTAGTTAGTATATACTATACATACAGAGAGTAAAATGTGAAACATAGAACATAACGATGTCTTGAGATGACTTGGCTTTGTCAGCTTATAATTATAGGAAAACTTTGGGAATAATAAGGCTAGCAACACAACAATAGTAATGGTATGAAAGATGTGTCGTCATTGATAGGATGTGACATCATGCGAACCATGTTAGTTTATTCTAGAATTATCATTTGATAATTTCTTTACTTGAATATTGATTGAAACCCTAGGTTGAGAATAACCTACTTGGTTGGGTTGTTTATTTGATCCTTGTTTGAAGCACATAGGTTGAGATTAACCTACATGATCAAACTGATCATTGATTGTTAATATTATCCTGGAATTAGGGTAAACTAGGGATGAGATTAACCTATGTGATTAAGTTGATCACTTGAATTTGTGAATTGCTATTTGATTGGAGCCATAGGTGAGAATACCCTACCAAGTTGGTTGTTTTATTGATGTGAATCTACTTTTGAATAGCCTTTTATTGATGAGATTGTACACTTGAATAAGAGTCCTTTATTATTGAGATTGTACTTTTGAATGAGTCATTTATTGATATGATTATTATTTTCATTGAGGCCATTTATTGTTGAGGTCGTACCTTTGAACTAAGGTCATTTATCAACGAGAATATACTTTTGATGAGAACCATTTATTGATGTGATATATTCCTGAATGGAGTCATTTATTGATGAGTATTTATTCTATGATAAGATGAAGCTTATGTAGAGCCTATACTTTAGATTATGAAGTTATTTGTTATGAAGATATTCGTAAGTTAGAGCCATGACGAGTTCATAGGTTAAACCTAGGGTTAGGATAACCCAATGAAGGGAATATCTTATGCGGAATAATTACATAGTAGAAATGTTAGGGTAAATAAAAGTATGAGAATAGGTTATTCCTGGGGCTAGTACAACCCAATGAAGGGGATAGCCTATGTGCATAAAATATAATTGTCATTACAAATTGAGCGAGAATGGTGGGTGAGTGTGTGACATCCGTTCTAAATTAGGAGTGATGAATACTTTGGCCAAAGTGGTGAAATTTGCCATTGGTTACACTGTCAATTCATTATGTTACCTTTTAGCATGCTAGTTTTGGATTGTCATACACGTAGGTTGTAGCCACTGTATAGTAAAGTTCTAGTAATGTAGGACACAACACCATCTTGGAATTGGCTAGAATTTTGAGGTTTTTGGACCAAACTCTTCGTCGAAGGGTAGGTCCATCTTACCATATGTGGTATATGTGCAAGGGACCGTAGTAAGTCCATGGATGGTGGAAAATCACTTGAGTTATGCTTCTCCTCTTCAGTCGACGAGCCAAGATTTGATGGGGGTTTCTTGTACCATTGTATTTCTAGTGCCAAAGGAGCTCAGATGAGCTAGGTATGTATCTTGTATCTATTTCTATGAAAAGATGGAATATGTATTTTGTATCTTGTTTATGAAATCATTTATTTGGAAAGATTGTAACATTTCGTTGAATGAAATGGGATAGATGAATTATTGCTAAATCGTAATGTAATGCAATGGAGGTTTAAAATAATATTTATTTCAAATGTGCATGATATCTTTATTTTTAAGAGAAATTTTGTATTGCTATGTGATGGCATCATGAATTATTGCACTTGTGGTTAAAACATCAAAAATTATTTGGAGTAGAACAATGGGCATGTTACAAGTTTCCACTTGTTCCTAGTTTTTCATAGTTTGTTGTGATTAGTCATGTACCTGATTGGATTGTGGTGTCATCATCTTCATCCAAAAACTTGGCAACATATGATCAGATTTCAAAGACACAATCTTCATACATATGGATTCCTCTTCCTTCAAATTCATATCTAGAATGGGAAGCATTCCTACATTTGTACTTGGTGTATCTTCTTCCCAAGGGGAGAAACATTATTTGTAGGCATTGGATTATGTTTTTTATTCAGACATTAACCATATTTGTAGGCAATTACACATTGTGGGGGCCCGATATCTTATCTCTCTTTTTCCCTCTTATTGGGGGGTCATTGATTGTATATACATAATGAATGTAGTCCTTGGGGGGTACCATTGAGTCCTCCATACATCATGTTGTTTTGTTTTTTGTCTCTCTTTTGGAGAGGAGTTTTGTCCCCCTGAGTTTTCTCCTTTTCTCCATTTGTGAGTGATTGATAGCATTTGCATTTGTAAATGGGTACCTAGCGTGGCCTTGTAGTTGGGACCCACTTCATCTTCATCTTTGTATAGTTTTGCATAATAATATTCTCCCTAAGTTGCACTTAATGGGATGTTGGTGTGAATAAATATCTTGTACCTAGTTAATTCACTCATTCGGTAATTATGGAACATATTCACATGTTAAGTTTACTTAGGATATAAGACTCTTTCTAGAAGTCTTAGTTGGCTTTTCCAGAACTTATCTTATCTAGACTTTATCTTATCCTAGGTAGTTATGAGTTAGTTTTCTCATGTTATTGGATTAAGACACTTGTCATGATCTTTTCTAATCCTATCTCCCATCTTTCCTTTATAAGTAAGGAATATCATGTACATTTGCATATTCAATATATTCAATCTTGTAATATTGCATCCACTGCAAATTTATGCTCTTTCTTTTCTCCTTTGTAGAAGGTTGTTTTTTATTTTACAGTGATCTTGGAGGCTTGAGTCCTTGAGTGACCCTAGCAAAATCTTGGTCCTTATGGGTCAACCTATCATTTTTTAAAAAGGAGCCAAGTTCAACCAACTAACACTTAGTCATAGCTTCAAGCTTTCCTCTTGTTCTTAAGGGTAGATCCCTTGCTTCCCCCACATGACCCTACACTAAATTTTTTGAAACCTTTATTTTATTCCTTGTATTAGGTTGCTCTTTAACAACATTATAACAATCTTTCCCCACCACGAGAGGAATCAGGGTGTCATTTTTTTGAATGTGGTGATTCTCTTTGAAACTTTGGCAGGAATGGAAGAACTGCACAACTTTATGACAATGCATGTAAATATGTGAGGAATTATAGTAGAATTTTTTCTCCCAAATACCATATTTGGAACAAATTTTTATAACATATGGTATCTCCCTATTTGTATCAACACATACAAAAAATCTAGCAAAAACCAAGCATTTCATAGATTTCATGACGTTGTTAATAGATAAAAATTGACCAAAAGAATTAGCAATACCATGAATGACCTATTCCTTCTAGTGCTCTAAACGGAGCCAACAAAATCTAACCCAAATGGAGATTGGGCTAAGATTTTCCTTGGTAGCATCAAAACTAGTAGACATTTTTTTTTGTAAAGGGTAGACATACAAAGGAACCAAAGACTTCCCCATAGAATTCTCTTGTTTTCTGCCAAATATTGGAAAGAAAATTTAAGAATAATCCATTTTTCATAGAAGCCACTTGATTTTGACCAAGAACACACCATATTTTTTTGGCCTACCCTTGACTAACATCAATATTTAGACAAAATCCAAAACTACCTAATGAGAGCGTTCCCCATGCAGGCAGAAGCACAATCAACATCATCAAGAACCTTCAAAATAATAAGAATCTTTCAAAACAAAATGAGCCTCACCCAAACAATGGTCATAAGCATGCAAGGAAGATTTGGACTAGAATTCATCCCATGTTTGACCAACAAAACTAGCCCCAATGTGCATATTATCCCCATTCGAGACCCTGGAGAGCTTGGGTCGAGCAAGACTTATACATTAGTTATGTCTAATAAAGTAACTTACATAATGTAAGTTGCAACCAATTTAACTCTCCCACTCAATAATATATTAGAATGGATAGACATTCTAATGTGTACCTCACAAATTCTATCTCATTCAAAGTTTAAGTGTACATGACATATATATTAATATTTTTTTGTCACAATTGCCTACTAGCCTTATGATTTATTTTTTCTAGTTTGGATTCTTTATTATCTTCAAGGGGCAAAACATGTTGTGATCTAAAGGCTTTTTATGTATACATGTATTGTATTAGGTGTGTCTTAATACATGGAGAATAATTTTAGGTTGGATATTCATTGTTTAGTGTTTCATAATGATAAAAGAGATTTCATTTTTCAAGTTCAAATATGTCAAAAAAACATTAATTGTTAATCCATTGTTTTGTAATTTTAATTATTCATTATGTTAACCTTTGGTGAGTAAACATATGTTGATATGGTATAAAAAATGATTAGTATGGTCATATCTTCTAACCAATCAAATTTAGACAAATGAAGGTTAAGGTTATAATGATAATATTTGGTATATAGCGATATTATTCTCTATTTTATTCACATATAAATTTTAGAGCTAAGAGATATATTATAAAATAGTATTTTATGTGAAAACCCTTGGTTCTCCCTGATCTAAATTTGCAACTGTTGGTTTGATGTTTTGAAGTTTTCTTGAAAAGTTTACCAGAAAATGCATAAAATTTACAGAACGCAGAAATGCTGAAGCACAATTATATTATTATATCAAAGATCATACATATCATGAAATTACATTGGAAGCATTCATACTTGACAACAATCTTTTGATCTTGAATGCAGATGAAACTCCCCTATAAATGCGATGAAGCACAAATAGAACTCTTGAATGAAGCTCTCATAGGCAATAATATCAGTTGGTATTGCACAGCCTCAGAATTGCGTTAACATTGAAGAGTTTTCATTCTCCAATGGCTAAAGATGACTGAAACCCTTAGTCTCCATGTCAAATCCTGAGAACACCAAAAATGACAAAGTCAATTAATTATCAAGAATGAATTTTATTTGCTTTTGATGCTCAATATATATTTCCCTCAATTAGGTCGATTTCCTCCATGAGATCATTTTAAAATGTTTGACACCCCATTTAATTACCTTCTCAACTTGGGCGTACCATTTTAAATGACTTAAGTGATTTTGATTTTCACTTTATAACATTTAAGTCATTATTTTATAATATTTTAAGTGGATTTTAATTATTATAAAATTAAATAATAATTTTATAATATTTTAAGTGGATTTTAATTATTATAAAATTAAATTATAATTTTATAATATTAAATGACTTAACCACTAAAATATTCATAACTCCCTTAATACTCAATGTTTTGACGCGTCGTCAGAAGCTGGTGAACACTGAACTGCAAAATCCTGTACTGAGCCCAACACTGAACTGAAGGGGTGGAAACGACAATATCCACCATAATCTTCCATTGAGATCCCCTATCCACACATGTTAGCCTATGAGGATCCAAATAATAGGCTAACCCATCTAACTCTGATGGTCATGAAAATGGGGATATTACAGATCGCCCTCCCTGAAATTGCTTGTCCCCAGGAAACCACGACTGCAAAGAAACTCCACTCCTCATAAGGCCCAAAAGAAGAACTATGAAATGTCCCACACATCTCTAACTGACTCTCGCAGCACCAACATAAACACAACTGTGCAAGATATCCCTGGATCCCATATCCCTGGATCCCAAACCTAGAATGGAATTTTTCCATGTTTGATACCCTCCGACTTCCTCTGCACAAAACTGATCTCAACTTCACCATGATAAAAATGGTGAATTAAACCCATGGGACCCATCCAAACTACAACACTAACTCTGTCACCACCTGGATCCCAATATAATTTGTACATGCATCCATTCGTACTATGGAGATATGAACATATGAAAGTGTCTATATCACAACAACTATCTCCATCCTCTGCTAGACTCCCATGGATGTGCTGACTCTGCAAGTAATCCCCCACAAATGACAAACTTGGGTACTTGCAGCTACTGATTCCATATATTGAAGATGGTTAATACCCATCCCACAAAGGATGGTATAATCCTAGAGCCAATCCACACCGATGCATCAATAAATCCTTTGTGTGTGGATCAAAAGAAAAGTGATGAGCACTCCTCACTGTGTAGTTGTGATAGAACGCTCCAACCTTGGTCAATGGCTCATCACTAGCAATACTGGAATCAGACAGCTGATCACAATAAGCTACATGGGATAACATAACATATTTTCTTCCAGGATAGGGAAACAAATCAACATGCGAGCCATACTCCCAACTAGATGACACTTTGTGAGTCCCCTGTGAAGATGATGGAGTAGCGTCATGTACTAACACATAACTCTCAAGAGAATCCACCACTATGACACAAGAGCTATCAGTAATTTGTCCTGCATCATCTGTCATGGTACTGACCTCAGGAGAACCTGATGCAATGAGTGGTTCTATACTACTCTCAACCAAAGTACTCATCCCAACTGAGACTACTGCACCTAAATCTGTGATAGATGTAACCACATCCTCACTAAAACCTATGGATGTATGATCCTCACCAACTGCCACTGTATGGAATTGTATTGTCTTTGTAGTTGGTGGAGACTATGCCAAACTCAACTCCACGGTAAGCTCCCCTAACCATGACCATGACTTACGAAGGGCCAACTAAGTGCTCTGCAACAAGTCCATAGTCACCTCAAGCTCATGAGTGAGCTTGTCAACCTCCTCTTCCTTTCCCTGCAAGGCATCATAATAAATTCCATCCCACCTAAGAAGGAAATCATGATCGAAAAGTAATAGAAAATAATTATTCTTCATTTTTCCAATTGCTTCACTAAGAGCGTGGAACTCTACAAGGGAAAAACTACTATCACCATGCTCATCTATCATAGGAGTACTCCAACCAAAGGTAGCCAACATCTGATGAGAAACATCAAAATGCTCAATGGTTGTGGCAATCATGTTGTCATTAACCTTAAGTTGCCCAACCAAATGATGAGGACTCTGAAACCAATGACTCCCATGCAAGTGTTCTGACCCAAAATCTGCACTGTGATATGAGGTTGTATCCTCATCACTCACCTCATGATCAACAACAAGTGTGCTATCATTAGTGCACACATCAACATCCAAGGTACTACTACTAAGCACCTCATCGGATGGCTCAACTGGAAAGGTAGAAGTTGTTGATATGATAGTATCTTCACACACTTCCACTTCCAATGTAACTGTATCACCTTTCAACTTACAATCTTGGGATTCCATGTCAACATATGAACCTTCTAGCTTATTTTCTAAGGTCTGATCTGGGAAATCAGACTCACCATGACATGAATCCACATCAAAATTGCACCATTAGTACCCAAATCTTGAGTACCTTCATGTGACAACTCAATAGAAGCATCTTGCACATGTGAGGTCACTACTATCTCTTGTTGTTGCAAAGGTACCTCTATGTTTACTTTCTTTTTCTTTGGAAACAAAGGATCCAAAATTTATGGATGTTGTAGAAGGCTTGTTAAATTCTTATCATAGTTTTGAAAGGTCTGTATCAGCTCTGGCATGAGTCCCTATATAGACTTCATTTCTGCTAAAACCATACACTCAAGGATTATATAAGAACCCTGTCTTATTGTGTCCCAAAACTCAATTTGAATGAATACATAAACTTTGTAATCCAACTCTAAACTCCTTGCACTAATACAAAAACTCATATTTTTGTTCTTTAATGACTGGAAACTTATGGCATTTGCAACTACAACAACACATTTACTTTGACAAATATTTTGCATGAAAACTCTAATCTCTATTACACTTCCTCAAACATAATCACATCAAACATCGCCATTTAATCGATGTTTTAGCCATTGGAGAACAAAAAAATTTCAATGTTTATACAATTTTGAGGCTATGCAATACCAGCTGATATTATTTCTTGTGAGAGCTTCATTCGGGAGTTCTATTTGTGCTTCATTGGATTTATAGGAGAGTTTCATCTGCATTCAAGATCAGAAGATTGTTCTCGGGTATGAATGCTTCCAATGTAATTTCATGATATGTATGATCTCTGATATAATAATATGATTGTGCTTCAGCATTTCCGTGTTCTGTAAATTTTATGCATTTTCTAGTAAAATTTTCAAGAAAAATTCAAAACATCAAACCAACACTTCCTTGATAGCATCTATTACTGATGTTCCCGATACTCTTCCTCAAACATCGATTACTGATTTTTTTGTCTTATTTGATACTTTGGCATTTTCTAAAAATCATAAGGAAGCACGCTACCACGATGGAAATTTTTCAAACCCCGATATTTACTTTTGAAATTGTCTTCAAACCCCAACAGGATGGCAGGAGACTGCTCTAATACCACTGTGAAAACCCCTGGTTCTCCCTGATCTAAATTTGTAACTACTGGTTTGATGTTTTGAAGTTTTCTTGAAAATTTTACCAGAAAATGCATAAAATTTATAGAACACAGAAATAATGAAGCACAATTATATTATTATTTCAGAGATCATACATATCATGACATTACATTGGAAGCATTCATACCCGACAATAATCTTTTGATCTTGAATCCAGATGAAACTCTCCTGTAAATTCGATGAAGCACAAATAGAACTCCTGAATGAAGCCCTCACAGGCAATAATATCAGTTGGTATTGCACACCCTCAGAATTGCATAAACATTGAAGAGTTTTCATTCTCTAATGGTTGAAGATGACCGAAACCCTTGGTCTCCATGTCAAATCTTGAGAACACCAAAAATGACAAAGTCAATTAATTATCAAGAATGAATTTTATTTGCTTTTGATGCTCAATATATATTTCCCTCAATTAGGTCGATTTCCTCCACGAGATCATTTTAAATACATTTAAAATGTATTTAAATGTTTGATACCCCATTTAATTACCTTCTCAACTTGGGCGTACCATTTTAAATGACTTAAGTGATTTTGATTTTCACTTTATAAAATTTAAGTCATTATTTTATAATATTTTAAGTGGCTTTTAATTATTATAAAATCATGCCGATATTGGCATGGTGTGATGGTTTAAAGGTGGCATTTTTGTTCTTGCCACCAAGGTTCAAACCTCGTTGGGGTGGTATTGTTGAGTGATTGTATTCTGGTTCATAGCTCCAGTTCAAAAGCGTTTACCCCTTGAATAAAAAAAAAAATATTATAAAATAAAATTATAATTTATAATATTAAATGACTTAACCACTAAAATATTCATAACTCCCTTAATACTCAATGTTTTGACATGTCATCAGAAGCTGGTGAACACTAAACTACAAAATCCTACACTAAGCCCAACACTAAACTGAAGGGGTGGAAATGACAATATCCACCATCATCTGCCACTAAGATCCCCTATCCACACATGTTAGCCTACGAGGATCCAAATAATAGGCTAACCCATCTAACTTTGATGCTCATGAAAATGGGGACATTATATTTTACATCAAATTTTTGTGAGTGGTGTTAATTGAAAATTTATATCTTGTTTCAATTTAAGCTTTAAAAATTAGGTGGTATATTGTAGTATTGATGTGATTTAAAGATTCATTAAGTATAAAAAATCATTGTTAAATAAAAAATTATTCTATCTCATAAATTATAAACTATGTATTTATTTATTTCTAGATTTTCCCTCACTTGATTGATTGTTCTTGTAAATATACATGATTCATGCATGCTAAAGTAAATAAACCAATAAAGTAAATGTTCCAAGCATTTGTCAAGGATATAGTTTATGGTTTGGATGACACCTTATTGTTTTTTCTTGCAAGTAGATTTGTAACTCTAAACCTACTTACATGAACAATATGATTCACTATTAGAACCTATTTTTTATTCATAAATATAAATTTTAATGAATTATGATCATTATAGTATTTCATATGTATCTTAATTTCAATTTTTAAATGCAAATAATCGACAAGTAAAGGGAGAAAGGGTTAATGTAATTGTTATTAAGTTCACCCCCATGAACAAAGATAAAATTTTAATAAATATAGGAGGTGTCATGATTCCAAGGTTGTTGAGAATTGAAACCAATATGACGTCCTTAATCTACATAGACATGATCCAAAAGAGAGACAAAATATTGTGTATGGTTTTCGAGTGATTTGTAGCATATGTGGTCACCTCCATCTACATGTGGTCAAGCAAAGAGAAATTTTGAGAAACCCATGTATAATATTTTTGAGGATTTGTAACCAAATAGGCCCCCTCAATCTATGCGTGGAAAAAATTGCAAAATATACTAGGAATATACCCTCTCAAATGGTATGAATGTATCATTATAATAGAATTTGAGAAGAGAAAAGTGTGAAAAATAGCCATATATCTAGAAAATGTGATAGTACTAAGTATAATAAAAGGGTGCCATTATGAAAGTACATATAAGATGGGGAACAAATAAATTGCCTCAATTTTTTCCTTAAAAATGAGGATGATCATGAATGATATAACATGTGAATAGTAGATAATATAGAATTGAGTGATGTAAATGATATCATCATGCAATAATAATCCTAAGCAATTACAATGAATGTGCCATCATGTAATATATTAGGAAAAGAATATACTAGCAAAGAATCAAAAAATAAATGATCATGGACATGAATAAGGTATATAATTGTGAGATCCAAAACTATTATTCAATTGAAAGAATAGAAATAGTGAGTGCCCCCATGAAAGGGAGACGAAGAAGTGTGAGCATGTGTGTAAAAGTACCATTGTCATGTAAGATATCATCATGATAAGTAATATGTCACAATAGTGATATGTATGTGTCATAAAAGGAAACATGTGTAAAGGTAAGCAATACGTGTCAAATAAATGTAATCATGAAGAAGAATTACCACATATATGACATTATTTAATTTTAATAAAATATACAATAAATGCCCCCATGTAGGTGAAACTAGAAAAAATAGTTTTCAGACATGTAAATAAATGAAAAATGTCTATTAGACTACTTTGAGTATTATATTTTTAAAAGTATGTTAGTATGATGATTTTAATAAAATTAAGGTAAAAATACTATTTACAAAATATAATAAACATGCCTTGATGATTTGATTTGATCATTATTATCATGATGCATGCCCAATGGACAAGATTGCATGGACTTTTATTTTGTTAGAGTATGATATATTATTGCAATGATCATTATATCCAAGTAGGTAAATCATTTTTTCTAACTTTTAAATGTTTTATTTCTTCACAAATATTTAGAATTGTATGAAAATTAGGAAATTTTATTTTGCATTACATTTCAATTGGTGAGATCATGTCTCATTTTTTATGATTTTGGCCCTATATTTATGATTGTGTTTGAAAGTAATGATTCTACCTCATGATATTGTATTTGAAATTTGTACCTTTCATCCATATTTTGTGATTTTGTCTATGTTTTTTTTTTCTAGAATAAAAGCATTTATGATATATTTGGATTTTTCCATGTATGATAGTCATTAAGTGTAACTCATTTTGATTATTTTGTGTGTTAAAATATGTGTAAAACCTCATATAGTTACAAGAGTGGCTATGTAATGCAATGCTCTAAAATTTATAAATATTAGGTCATGGGACTAATGAGAGTAGATCATTGATAGATGCAACAGTACCAAATATTTGTAAGAGTTTCCAAAAAAAAATCAAGATGTTGAATTATTTATTTTAGTAGTGGAGCTATGATATATTCACCTTTCATTTACTATCAAATGAGATTACATTTACTAAAATGTGTAAATGATTTTGAAATTACTAGTGAATGGCCCCGAAGTGATCTTTGATATCAAAATGAAAGTAGTAGATGAGATGATTTCCTACGATTATTACATCTATCATAGGGAATTATAGGGAGTATGGACCTTACTTAGGGATACATTTCAAGGAGATACACCATGGTTGCACGAGGTTATGTATTTTTCTACTTGTATTGGTGGCATTAGATGGTAGAGGGGTAGCATTAGCATATGGATTTGTACACATCATTAGAACCATAAAGTTGGATTAGATAGTGTATTCATGGGGAAAATAAATATGAGTAAACGTTGAAGGGTAAAAAATAAAGAACCTTATATGTTTTTTTAGTGTGTATACTTAATTTTCTAATTTGTATATTTGTAGTAAACAACTTAGATCTATTTATAGAATTAAAATGCATAGTAGCAAAAAATATTTTTATCTATATTTTAAGTCAAATATTATAATTGTTGGGATAGGAACTTGAAATATACTATACTACTAAAAATAAAGTAGGAATAATGCTAGAAGAACATGTCTAGTATGCAATTAAAGTGCAATAAAACAACTTGTATAGAAGAAGAATATAATATGAAATATGTTGTAAATACTTGATAATAATACATCAGTTTGAAGGGGAAACCTCCAACAATCTCCACTAAGAACACAATACTCAATATGATAATAACAACTAACCACTAGCTCCTATATATACCTAATTATGCCTTGGCTACCACTTGAGATAACTTAGTTACTTAATTATAACCCTATAATTACCTAAATACATCTATAATATTATAATAATGATTATGTAACTTATTAATGAGTTAAGTTAGCCAAAAGTTGACTACTCTTAACTTAATACACACTATAGCATTAGGGGCATAACATTCCCCCCTTTTTACAAAAGCATTGTCTTCAATGCTAATTGATTATGGATGTCATATTCTTTTTATTTTTAGATTTTTATTATTTTATTCACTTACTAAGATTTCAATGAGGCTTCTATCGAACAAATGTTTTACTATTTAAGTTCATGTTGACAATGTGTGACCATAGACTAGGAAATAACTATAAAGAACTATGTAGAAGAAATTAGGTGTTTGTCTCTACTACCACAAGCCATAGGTTATATTTGGTTCTAGTGTACAAAATGTATGCATTTAGTTAAGTGAATCTGGTCAATGACCTTTGACCAAGTGTGAACAACAATAAATAATAATATATGGTGATTATCCATACTGAGAATCCATGTTTGATATACTATGTGATATTCTATCATGGTATAGTCAAGTTTTAGTTGTGTGATTATTGGTATTCTACATGGTAGTTAGATAGTTTAATAATTGGAATTATATGTAAATTACTATATCTAATTGCTCACAGAGACTCATTGTATTAGATGCTTTTTCTATGAATATATTTGATACTATCATTTTTTTGGTGGGTTTTTTCCTATAAGGTTTTTCAATGCTAATATCTGTTGCATGGGTATCTATCATAATTGTATGGTTCCATGTGCTTCCTTTAATGATAATTAAATTGGTATAAAAAATAAAATATTTGCATCACATAATCTTAAGGTGTTCTAATATCTTATTATATTAGTCATTTGTAATAGGGATAAAGTTCCCAACATTTGGCATCAAATAATTATTTGGGAAAGGACCATATTCTTTGATATCATAGCCTTATGCATTTATTTTGTAACCTTTAAAAAATTTACAACCCTAGAATGAAGATTTGTTCTAATATATCTATAATTGTTTTAAGTGGGAACTATTAAAGAATCTTGTGATAATACAAGCCATGTGTCATTAGATTCATGGAAAGCATGTCAATATTTTATATTGATCATTTCAATGAATAGAACTTTGAGTTATGGAATTTGAAAGTAGAATACCTCTCGGTGGCTCGGTCGATTAATGGTCAATTGTATCTTACATGTATACGTAATGAAGATAGTAAACTATTAGATAAAAATTAGAAGTACAATTCAATTATGTCTATTAAGGAATGTGTTAGAAGAACCTTCTACATAGTTGTTATAGAAGATTATTCGAACCTTGTGTCAATCCAAGGGTATTGTAAATAAAAATTTCTTGAAAAGGAAGTTGTATTACTTCATGATGAAAGAGGGAGATTCTATAAATCATCATCTCATCACCTTCAATATAATTCTAAGTTAGTTTTAATAGGATTCGAGATAGAAGAAAAAGAGAAATGCTTTTTATTGCTATGTTCCTTTCCTAATTCATAGAAAAATTTAATTACGACAATCAATGGTAACAATTTTCACCCAAACTAGAAATACATAGTGGGGTTTGTTGAGTGAAGAAATATGGAGAAATGTTATAGATGATTCCCTTAGTGGTGCCTAGGTTGTAAGTGGTAGGTCAAAGGATGGAGGGGGTAAGAATAAGGGTGGTAGAGATAGAAATCCCAAGAAGAAGTATGGGTCTAAGTTTCCTAGTAAACCTAAAGTGTTGGAATTATGATAAGATAGGTCATATAAAGGAGTGCAATTCCAAGAAGAAGGATGATACCACACATTCCCAATAGTAAAATACATGACTTCTTAAGAGATTACAGACACATATATTAGAGTATTAGTAATGAGCCTTAGATAGAGTTAGACATAACTTGGAAACCATATAAACTTATGGAGAGATGGCTATAGGATTATATACAACTATAATGGATCAGATTTAAAGTCACTGGTATCACATGGTTGATATGATACATTTTTAACAATTGTATTGTTGTGTAAGGGGGAAATCGATATGCATGAAGAGATCAAAACATTCTTGAATTAAAACTAATCTAATCCAAACAAAATCTATGATGCATACCCATTACTCATGAAATGAACGATAAAAGTTACTATATTCAATGAACTAAAAGCAAAGCAATTAAGGAACAACCAAAGAATTCATTTAAAAAATGCCATTACCCATCCCATGTCGAAGTGTGTTTGCAAAGATGTTGGATCGTTCTTTGTATCAATGTGAAGCCTCCATTTGTGCATAGCAAAAGCTTCAAAGTTGTGCAATGTCATTGATCGAAGATATCTCTTGAAGTTCTCAAGAAATTGTTTATGATTTCAATATTACTTCATTGTGTAAAATATCTTGATTCCTTGATCCTTTTTGAGGAAAAAGATGATTGTTATATAGATTTAATGTTTCGAAATGAATGCTCAAGATCGCGTAGTAGAATATCCTGATCAACGGTTCAAATATGTTGAGAGGAAATAGATAGGAATAATTAGTGGATTTTGATTACGTAATCAGTGTGATTGAAGAAATCAATTTGAGTGTTCAGTGGAATTGAGGAAATAGATTGAATAATTTGTGGGATTGAAGAAATCATGTTGAGCCTCCAGCAGGATTGAAGAATAGATGAATCGGTTACGAAATAGATGGATCAGTCAGCCAATCAGAGTGAGCAATCGGGGGATCAAAATTTTCTCAATCATAGAAGTGGGTGAGGATAATTAATTAATTGATTTAATTAATTAATCTTTTTGAGTTGAATGTGCAAATCAAGTTTTACTTTTGCAAACAAAGTTGTATTTGTTTGTTTTGACCTTTTGGATGATGTTTGAATAATTTATTTCATTATTCATGTTTAGGGGAAATCAATTTAATTAAACTATTAAGTATTAATAATTTAATTGACTTAGGGGAATAGGGTAAATTAGTGGCATAATTAAATAATTTATGTTATTTAATTAATCATTAGGAATAAAGTTAGATTAGGACTATTAAATAAATGAAATTTATTTAATTAGTCAAAAGTGATGAAAAAGTGAATTAATTAAATAATGTAATATTATTCATTTAATAGAGGAATTTAGGGTTTTTGATGTGATTGATGTGGAATGCAATGATAATGATGTCGATGATGAGAAAATTTCATTTAGTATGTGTGATAAGTGTTAGGTCATCTTTACATGTTTACAATTACATGAGTTTTATCATAAGAGAGGGAGTAGGAGAGGATAAATAGGGGATGTAGTGGGATGAAGAAATATAAGAGAGGGAGAGGGAGTAGGTGAGGATATAGGAGGATACATAAGAGATGAACCATGCAATGAGATGCGAGGGCATCCCCCCATAGGTGAGGTGGAGACTATGATGATCATGGCCCTCTCACACATAGAGGGTGAGGATTGAGATTCCAATGACCTAATCATACCATTAATTAATGATGCTACATTTATATTTTTTAAATTATATAAGATAAAATTTATAACATAAATTAATAATCATATTATATAAATTTGTGTGTGGGGGGGTGGATGGGGGCATCTTAGGATGGATAATACTCATTATATAGATCATAATTTGTTTTCATGTGATGCTCCCCATGTGTTTGTGTAAAGAATGGTTTATACACAAGCATAAATTAGCAAATTTACATTACTTTTTCTCTAGTGAGCCAAGATTGTGTAACATACCTAGAAGCAACAATAGAGAAAATTGATCTACAATGGGAGATTGAGAAGGTATGATCATAGTAATAATAGAGAGAAGATAAGTATTAGGATCAATGATAGATACCCCCAAATATGTGGAGTAATATAGATGTCATCTTATTGTAATGTCTTATGGCATCATGGGAGGAGAATTCCCAATTGAGAGGGAAAGTAGTGCAATTGGATGACAGAGGTATTTTGTAGCTCACAAAGTAGGAAATATTCTCCCTCTAGGATGTTATTTGTATCATATGTGAGGTGTGAAATGCTAGGAGAGGGATTTTCTAGGCCACCTACATACATTAGACTGTTGGTACTCTCCAAATTTTGATGTATATAGATGTTTTCATTTTTGTAAATATATTTTGTTTATGAATTGTGTTTTTTATTGCATGATGATGTGTTACAAATGATGCATCCACATTTGTATCCAAAAATATAAATCAATGAGTAATATTAGTACAACGAATGTAATGTAATGATAACCAATGAAACATCAAATATGAATAGTTAATAAAATCTCAAAAATAATAAGAATTGCTTAATGCTCATGGAGAGCCCTATTAATGATAAACAAATGAATAAGTATCACAACTATGTGTAGATGAAACATTTCGATGTATAATAACCATGGGAGAAGAATTAATAAAGATGTATGATTAAAGCATGAAGTTTATATGGGAAAAATTAATAGATCTTCCATAGATATAATAGAAATATCGTGTATATTTCTTTTCACACTCTTTCATATCTTTGAAAATGTGTTGGGGAAAGTGTCCAAATCCTTATTTATTAATATTTTTTTACAAATAATGTTCAAAATTTTCTTTCAATTCCGTTGATTCTATAAATTCCATCTTCTTTAGGACAAACATTTTTCTATAAATCATCCAATTTTACATCTTAAATCAAGGTTTGTTGGAAATATTGTCATTGGTGTCAAAAGTGAAAAGATGAAGTCATTAATGTCAAGTGTATGGGCAAGATTGTTGGTTTGATTATCATTGATATCAAAGCCATTGTGGAAGGAAATAGTTGCCATCATTATAATTGATGTCAAATGAGATCAATTTCAAAGGAGAATTAATATCATTTAGATTTAATGACATAAATTATAGTTTGCAAGGGCAATGATTATGTTTTAATTATATTTAACAAGGAATAAATTAATATGATTGATCACCAAAGAAATACAAAAGACAACAATAGTATATTGTGTGAAGAGAAGAAGCAACAATAATAATGAATCATGTAAAAGAACATTCATTAAAGAAAAATGTGAAATCCATCGATGATATAAGTTGTAGCAATTAGAATAAGAGAAGAAAATTAGAAGATTAAATGGTTCAAGACTTAAAGAAAGGTAAGACATTAATATATAAGATGTAGATGATTATTGAGAACAACAACAAATGATAATGAGCAGTGATTGAATGTTAATGAACAACGATCTAGCTTATATTTATTTAGTGTCAATGATGAATGAAGGAGTAATTACCTTCAGTGAAAACAAAATAGGAATAAGATTATTTTAGAAAGGCTACAAGAAAATAATACAAAAATGAATAAAACAAAAATAAGAGGTAACGATTCCATGTATACTTAAAGGAGTGGTGATTATATTTAAAAAGATATGATTATACAAAGGTAGTGATTAGTATAAAGGTAGCATGGGTAGTGACTCATAAGTGTAAGGTAGTTATTCAACAAAGGCAATAATGAAGACTTATTAAAGGAATCGATTATGCAAGTAATGCTAATGTTAATAAGGTTAAAGGTTTGTTACCAAAAGGTGATGACTTTCTAAATATTCATGTCTATTCTAAGAAGATATCTTTCTTCATGAAGGTGAGTGGTATAAAAAAGGATGGAATAAAGAAGTTAAAAGTGGGTGGAAATAAGAATATACTGAATATTTTTATGAGTTAAAGAGCATATCTAGAAGAAATAAACGGACAAAAAATGAAGAGTATTTCAGATCTATTTTAAGAGCAAATGCTACCCATGTATGAAGGATAAATCCAAATATATATATGACAAATGTATGTTAAGATTAAGAGAAGACATTTAAGTAAACATATTGGTGTGATTATGATTAGTTTTATGAAAAGAGATTGTGTATAATTTGGATCAAATTTATGAGAGAATGATATTGTGTGGGTTGTGATCATATTTGAGGAAGAAGAAAATTGTGTGGATTGTAATAAAATAGTGGAGGAAGAGAGTATATTATTAGCGATCAAAATTGTGGAAGAAAATAACACATCATTTACATCAGATTTGTAAAGAAGAGTAATATCATTCTACTACGCCCTTAATATTAGTGTACATCAAGTTATGAATAGTCAGCTTTTGGCTATCTTAACTCCTAATTAAGTCATGTTATCATTATTATATTTTTATTTAATTGTTTAGGTTGGCCTAGGGATTATATAGCATTATCTAAGTCAGCCTGGGTGATTTCCTAGCCATAAATAGGTATATATAGGAGGTTGTGAGTCTTATTTCATCGTCATATTGTGAATTGTGTTCTCATTGGAGATATTTGGAGGTTTTTCCCCTCAAAGTGCTTTGTTATTCTCAGTTATTATCGAGTATTTGTAGCATATTTTATATCATATTCTTCTATTGTGCAAGTTGTTTCATTACAAGTGGTATCAAAGCATGATCTTGGCACCGTAGGGCGAGGCATTTTATCAATATTGGAGGTGATTTTGGGGAGAGCATATATTTCATATTTTGGAGAATTTCTTTTTTTATTATTATTTTTAAATGGTTTTTGAAGAACTATTAAAGAAGCTACACTCTAGATTTCAGAGGAATTGGAGCATAATTGAACAAATTATTGCAGAATTAGGGTTTCTACAAGATTTATTTGGAAGTTACATATCTCTTACATCCCACCTAATTGGAGCCTAATTTTTATTGGTTTTTTGAAGAAATAATAGAGAAGAATACATTAAAAATTTTGAAGAAATTGAATTAGAAATAAGAGAGTTATTGCAAAATTAGGGTTTCCAGAAAAATTTCTCTCAAGGCTGCAAATCTGCTAATTTCTTGGAGTTTTTTTGGTAAGTGGTATCTTGGCCCTAGTATGTTACAATAAAAATTTCAAAGGATTTAAGTTTCATTTTTTTGATTTATTTCAAAATTATTGGTTTCCATCATGATGAGGCCTACAACAACGAGCAAAAAGAATGTTGTCACACCAGGGAGAATCCCTAATAAGGACGAGGTAACAATAGAGGATATTAATCCCAATGAGGAAATTAGTAAGGTCAAGGAAGACATTTCCTCAATGAAGATGGATATGTGTGACCTAAGAGGAGATATATCGGACATACAAAGCATGTTAAGTGCCTATATGAATGAACCAAGAAAGGAGTTCTCAAGCAACCAAGGTGAAACTTCTAGGTCAGCTAATCTTGGCCCAAATGTTAACACTCCTATGGGATCTATGAATTTGATTCCAAAGGTGGATATGCACAAGTTCGATGGCAAGGATCCTCTAACATGGATAAACCAAATGGAGATTTTTTTTGAAGTACATCAAGTCCCAAATGGAAAAAATTCACGATGGATTCCCTATATCTAGAACCAGATCAGTTCATTTGGTATCATTGGATTTGTACTCCTCAAAGTAAAAGGGGTCTCATTGTCTCATGGTCAATTTTTACAAAGGAACTCCAAGCACAATATAGCAATAGTGTGACAAACAACTTCTTCAGCCAGCTTGCTAAACTTCAACAAACATGGTCATTTAAGGATTATATTTAGCAATTCCAAAATCTATCCTTAAGAGTGGGTACAATTACAAAGGATAACTTGAATGATTTATTCTTGGGTGGTCTCAAGGATCACATTCGACATGAGGTATGCATGTTTAGTTCTATCTCTATAAATGAGTCTTTTATCTTAGCACATAGGGTAGAGGAGAAGTATTTGAGTCCTAAGAAGCAAGGGACTAATGTGACAAGAGAGAAAGGATATTCAACACCTCTTCCTCAACCTACTAGTTTGACTACACAACGAATTGAAGAGAAAAGAGAAAAAGGGTTGTGTTTCAATTATGATAGAAAATACAGTCGAGGACATAAATGTAGTGAAAATAAATTGTTCTATATTGAAGACCCAAGTGAGGAAGAAGAGGACAAACCCATATTAGAAGATGAAAGGGAGTCAAATGAGGAATCACATGATTCCAAACCAATCATTTCATGTCATGCACTCTCAGTTTTTAGTTCTCCACAAACTCTCAAGGTAGCAGGTTTCTTAAAGAAGCAAAAAGTAACAATGTTGATCGACTCAAGTAGTACTCATAATTTCATCAACAAAAATTTGGATACTCCTCTAAATTGTTTTATATATCCAGCTCCAAAGTTTTAAGTTTTGATTGCAGATGGTGGTATAGTTAGTTGTTCTAGGAAGTGTCATAGCATTAAATTATACATGGGAGATTATCACCGAGTGCTACCACAATAGTGTGTCTCACTTTTGGGACATGCTGATTTTTGCGTGAAATCACTTTTCTTAGAAAAACTAATGGTTTTAGCCTTGAGAGGTTCCATCTGAAAGGTTTTAATTGAATAGGGATAGATAAGACCTCATTAGATCAAACCCCCTTGGATATAACCCCTCTAGTATTAAATAATACCCACAATGGAATCTCCTTTGCACCTATCAAAATGCTGGAAAAAAAAACATGGTTTCTTTACCTTTTGATGGATTAAATAATCTCATTTAGAAATGATCTTTTGCAAGATTGTAGCCCTTGAAATGAGCTTTCCAACAAGTATAATTTTTATATGTTTTAATTTTAACTTATATTTGATTTTTAATTTTTATTGAACATAGGTTTTTCTCTAAACATCAAGCTCTTTATTCTACAGAGGTAAAAAATAGTAAACCATTGTAAAAAAAAAATTCAAAAAATACCCTTTCCCTAGGTATTGTTGTCCTTGTTTCACTAAAAAAAGAAAAATTGGATTTTGATATATCCACAACTCCAATGCTTGCCACTCTTGACTTCACCAGGGAATTCATTGTGGGATGTGATGCTTTAGGAAAGGGATAGGAGCAATTCTCATTCAAGAAGGTTGACCAATTGATTTTGAGAGTCCTCAATTAAAGGGTAAGAATCAGCTCAGATCTATTTATGAGAAGGAAATGCTAGCTATTCTTCATGCAGTAAAACAATGGAGGCCTTATCTAATGGGTAGACACTTCAAGGTTAAGACAAATCATGATAGCCTAAAATATTTTTTGGAACAAAGATTATCTTTTGAAGAGCAACAAAAATGGGTCACTAAGATGTTGGGATATGACTTTGAGATTGCATATAAGAAAGGGAAGGACAATGTTGTGGCGGATGCACTTTATAGGAAGGATGAGAAAGATGAAGCCTTATTGTGTGTCATTTCAATACTACAAGTAGATTGGGTGGTTGAAGCCAAAGCAGAGTGGTAGAATGATGTTGTGACAAGTAATCTCGTTCAATAGTTAAAGAGTGATCCTAGTAGTTCATATAAGGTTTTTTGGAAGGGAGATGCTTTGTGGTATAAAGAGCGATTGTATATTTATAAGGATTCCACTCTTAAACACAAGATTCTCATAGAACTTCATCAGTCTCCAGTTGGGGGTCATTCGGGATTTTTGAAGACTTACCATTGATTCAAGCAAGATTTTTTTGGGAATGGATAAAAGGTGATGCTCAAAAATTTGTGGTTGAATGTTTGGTTTGTCAAGGAAATAAAGGGGAGACAATTAAGACACTAGGTCTCTTGCAACCTTTAGTTATTCCTAGCCAACATTGGGAAGAGGTATCTATGGACTTCATCATAGGACTTCCAAAATCTAAGGGTTATAATGTTATCATGGCAGTAGTAGATCACCTCACTAAATATGCACATTTCATTGAATTATCACATCCTTTTACTACAAGTATAGTGGAAAAATATTTTTTGGAGAACATACAAAAACTACATGGTACATCTAAGGTTATTGTTAGTGATCATAATCCTATATTCACTAGTCACTTTTGGAAAGATTTATTCTCATGTTTGAGTACTCAATTGGCTCACAGTTCTTCATACCATCAATTTGATGGGAAAACCAAGTTTGTTAATAAGTTTTTGGAAGGATATCTACGTTGTTTCACTTCAAATAAATTGTCGCACTAGGTAGATTGGCTACCACTCACATAATGGTGATATAACACTTCCTTTCATAGTTCATCAAAAATGTCTTTGTTTATGGCACTATATGGATATCGGCCTCCTTCCATCACATCATCATTGAAGATGTCACCAAGATTTTAGGCAGTGGAAGAGCACTTGCTTCATCAACAACAGGTACTCTCAGGGCTCAAGGAGAATTCAACCATGACACAAAATTGAATGAAACAACAGGCGAACCAGCATCGTAGTGAAAGAAGTTTTGAAGTTGGGGATTGGGTCTTTTTGAGATTTCAACCTTATAAGAAAATCTCATTGAAGCAACATAAAAAATAATAATAAGTTATCTCCAAAATATTATGGACCGTATGAAATCCTGCAAAAGATAGGTAGTGTCACCTACAAGTTGGAGTTGCCACTTACAACACTGATACATCCAATTTTTCATGTTTCTTGTTTGAAGAAGGTAATTGGGCGCAATATCCCTACTTAGACATTATTACCTGAGCTCGATGAAGAAGGAAGAATCATCTTGGAATCAAAGTGCATTCGCCAAACCTACACAAAGAGGCTAAGGACTAGAACACTCACTAAGTATCTCATCCAATGTCCAAGAATTTACTAGTTGAAGATGCCACATGGGAAGATGAGTTCATTCAAAAGAATCCACACTTGATTAGCATTAAGGACAGTTCTTCTTTGAAGAAGAGGGCATGCTATGCCCTTAATATTAGTGTACATCGGGTTAAGAATAGTTAGCTTGTGGCTATCTAAACTCCTAATTAAGTCATGTTATCATTATTATATTATAATTTAGTTGTTTAGGTTGGTGCCCTTAATATTAGTGTACATTGAGCTAAGAATAGTCGGCTTGTGGCTATCTTAACTCCTAATTAAGTCATGTTATCATTATTATATTGTTATTTAGTTATTTAGGTCAGCCTAGGGCTTATATAGGGTTATCTAAGTCGACATGGGTGATATCCTAGGCATAAATAAGTATATATAGGAGGTTGTGAGTTTTATTTCATTATATTGTGAATTATGTTCTCATTGGAGATATTTGTTGGTTTTCCCCCTCAAAGTGGCTTGTTATTCTTAGTTATTATCAAGTATTTGCAACATATTTCATATCATCTTCTTCTATTGTGCAACTTATTTCATTACATGCATTCATTGATGAATTAGAAGGTTGGTGCCTCTAGTGGGTTGGTGCCTCTAGTGTGGCAGTGCTCACAAAGTGAATGAGGGGTTGGTGCCTACAAAATTTGTAAAAAGAAGATTATTAAGGGTAATATTTTTGTCGTGGTTTTCTCCCGCAAGGGTTTCCACATAAATATCATGTGCTATTATCTTCTTATCATGTGCATTATTATTGATGTAGAGTAAATGATGTTATTGTTGTAGTGTGATTGATATGCTTACGGTATTAAGTTTAAAAAGGTAAAATTGATGTTATACTGATTCACCCCCCTATCAGTATAACTATGTGCTCATCAAGGTCCATATGTTTTGTCATAAAATTAAATTGAGGACGAAGCAAAAGTATCATCATGAGAAGAACCATTGTCCTCCCATACACTATCACAAATAGGAGCTTCTATTTATAAGTATCCATCATTAAAACATTTTTTACTAGTGATTGCTCATGCCCATTTGGATCAACAACCAATGGAGGGATATCAAAATCATACATATATTTTGTATTCTCACATGAAATATGGCTTAAAATATAAATTTCTCCAATTATCTCTAAGGTTTATGTTTTTTGTGGTTCATCTTCAATTGCATCTCCTTGATTTTCCAATTAATTTTGAGTAATGAAATAGTTAGGAGCATCAATCATTTGGAAAAATAAAAAGAATAATAATCAACATTAACAACATATAATTTATTTTTAAAATGTAACTTAATGGGCTAAAGAAAAATTAATGGAAAGGTTCTCAATACATGAATCTGAGAATTCTCTAAATAAGGATTACATACTAAGTGTTTGGGTATTACATGGAATGATGTATCAAGTTTTATAGGGCCTAAAGAAATTGGTAATGTGATCTAGTACCCAATGCTTGTCTACCCATAGTATCAAAGTATTTAATTACCACATCATTTCTACATTAATATTTTGAAAACATTCATCACTGGATGTGGTCAAGCTAGAACTACTATCCACTTAAACATGTTTAATGCATGTTTTACATATCAAAAATTATGTTAAGGTATATTCTCTTAAATAACATTAGAAGTTGGAATCTAATTAGAATTAAAAGCACTCGTATCATCATTGATATAAATTGATTCTAACATGGTTGCCACTTCAAAAGGATTTGTAGTTGGTTTAACAATGATACTAAATCCTTTTGCAATATATCTAAGCTTGTGTATATTAAAATTGGTTAATAATGTCATACTCCTCATATTCTTTAGTATTCAATTTAGGTGTAGGAGGAAGTTTTAGATTCGATGGTGGTAGAAATTATGGATTAAATAGTTCTATTTGACCTATAGACAAAGTCTCTATGGTTAATAATGTCATACTCCTCATATTCTTTACTATCCAATTTAGGTGTAGGAGGAAGTTTTAGATTCGAGGTGGTAGAACTTGTGGATTAAATAGTTCTATTTGACCTATAGACAAGTGTTTAACTAGCTATGACCTACAAATATGATAATTGATAGACTTTGTGAGAAAAAAATATCTTATTATTTAAAGAATAAAATATTCCATACACAACAAGGGGTATAAAATATGAATTTATATGAGGTGCACAACCATTATTGAGGGATGATGATCACAAAGAAAAAGGTTTAAAACAAGTAGCAAGATTAAAATTGGGTTAATGTGGTGATTTCTTAGCAAGATTAAACATTATGGAAGTGTATCACAAACACATTGTGTAACAATAATTTCTATATTCACTTCATATAGATAATAATTAAAGAAGTAACATTGTGTAACATAGGTGTATTTGCTTGGGTATCTAAAGAAGGGACACTAGATGTTGGAATAGTAGAAGTGTAAGAAGAACCCACTCTAAGGACATGAGTACAATACAAAGCATGGAATGATGTAAAATAAGCATGATGTATCATAAATTATTGTAATGTTTTGTCTTCTAATGTAATTTCAAATGCATCTAATAATTAATCATCATAAAAATGCTACTAATGTGAACACAAAAAATGATATAACATGTAATGTTGCATCTTTGATTCCACTAAATAAAGATTCATTAATAACATTTTACATTTAAAATAATCATTGCTATAATGAGTCATAAAATTAGATATACAATCACAAGGATAATCATCAAGAAGTGAAACAAAAGCATGCGAAGTACAAATAAGGAAGATGTGACACTAAAATTTTCATCAAGAATGTGGTAAAAGTGTAACATTAGGATAAGTGAACATAAAAATATACCATAGTCATGTATATAGCTATGAGTCATAGTAGAAGAAGCATAGTCATCATAAATCACATCACTAGTCATATGGTAAAGAAAATAAGGCATATTGACATCATATGAAAGTGAAGGTAAAGAATGTGTACCCATTGAACATGCATCACTATGTTCCTCATACAATGGTGTATCAAGAAGTTTACATTTAGGAGACTCAATAGATGTGAGAGGAAGATGATAATGAGATATAGAAAATAAACTATCACCAGGTACAACAACATCAAATAAAAGAGCATACCTACATGTATCACTTAAGATAAATCATAATAATTTGTCATAATATGAGTGTTATCATTGTAAATCATATAGAAGGAAAAGTGATAACAAGGTCCATGAAGGATGAAAATATTGAAATGTGATGAACCAATAGCTCTATGGTGTATGGAACACCATCCATGTCGTCAAATGATATGTTTTCCTCAAAGATCAATGGATAATATGTCACAAATTATGAGAACACATTAAGATCCTTGATGTATGAATAAACATAAGCCAAGGATGGGGATTTATTACAATTTGTAATGAAATATATAATAATGAAGCACAAATGGAAATAGGGTAGGGAGATCTAGGAGGTAAAAAAATTAGGCACAAACACTTGGGTAGCAATTATGAACAATCAAATATGGAAAATGGTATAACAAATCAAAATAATTAGATATTAAACATAGGAGATTATAATTATCTAACCCTAACACTAGTTATGCAAGGTACATAAATTCAAGAAATGAATAATAGAAGGGAACCCTAATGGTTATCCCTCTTAATTTAGTTAATCTAAGGATAAAAAATTATTGGGAAAGTAAACTCAGATCTTAGACTTAATGAGCTAATTCATATGCACAAAATGAAACAAAAAGCGTAATTGATAGAGATAAGGATGAGAGTGTTTAGCCCTATCTCTTTGAATTTTGGTTGATGTTATATGGCTAATAGTTACTACATATCAAAATAGAGACCACAAGAATTTATAGACAACTATGGGTGACTAGATCTAATGTTCTAAACTTTCAAACAAAATCACACTAGTGATGTTGTCATTCATATGATTCATAGTCATACAAAATCTTGGTTGTATCTTGTACACTTAAATCCTACACATTCTTATTTGATTACACAAGATATTTGAGATAGGTAATGTTTCGACAAGTAACACCTTCAGGAATATTTTATTCTAAGATTGAAGTACTTCACTTCCTCGTGCCTTATTCGGACCCTTGTTGATTATTGTTCATAATATTAGAGACATGTATGATGTAAAATACATATATAAAGGTTAATGTGGTATCTATTAATTGAATGATTATACATACCTATGATCTACCATGCCTTGATCCCTTTCACCTTTTATCAAATGACGTATAATTCAAATGCTCGAGGATGATGAAACTAGGGTCTAAGGGCATGTCTTTAAATCTGGTGGTCTAAAACCCAATTTAAACAAATTTGGTATGTAGGTTGATAGACAACAATCAAATTCTATAAATGTCCTAAAATGTACTAAATTGAATTTTAAAGGGATGGCATTGCAATAGCAATCTTGTCTAGAGGCTAGGATTGTAATTTTAATAACATCCAAGGTATGTGAATGAGTGAGATGAGATATATGGATGAGTGAAGACTAAAGTAATCAAATGAAAGGATAGTTTCAATTTTTGTCACTTATGTGCACCAAAGCAACCTAAATTGAATAGTAAATTGGAATAATGAGACCAAGACGAGTTCAAAACTAAAGTATGAAAGTATGAAATATGTATTAATCTACTCTAAAAAAATATATTGGCTTATTAAGATTAAGGATGAACACCAACAATAACTTAATCCATCAATTTTACTAGAGGCTTGTAAAACCATAGTAAAAGTTAGTTGCATAAAATTATGTGCACATGGCATGACCATAGTTGAGAGCATTTGTATAACCATCTAGTTTCACTAGCCATCATGAATATATTTGCATGACATAACATGCACTTTATAGATTGTTTGTAAGGAAAATATATAATCAATCATAGCAATTGATATTTTTGCATTTACAATATCTAAACACTCATGCATGCATGCACATTTACACTTTATGGTATGCACATTGTCAAATTTAAGCCCCATTCTTAATATCAAATGCTATATATAAATTAGAAGGCTAATATCTTCAATATCTTTGGTCTTCTAATTTTATTTTTTTATATTAAACAAGGTATTCACTTGGTTAGGTGTAGATGTGATTACATTTTGGTGTGCAACTATATATTCATCAAGTTTAAGTGTGGTCAAGCTTCAAATGGCTTACCATTGTTTAATTACAATAGCTAATTTTAACTTTATGTTCTTTCTGATTGCCCATTTTGTCTTTCAATTGAAAGAAATTTTAACAAATTTTTTAAAAAGATTGTGCTTGTTCTTGCAATTCTTAATTTCAAGAGAGGCGAAATTGAATGATGAGTTGATTGTAGTATCTAGTAACATTACAATGTTTGAATATATTGTTTGCAAATCTAATTACAATAAATTTATTTCTAGCTAATTCATTTAAAATTTTATGATGGATAGAAATAAATTAAATAATACAACTCATTAAATTAATTTAATATTTTAAATATGTTTTTTAATTGTTGAGATGTGTTAGCTTTAGAAGTCCTCAAACTTGTGGGACAAGAAATTATACGCCGTGTAAAGTAAAAATATATATTTTATTAATTTTCAAAACAAGAAATATTTTCTACCTTAAACAATATGTTTAGAAAAATATACACAAAAGTTTGTACAACTATTATGTATGGTTGCACAACTTAGTCTTGGATTTTTTAATTTTGAGGTTTAGAAAAAATTGAATCAATATTTAGAATCGTTGTATGTACATAATTTCAAAATTAAATATTGTATGGTTAAATCTCATTCTTTTGATTGGCATGCATTATAATTTGACATAGCGTGTACTATATATCTGATCACAACATAGTGTTAGGAGAATTATGTCCTATTTGTATATATTCTAGTTAGGAAGATGCATATATATCAAAGATTTTTATTTTACTATAGCTTTTGCGGTTCCATTTGGTGTCATTATTATTTTTCCTTGTTTGATTATAAATTGTGGGAAAGCCCTAATCTTTGCATCTCATTCTTATTTTAAAATTAATCAAGTACATATAACTACTATTAGTTATCCCCATTTACAATTAAACATCTAAGTGTGTGTATGCCCTCAAAAACTATGTATCCTTTTTGCGTTTAGATTTTTGTTTAGTAAAAAAACATTTTATGATTGTTACCAAATGTTTTTGAGGTTTAGTTGTTTTATGTTGTTACTACTAAAGTGCTTGAGCAATTCAATATTGAGAATAAACTTGAATACTTATCTCAGCCTATTATAAAGGTAGGGGAGCCTTCACTATGACTACTCACAATGATTGGCTTAGGTTACTTGGATGCATTCGCATTTTTTTCCCAGATAAATAATACTAGGGTTTTGGTGATGCTAGATCAAATTAAAAGTGATCCTAATATTTTAGGCAAGAAACAAATTTCTAAGTTGGGCCTTCATGTGGATAACTCCAACAATTTTCTCATTCTTGAGTCCCATATCGAAGTCAACCTCTCAATGATTTTTTGCATTGTGTTAAGCACATCACTTTGCTACCTTTTCAAGTTGTGTACAAATTAAGATAGACATGGCTTACAATTATCACATATGGTCTAGATGACTCCAACAATCGTAATAGTAAATGATGGATTAACATCTAGAAAAAAGTGTTCAAAGGTTCGAGCCCTTTAAAAACCCACTTTTATCAATATCAAAAACATCTAGAAAAGATGGATTCAACCATGTCTAACATAAACCACTCTACCTTTGCTCATATTTTGGTGGACATCAACATTTACAAGGCTCTTCATGGGGATGCTGTAAGGTTCCTTACCTAATCTGCCTCGAATCCTGTGTTTCTTTTTCTTTTTCTTTTTTTTAATTGGAGTTGTTTGACATTTTGCTCGTCATTTAACATGCAAACTACTTTCTCAACATACAAGGATCTGTTCAATTTTTTTCTTTACATCTTAATTGATTACATACATCGTTAAAGCAATTAAACTGTATATTGGAAGCAACGAACATAGACATATTATTTTAGAACTGTGTCTCTTCATAAAGCCATTGACTGAAATAATAATGCATTCTCAGTAATAGTGTTTCAGACTTATAGATGGATCTTTCTGGGTAGATATGAGAGCTGCTAGAAAGTGAATATAGCACAGAAATTGCACTCAGACCCTATGCCATCAAAATGACTATTAGAAGGCAATAATACACACTACTAAGTCCATATCAGTCCTCCAAAAAGATCAATGACAATGCAATACATGAAGCTTTGAAAGAGAATGCTATGACAGCAATTTAAGACGTTTTTTTCTGTGCATTACATTGACTGAAGTTCATTAACAGCAGCTACCCAAAGTTACAACAGATATAACGCTATCTTCTGAGTAAGATTCAAGAGATTCTACATGGACAGCAGTATATGATTTTCATTTGCAATACATTCAGTTTGTCACAAGTAATCTCTTGACACTAACATGGCAAAAATATGCTCTGGATACAACCCAGGTCAAATATAAACTTACAGGTTTGCTCCAGCTACAACATGAATGGTATTCTCAGCAATGAAAGCATTGATCAAGCCTGAAAACTCGTGATTCTGATCTGAAGCAAATTAAATCTCTGGAAAATGGAGGTCGTTTCAGACTTGAAAATGTTCTTGGACACTCGTATTTTCAAGAGAGAGGTGCGCCTGGTTTAGAGACTCCAACACGCCTTCACTAAACCCTTCAAAGACCACGACACGGCTAGCACAAAATATCAAAGACGTCTCAGGCAGCAAATCGCGTCCTTCCCTTATCTCTGTTCTCTTCCTCCACAATGCGCGACTTTACCTTGTATCCTTGTTGAAACAAAGGCGTCTATGGTTTCAATGATGATGGATGCCTCAGCTCACATAATATTCTTCCCAAAATCGTCCAAAGGAAGCCATTAAAAATTCAATACCAGCAACCACGAAAGTATGAAATAAACTTTGATTCTCTTCCCAAAATGTCTCCAAGTCGGCCTACACAATGAGGGTCTTCTTTCCTTCCAAAATTCTGAAATCGTTCCAGCTAGGAGATGGTATTTCACACCCGAAACTGGACTGTGAGGGTCTGCAAACCCTAGACCAAGCAGCCCGAGTTCTTCCCGTGAGAGCAAAATGCAATTTTCAAAAGGTATCGAATGTTTCCTCTTTTTCCTTTTTCGTATTTTCCATTCAAAACAAAATAAAGTGACTTGTATAGTTTCTTTTATTTTTATGAAATATTTCATTTAGCCCCTTTTAAAACATTTCTAATAGTCACTTTACAAAAATCGATTTAATTAATTACTTAACATCACCTTAGAATATTAAATTGAAACTGGGTGATAATTAAATAATTAAATAAATGATTCCCTAATTTCAACACTTGCCTTTGGGAATTAAAAGGGCGAAGTGGTGTCCCAAATGGCTAGCTCGAAGGGGACATTACAGCATGTTGTCTTGATTGTTGAGGATAGTATTGTGCCCAATCAAAAAATTTGCTTCATTAAGGCATTTTGTAAAAAGTGGTCAAAGCCTTGCAAAAAAATTCGTTAGAAGACAAATTTTCTAAAAATAGAAAAGTTTCTATTTTTAGACTTGATTCAAGGTTTTTTAGGTTTGTTGTCAAAAGGATGATAGAAAAACTTTCTAAAAGTAGAATCTTTGTTTGGAGGGCTCTAACTGATTCTAATTGGTCAAAAATACTTCCCAATCAGGTTGGTCTGATCAGAATCGTCAAAAGGTCAGGATTTCTCTAATGGTTCAATTCTGCTTTTTCAAAAGGTGAAGCATTAGCTCCAAGGTCATCAATGAAGGATTATATACTGCCAAGTGTCAGATTCAAAGTCTCAAATTTTGCATAGACAATGACGAACGACGAACGGTCCACACAAAAGGATGAATGGAGAAGGAAAAGAAAAAAGTTAAAATTTGTAAAAATTATTCTAACTTTGGGATATCTAGGTGCCCCTGTCTAGTTAGGGTGCCTAGCATTTGGTGCCTTGGTCATTTTTCGGCTTTCATCATTTGTGGTTCGAAAACGGTGAAACTTGCCCGTCAGTAACCTTCAATTGCCCAAAAAATAGGATAAAAGAAACATTACAAGTTGAGAAAAGTTGGCAAACATATCACTAAGGTTCAGAAAAGTCAGTATGCTCAGCATCTAGATGTAGGTGTTTGTCGTCACACAGAAATTAGTGATCAAAAGACAGTTGGCAAAGGTGGAGATCATAAAATCAAAGAAAAATTAAAATCATCAATTTTTGGCTAAGGCATGGAAGCCTAGGTGCAGCTGTCAATGAGAGGCGCCTAGATTTTGGTGCCTTGGAATATTTTCACCCTGTCTGAAAATTCATCAAACTCCTCTGTCAACTCGATTCTAATTCTCAGAAATCCAGTTAGATGCAATGTCGGGGGTCCACAAAGGGTATAATTCATCTTATTTATGATTAGGCTTTCCTAATTTACTGCCTTTCAATCTCAATTATTCATCGACTAGCGGGAAACAATGTTCAAATTGTGGTCGTTGGCTTTCGACGAAAGCACGCGAGATGAGGAAATTAAAAAAATTGAAAATCATGGAAATTTGCCTAAGGCATGGAAGCTTGGGTGCCCCTGTCAAGGAGAGGCACCTCACGTTGAATGGCTTAGAGTATTTTCGACCCCGACATTTCTTCTTTCCAGTTCAGTCTCCGTCAGCAGTTTCAAGATCTCGCAAACTCAATGAGACGATGCCAAATGTTGATATGAAGTTGGGGATCACTTCACCAGTGGCCAAACATAAGATTTCCATGGTTAAACCAATTTTATCAATTGGCAACATCAGATTGTCGGCTTGTTGAAATTAGAGGCAGGCCTCACCGAAAGCAAAAGTAAGCAAAAGTTGAGAAACGAAGAAAAATGGCTAACATTATTGGAGCTTTATGTGTTTGATGATGCCATAAAATGCGTATGTTTTTGCCAAACTTCATCAAATATGCGTCCTCACGTGCATGCTTTTTTTCCCTACAGAGGAGGAATTCACCATTGCATGTGCAAACTGTTAGAAGAGTTGTCATTGATGTCAAGACAAAGAATATATCTTTATTCATTTTGGCTCAATCAAATGGTTAAAGATGAATAAATCAGTTTATTGATGTCATCATGTGTTAGTATTGTGGAGCAAGATCTGATCTATATATGGGAAAATTGCTACAAACAAGAGCAATGCAGTTTCAAGAGATTTGATCGAAATATAGAAGCAACACTCAAATAAAAATAATCTAAGCAACACTCCAGATCGAATAAACTTGATCCAAGGTCGAATGAAAAGTATCTTCACATCGAAATACTTAAGAATTTCAGATCGCATGAATATGATAAATAACAACTTCAGAATAAAACTCTTAGAAGATGTTTTTTAATTCTAATGAATTCGATTAGCGATTCATTCAAAGTTGTCAAGAATTAAAAATAAATAAATAAAAAGAGAGAGACGTGTTCATGGTCATCATCACGTTAAACACACAAGAAGGAACACGACTATCTGAAAAGACGTGCTTCTTCAAAAGCGATGATCCAGTTCATAATCGAATGTGATCATTGTACGGACGCGGATCTATGAAACAAAGAGAAGCGACAGTTCATAAAATATTTTCACATAGAGACGTGTCTCTTCTAAAGCAATTAATCTCCAGCAACAAACTTAACAATTGAATGAAGTCTTAAAAATGAAAATAAGGAGGTTCGATCCATAACAAACAAAGTCAGTTTGAAAAGACGTGCCTTTTGAAATATGAAAGGACATATTTTATAACCTTTTCTTGAAGAGACGTAAGCTTCAGAATTTCTTAATAACCTACAGGCAGCTGCAAGATGGTTGGTTAAGAAGTATTAAAAGAACATTAAGACTAATACACACAAATAAAGGGGTGCGACTTGTCAAGAGATGTGATTTCTATCAAGAGTTGCAATCTTACAACAAAGTATATATTTGTCATTTGTTTTGGTCATGAAGGTGTGGTTGTGTAATTGAAGACTTGCAGTTTAGTCAGATTCCTACCTCCTTGTGTGGGCTGAAGGTGATATCTTGTTGGAGAGTTGGGCTTGTGCAGATCAGATTGAAGGCAGTCTCACTTCCATCAAGTCAAGGTTTGGTGCCTTGCATTAGGGGTTGGTGCTCCTTGTAGGCAGGTGTCTACTAAATTTTGGAGAGGTCTAGGTGTCCCTTGTGGAATTCATTCTACTAAATCATCTTATTGTAAATTTGTAGGTTGGTGCCTACTTGAAAAAGAAATTACTTCAAAATAGTTGTGTCAACTTGTGGAGATTGGTTCATATCAAAAATTGATTGTAATAAAGTTGAAAAGATTAAGAAATAAAAGTTTGTGATTGATTTACTGATTCACCCCCCCCTCTCAGTAAATCTTTTGTGCTCTTCACAAACAGATTCATATTTTTGCATACAAAGATTTTGTCTTCATGCACAGACTTCAAAATTTTAGGGCTTTGCAAAGAAAGCGCTTTTTCCTCTTCAAACTCTATTCAAGAAGGTTTTTGGTATTCATTCATTATATTTTGTAACTTGGAATCCAGAGGAGGAAAGATTGAATTTTCTTCTCATCAAGATTTGGAGGCTTTCTTCTCATCAAGATTTAGAGGCTCCAACAGAGTGCTTTTTCAATGTTCTTCGTGGATTCAAGATTGGGAAACACAGAGGCACACTTTTCCATGGTTCAATCTTCTAAGGCATCGCATTTCATAAATGGGTGGTCGGCTTTTTCAATTTTTGTTGATCTGGGTCCATCTACTTTTTGCTTCTCTTGAAGATTGGGAAATTTTATATCTCCAAAAGATCACTTTTCGGTGTTTTTGGGGAAGGCCTCAACTATTTCTAAATTTGATGAACTGGGTCTCTTCAGAACATGATTGTATACAAAACCCAGAGCTCGTCTTTTTTCTGCGAATCCACTTTTTGGAGAGAAATGAGTCACCTTTTTGGGGCAGCGAAGATTTCCAAGAATAGAACTAAAAGCAACAGTTAACAGAATGCCTTTTTTGAGTTTAAATTGTTATTCTTGTTTCATGCTTATCTATTCTTTGTAAAATAGGAAAATCAAATGTATAGTTGGAACTTTCCCTTCTTTTAAATCAATTATTGATTTTAGCATGTGGTTAGTTAGTTGTCTTTTGTTAGTTTTAGAAATAAATCTTACATGTTGGCAAGTCTAGTCAGCTTAAAGCAAGGAGATTTTAGGGTTACCTACTCCTTGTTTGTGTATAAATAAGGGCAGCCTTGCCCATTGTTTTCTAACGGTTATTGTGATAATAAATTATTGAGCCTACTTTTGTCACAACTTTGTTATTCAGTGTTTGTTCACTTTGTGTAAGAGAAAGTTTGCAAGCTTACCTTTGTTGTAAATTATTGTCCAGTTAATGTTCAATCTGTGTCAAGTGTAATTTGGTGTTTGATCACTAATTTGTAAGCATGTCTTTGCTACAAATCTGTTGTCCCAGAAGTGTAATTGTCATTGGAAATTTGAGGAAGGAAATCTCATTTTTTCTTTTCTCTGATCTACTGTCTCAATCTCTTTCAATATTTTGTCTTATGTGTTTTTTCTTGCATAATCTTTAATTCAACTTACATCTTATAAGTACAATGAGTCTTCAAGTGTGATCTGGAAGTAAGTTTATTTAAGCTTTTGTGTTAATCAAATCATTCCTTGTTTACTTTTGACTCTCAAGCTCCGAGTTTACTTGAGTTTTCAGAAGCATCTATAGTTTAGGCCTAGTTGTACTTTGAAGTTTTGGAAAAGAGAAAACCTCAGCTACGACATAAAGAGTTTTATAATATTGTGCTCTTAGCTGAGAATAAAAAGATTGGCAATATTTTAGTATTATTTTTAAGCATCATCAGCGAAGAGGGAGCTTCCCCTCCTAATTTGAAAAGTAGTTTAATTATGCATAGTTGTCTGTTTCTAATCCACATTCTAGAGGTGCGAATTGAAACATCAACATTTTTTTGGTACCCATCGTGGCGCACAAGGCATAAAACTTCAAGAAAGCTTACACTTAATGTCACAAGAATGACCATCTGGCATCCTACTGCTCCTATTCAACAACCAAATCTTATTGCTCCTATTGTTCGATCAAATCTTATGTGGGTTGAAGGTGAGCAAACATAAATTATTAGTATCCTGAGGAGTTTCATGTTTGAGAAAAAGGAAGCCCCTGCTCAGTGGAGAAACATGGCAACTATTCTTGACAAAGAAGAACGAAAAAATTGATCTTGCAGCTGGAAGACTAGTATTACCACCTCCTACGTGGGAATAGATAATTTTTCCTTACATGGTTTATACTAGAAGGAGGAAAGGCAATGTTGTGAATCTCTTCTTTCAAAAATCTCACCCTATAGAAATTGGAGAGTCATCCAACTAAATTCTTGAAGTTAAGCAAGAAGAACCTACGATCCAGCCAAAAGCAATGGGCGATAACAACAATAATGTTGGCAATAACTATATTGATGGGAATCAGAGATGTCCACCCCATTACCTTGGGGCAACAACATTGGACCTTTGTCTTTGTGGGAAAATCATGAATTACCTAAAGGGTCAAGGAAGCACTTCCCTTTGTTTCACAACGATGGGAGCTAACACCTAGATGAACATATCTCTACATTCACAACGAATTATGTCATGTTGCACATGGCACATGAAGAAATCATAGTATGTCTCTTGTTGGGAATGTTGTCAACTAGTTCTATCACTTGGAGTTGAGCATTATTACAAGCTGGGCAACTATGAGCGAGAAATTATTTGCGAGATTCAAGCCCATTGAAGACAGTCATTTGTTCTTTTCCCAGCTTGCAAATTAAAAAATGGAGCACAACGAGCCCATGAGCGACTTTGTAGCAAGATTTAATCATCTTGTTACACAACAAGGATATTATTGAAAAGGTTGCCATCAATGACAAAGGGGGAGATTGTTCGAAATATTGTCATTGATGTCAAAGTCATAGCATAATATCATTGATGTACTCATTCATAACAATGCAACTTGAAGAAACAATGCTTATAATATAAGTTAAAGAAAAGCCAGATGTTACATACAATGATAACCGACCTGTCTAAAGAAGCCAACGATTATAGAATCTTATCTACCGTTGACATATGAAGACAAGAGCTATAGGAAGGATCGTATATTCCTACTCATCGAAGCTTTCCAAATCACTAACTCAAATAAACATCGATGAAAAAGAATTACGAATAAATTTCCAAGTGAAGAGGACGAAGGAACAAGAATAAATAGCCACGTCTAGAAGAGAATAAAATGTGTCAGTAACACTTTGATTTGGGAATTACACGGAGACGTCCGAGATTTATTTGTCAAAGTAACTACTAAATTTGGTCTATCGGGCCACCTTCACTATCCGGCAGTTGTGTCGATCTTATGAGGAATAACAATAGACTAAGAAATCAGCGCCAGGGAGAATTCGTTAAATAATAACAAATGGTGATTAGAATATAAATCGCAAATCTCAAGAGCAATTACACTAATGAAATGATGCGATTTCTTAAATGGTGCGATTTGACTTATTGCAACTCAGTTTAACAAAGAAGATATGATTATGAGGAAAATACGATAATATCATTAAACAAATGACAACGCAACATCAACAAGTTGATAATATTTCAAGAAGCACGACTTATGAAGTGATGCAACTTCAAAGTTAATAAAATAAATCAAAATCTGTTAAGTAAAAACGCATTCATAAAAGGCACGATTTATTTAAAAGAAATCAAATTAATGAAGAGGTGTGAATGAATCTTAAAAAGACAAAGATGTGATCCTTCACCAAAAGATGTGATTCTGGAACAAAGTATATATTTTCATTCATTTTAAACTTGAAGTTGTGGTTGTTGTGTAAGAGAGCATTGTAAGTCTGAAGTCCCATCTCCTTGTGTGGGCTAAGTGTGAGATCATTCATCACCAAAGGCGGATTGGAGGATTGGGATAGCGCAGGTCAGATTGAAGGCATCATCTTGCAACCATCAAGTCAAGGTTGGTGCCTTGCATTAGGGGCTGGTGCTCCTTGTAGGTAGGTGCCTACTAAAGTTATAAAGGTTTGGATGTTCCTTGTAGGTTGTGTCCTACTAAATCATCTTATTATAAATCTATAGGTTGGTACTTACTTTGTAAAAATCAGTTCAATAAAAGTTGTGTTAGCTTGTATAAATTGGTTCATATCAAATAGTGGATGTATGTTTAAGTTTGAAGTTGATAAATAAGTAAGAGAGTAAAAGTTTGTTGATTTACTGATTCACCCCCCCCTCTCAATATATCCTTGTGCTCTTCAATTGGTATCAGAGCAAGGTCCTTCTTGAAAGCCTAATCACTTGAAGGAGATCCTTAAGAGCACATATGGCGAATTCAAGCAACACTGTGAAAGCACCTATCTTTGATGGGACTAATTACGCCTTTTGGAATATCAAGATGGAAGCATACTTGAATGCACTTGGGTTTGACGTGTGGCAATCTGTTATTGATGGGTATTCACCTCCAGCTACCCCTCCAACGAATCAAGCAGGGAAAAAGAGAAGTGAAGACAATGCAAAGGCCAAGCATGCTCTTCTTTGCAGCCTAACAGATTCTAAGTTTACAAAAGTCATGAGATGCAAATCAGCAAAAGAAATTTGGGACAAACTTCAAAATATTTATGAAGGAGATGCAAAAGTTAAAAAGGCAAAGTTGCAAACTCAGAGAAGAAGGTTGGAGACTCTCAAAATGGAGGATGATGAAGATATTGCTTCATATTTCCTTCGTGTTGATCAAACAGTGAATATCATGAGGGGACTAGGTGAAGAGATCAAGGATGACTTCATTATTGACAAAATTCTAAGATCTCTTTCTACAAAGTTTGAAGCCAAGGTTGCAGTGTTGGAGGAATTAACAAACTTGGATCAGCTAACCAAAGATGAATTACATGGAATCCTTGCTGCATATGAGATGAGGATTGAAGATAGATCACCACAAAAGGAAGTCTCATTCAAAGCATCCAAAAAGGGGAGGAACAAGCATGAAGAAAAGGATGAAAAATCAAATGATGAAGTAGAAGCTTACTTCATGGGTAAACTTAAGAAAGGAAAAGGAAAATACAAAGGAAAATTTCCTTTTAAGTGCTTCAATTGTGGAAAAGTTGGACATTATGCCTCAAAATGTCCTCAAAATGTCCTCAAAATGAAAACAGCTCTAGTGAAGAAGAAAAAGAAATCAGCAACAAGAAAAAGGGAAAGAAGAATTTCAATAATAATTCAAAGAAGAAGTTTCAAAAACATAAAAAGAGTTTCTATTCAAAGAAAGATAGTAGCACCTCCGAAGAACAAAGTGAAGACTGCTCTAGCAATGGTGAAGAGGAAATACTATTTATGGCTGAATGTGAAGAACTAAATGCGGATGAATTTTTTGATAAAGAAGAAAAGATTGATCAAGAATGTAATGAAGAAGAGGAAGTGGATCTTGAAGAAGAACTGCACTATGCTTATAAGAAGAATGAAGATTTGAAGAAGAAAGCTACCAAGTACAAATTGAAGGTCAAAGTGATAACAAAAGACTTGGAGAATTCAAGCAAAACCATTGAAGATTTGAGAGCTCAAATCATGGAAGCTGAAAGAAATGAAGAAGAATTGAAAAACAACTCAATACAAAGGAGATGAAATGTAACAAGCTGGAGCAAGAGATAGCAATGCTAAAATTGGAACTGGAGAAAACAAAGGTTCAACACACAAAGATTGATGAAGAATCCAGCAAGTTGATTGAGCTAATGAAAGCTCAAGATGTTCTTCAAAGCAAAATGGGAGGTAGTTTTGAAGAACAATCCAAGAAGGTCACTAACTCCAAAGAAGATTTCAAGACCTTCTCAAAGCAAGTTGAAGAAGAAAGGATAAGTGCTGATCCTAAAAGAAAATCAAACACTAGGCAATCATATACATTCAATTGGTATTGTTTTCTATGTAACAAATTTGGCCACAAGGCCTTAAACTGTAAAAATAAAGTAAAAAATATTCCTAGCTACCTTAGGAGAGATTATAATCCTTTCACACCATTAATGGACTATAATAGTTTATGCTACAATTGTAATAACTTTGGGCACCAAGCTCAAGCTTGTAGGACAGTTTTTAATGATTCTCCAAAGCAAAACAAAAAGGAAGATAAGTCCATTAAAAGGAAAGAAGTGCCTATCAAAGTGTGGAAGAAAAAGGAGAAATCAATGTTCATTCAAACCACCTTAAATGTTGAAAGTAAGAAAGATAGATGGTACATTGATAGTGGGTGCTCAAAGCACATGACAGGTGACAAGAGCAAATTCATCTCTCTTGAACCTACTGATGAAGGAACAGTAAGATTTGGTGATAATACAAGAAAACAAATAAAAGGAAAAGGAACACTTAGTCTAGATAATGGGAGAACAAAAACAGAAAATGTTTTGTATGTTAAGGGCCTAAAAGAAAATCTTCTAAGTGATAGTCAACTTTGTGATCAAGGACATAGTATCACATTTCTTTCTAATACATGTGATATCAAGAAAGATGGAAAGCTGGTTGCTCAAGTTGAAAGGAAACATAATTTGTATATCTTAAAGGAGATAAGTTGTGAAAGTTGCAACCTAGTACAAGAGGATGAAAGTTGGTTATGGCACAAGAGGCTAGGCCATCTCAACTTTGATAATATTGTCAAAGTTAGCAAATCAAATGCTGTGAGAGATATGCCAAGGATAACAAAACCTTCTAATATCATTTGTAGAGAGTGTCAACTTGGAAAGCAAACAAGGTCAAGCTTTAAGTCTAAGGAGCATTCTTCATCAAAGCCATTACAACTCATACATACAGATCTTTGTAGGCCAACCAAATCCAAGAGCATGAATGGGGAAAGATATTTTATGTTGTTGATTGATGACTTCTCAAGAATGACTTGGGTTGCATTTTTGAAAGAAAAATCTGAAGCTTTTGATAAATTCAAAGCTTTCAAAGAGTTGGTTGAAAATGAAACAAACATCAAGATAAAATGTCTTAGATCAAATCGAGGAGGAGAATTCACATCAAAGGAATTTGAAAATTTCTGCATAGAGCATGGAATTAAGAGGCAATTTTCTGCAGCAAGAACCCCTCAACAAAATGGGGTTGTAGAAAGAAAAAATAGGACGGTTCAAGAAATGGCAAGGGCAATGCTAAATGAAACCAAGATAGCAGATTCCTTTTGGAAGGAAGCAATTCATATAGCAGTTTACATCTTGAATCGTGCACAAATAAGAGTGAGCAATGAGAAGACACCATATGAACTTTGGAAAGGTAGACCAGCAACTGTCAAGTACTTCAAAATTTTTGGAAGCACTTGCTACATTAGAAGAGATGAAGAAGATTTGAGCAAATTTGACACAAGAGCAGACAAGGGAATTTTTCTTGGCTACTCATCAAAAAGTAAGGCATATAAATGCTATAACAAAAGAACTCGCAAAATTGTTGAAAGTGTTAATGTAAGAATTGGTGAAGGAAAGCAATTCAAAGAAGTTGGACAAAGTGATCACCATGTTCAAACTATGAATGATGAAGACAAAGAGGATGAGGACTCCCAAGAAGAAGAAAAGGAGGAAGAGGCAAAGGAGGAAGAATCTTCACAAAAGACTCCCATGAAGACACCTTCCAAGTTTGTTCAAAAGAACCATCCTGAAGATTTGATTCTTCAAGATAGATGTAGATCTACAAGGAAAATGGTGAATTACAATGAAGATGGTCATGCAGCATTCCTATCTCAAGTAGAGCCCAAAACCTTTGAAGAAGCAAGCAAAGACAAACATTGGATTAGTGCAATGAATGAAGAATTGGATCAAATAGAGAAGAATGAAACTTGGGAACTTGTCCCAAGACCAAAAGATAAGAATGTAATTGGCACAAAATGGGTTTTTAGAAACAAATTAAATGAAGATGGTCAAGTCACAAGGAACAAAGCAAGGTTAGTGTGCAAGGGCTATGCACAAATTGAAGGAGTAGATTTTGAGGAAACATTCGCACCAGTTGCAAGGATTGAAGCAATTAGAATGTTTTTATCCTATGCAAGTCACAAGAAGTTTAAGGTGTATCAAATGGACGTCAAATCTGCTTTTCTTAATGGAGATCTAGAGGAGGAAGTTTTTATTGAACAACCCGAAGGCTTCCTATTATCAAGAGACAAGGATTATGTGTGCAAATTAAAGAAAGCTCTCTATGGGCTTAAACAAGCTCCTAGAGCTTGGTATTCTAGACTTGACAAATATCTCAAAGAGCAAGGTTTCAAAAGAGGAGATGTAGACAGCAATTTATACATCAAAGAAAAGGATGGACATTTATTGATTGTGGTGGTGTATGTAGATGACATCATCTTTGGTGGAGATAAGGACAAAATGTGCAAAGAATTTTCATCATGTATGCAAAAAGAGTTTGAAATGTCAATGTTAGGAGAATTATCAATTTTTCTTGGGCTACAAATTTCACAATCAAGTAAAGGTATTTTCATCTCCCAAACCAAATATGTGAAAGAAACGTTAAAAGGGTTTAGAATGGAAGATTGCAATCCTGTGAGCACTCCCATGGTTACAGGCTGCAAGCTAAGCAAAGATGATGAATCCCAAGAAGTGAATCAAACACTATATAGATCAATGATTGGGAGTTTGTTGTATCTAACTTCTACAAGACCAGACATAATGCAAGTTGTTGGAGTTGTGGCAAGATTTCAAGCAGCACCAAAAGAAACACATGTTCATGCAGTAAAACGTATATTCAAGTATTTGAAAGGCACATTGGAATATGGTCTATGGTACCCTAGTAGCAATGATTTCACTCTTGAAGCATTCACAGATGCTGATTGGGCTAGCAATGTGGATGATAGAAAAAGTACAAGTGGAGGAGCCTTTTTTCTTGGAGGAAATCTAGTATCTTGGATGAGCAAAAAACAAGAATCAATCTCTCTATCTATAGCAGAAGTTGAATATATTGCAGCAGCAGCTTGTTGCACTCAACTTTTGTGGATGAGGCAAACTTTAAGAGACATCAAGATGGAGTATGATGTGACAACACAAGTGCAATCAACATTTCCAAAAATCCAGTGATGCACTCAAGAACCAAGCATATACCTATCAATTATCACTTTTTGAGAGAAAAAGTGGAAAAAGGACAAGTGTGTTTGGAATACATAACTACAAAAGAACAAATTGCTGATATATTCACCAAACCATTACCAAGGGATGCATTTGAGTATCTAAGGGACAAATTGGGAGTTGTCCTACAACCATCAAATTGATTGGTGGAAGTATACATTCAGGGGGAGCTATATCTTATACCTTGTAGCTTCATGGAACAAAATGTGAGACATTGTTCAAGACCCCTTGCCATTGATGTCAAAGGGGGAGAAATTGGAGATAGGGGGAGCTTTTTTTTTTTTTTGAGCATTAGAAAACAAGGATATTATTGAAAAGGTTGCCATCAATGACAAAGGGGGAGATTGTTCGAAATATTGTCATTGATGTCAAAGTCATAGCATAATATCATTGATGTACTCATTCATAACAATGCAACTTGAAGAAACAATGCTTATAATATAAGTTAAAGAAAAGCCAGATGTTACATACAATGATAACCGACCTGTCTAAAGAAGCCAACGATTATAGAATCTTATCTGCCGTTGACATATGAAGACAAGAGCTATAGGAAGGATCGTATATTCCTACTCATCGAAGCTTTCCAAATCACTAACTCAAATAAACATCGATGAAAAAGAATTACGAATAAATTTCCAAGTGAAGAGGACAAAGGAACAGGAATAAATAGCCACGTCTAGAAGAGAATAAAATGTGTCAGTAACACTTTAATTTGGGAATTACACGGAGACGTCCGAGATTTATCTGTCAAAGTAACTACTAAATTTGGTCTATCGGGCCACCTTCACTATCCGGCAGTTGTGTCGATCTTATGAGGAATAACAATAGACTAAGAAATCAGCGCCAGGGAGAATTCGTTAAATAATAACAAATGGTGATTAGAATATAAATCGCAAATCTCAAGAGCAATTACACTAATGAAATGATGCGATTTCTTAAATGGTGCGATTTGACTTATTGCAACTCAGTTTAACAAAGAAGATATGATTATGAGGAAAATACGATAATATCATTAAACAAATGACAACGCAACATCAACAGGTTGATAATATTTGAAGAAGCACGACTTATGAAGTGATGCAACTTCAAAGTTAATAAAATAAATCAAAATCTGTTAAGTAAAAACGCATTCATAAAAGGCGCGATTTATTTAAAAGAAATCAAATTAATGAAGAGGTGTGAATGAATCTTAAAAAGACAAAGATGTGATCCTTCACCAAAAGATGTGATTCTGGAACAAAGTATATATTTTCATTCATTTTAAACTTGAAGTTGTGGTTGTTGTGTAAGAGAGCATTGTAAGTCTGAAGTCCCATCTCCTTGTGTGGGCTAAGTGTGAGATCATTCATCACCAAAGGCAGATTGGAGGATTGGGATAGCGCAGGTCAGATTGAAGGCATCATCTTGCAACCATCAAGTCAAGGTTGGTGCCTTGCATTAGGGGTTGGTGCTCCTTGTAGGTAGGTGCCTACTAAAGTTATAAAGGTTTGGATGTTCCTTGTAGGTTGTGTTCTACTAAATCATCTTATTATAAATCTGTAGGTTGTTACCTACTTTGTAAAAATCAGTTCAATAAAAGTTGTGTTAACTTGTATAAATTGGTTCATATCAAATAGTGGATGTATGTTTAAGTTTGAAGTTGATAAATAAGTAAGAGAGTAAAAGTTTGTTGATATACTGATTCACCCCCCCCTCTCAGTATATCCTTGTGCTCTTCAGTATCAACCTCAGCAACCGTACCAACCAAAAAGAAATAATTTTCAGCCTTTCAATAATTACAAGCCACGATTGCCAGCACCTCCACCAAGACAAACAGTTGAAGTTGGACAAAATGCAGTATTTTGTTCTCTCCATGAGACTGATGCACATACCGATACTACATGTCCTAAAAATTTAAGAATGAATCAGATCATGGGATATACTGATGTTGCACTCTGTTCAAGTATTGTCCCTACACCAAGTTCGAATGTTGTCTTACCACAGACGGACAACTTCGATGGCAACTTTATTGCATGATACTTTGAAAGTGAACTCATTATTAAAGAAGAAGACCTATGCCACTACTCTCTTGCAATAAATCACATAATATATTCAATTCCTATTTTTTCATGCGCTCAACACTTGAAAGTGTAGAAGGAAGAAGAAGAGAGGCAGAGAGCTAAAGAACAAATTAGGGAAGCGGTTGCAACTTCCACTTTTAAAAATTCACATGAAAATGTCAAGGTTTATCAAGATTCATCTTTGGAAATTTTTGATGTATTGGATTCCATGACGAAGATCAAGGTTAAGATTTCACAATTGGAGTACCTTTGTGATCATCCTTAGCAGTTGGACAGAATAATATAGTATGTAAAGAAAGAGGCTTCAATTCAGCCTTCATTGCTTGAGTCATTTGTTCCAACGGAAGAAAATCCCAAACCTTTCTATATGTCTCTATATATAGGTGGATTCAAATTGAACAACTACATTATTCATTCTAGTGTTTTGAACAATGTCATGCCTCTACAAGTAATAAATGCATTGGGAATTTCGTGCACAAAAACTCGGAATGGGTGTTATTCACTTGCATCAAAGTTAGTGTCGTTGGTTGGCCAATTAAAAGACACATAGGTAAGATTGGTGGCTTGTTCAGAGAAGATATTCATGATGACTATCCTAGTGGCTGAAATTCCAGCCAATATGGGGATGTTGTTGAGCCGGAGCTTCTACAGAGATCTTGGTGATGCTATACAGTTAGATTGGTCGTCTGCGACCATTCTTGTAAAGGAGGGAAAAATCAATATAGAACCTGAGCCCAAATCCTGATTCATAGTGGTGAAATCCCCAAAACCCCTAGCCCAAATTCTATACCAAGAAACGGGTTTTGGTACTTATGTGATGCTATCAGAGATAGAAACTAAAGACCAAAACATTGCTTGTCTAGAAAAGAGACTGACAGAGGATACAAATTTATGGGCAATGCAGTTTGATGGGGGTTGTTCAACTGCAAGTTTAGGAGCATGGGAAATAATCATCTCCCCTAAAGGACAATATTCCCCATTTGCATATTTCTTGCAACCGAAATTCATCGAAATTGAAAAAGAGGCACTTTTGTTTGGCCTAAAAAATGTCGAAGACATGGGAATCGAACTTCTATGTGTTAAAGGGGATGTAGAGCTAATCGATGAGCCAATCAAAGGAAATTTCCAGGTCAGAAAAGATCATCTACGGCTTTATAGAAACCAAGTTTGGAATATGATCGAGTGGATTGAAGTGTTCGACATCGGATTCATCCCGAGGATGGATGATAGCAAAACTGATACCTCAGTGGTATTTACTTCCCTCTTTGCACCATATTCTGACTTTTTTCAGGATGTATTTGCCTAGGCATATGAAGATTTGAGAATCTTCATCCCAGAGGAATTTTCTCTTGCAATAGCCATCAAAAGAGAAGTAAAGCCTTTCAGGCAAAAGCGACATCGTTAGAATCCATTCCTGCTGCCATACAACGGGCGGTACTTGAAGCACTTCATTCCTTCAAGGATGGAATAATTTCCTTTTTGTTTTTGTAATGTGTTTTCCCTTTCTGTAATGTGTGTGTTATTTCGTCATGTGTTTCCCCTTTCCGTGAAGTTTTTGTCGTGTTCTAGGTGTTTTTAGGTGGTCTAGGAAATTACAATTGTTGGCTCCCAGTTGTTTTTGGTTTGTCCTTGATGTCAAAAGTGGTGATATGCTTGATGGATGTTGACAAGATGCATTTTCAAATTGGTTGATATATGATATGCAGTTACATGATTTTGGATTTATATATGTTGATGCTAATAGTGATTATCATTATGACAAGGTGATTGATCTTTCAAGGTTACAAGTCAGGGTGATTGATCTTTCAAGGATACTAGTCAGGTTTATTCTTTACATAATGACATTTGCTGATTGAATCGGTATCTTAGACACTATGCACAATGACATACATATCCTAGCTGACATATATACTGGTAGATTCATTTTTTTGAGGATATTTGATGAGCTACATGATGTTTTGTTTTGGATCTACATGATATTCATTCAGTGTTTATGATTATGTTGGAATGACAATGTTGATAAGGCATTGTATAGGTTATTTAGGTTGATCATTTTCAGGATCATTTGAAGGCTCCATTTGAGGTTGCATGTCACAAGTTATTTGTATCATATTGCAATTGATCATTTGCAGGTTCAGTTTGACAAAACAATCATTTATCAGGTGACTAAGGTCATTTGGTCTTTCATGTTACATTTTAATGTGTTTGATTATGCACATTTATATTGCATATCTCATGGCATTTTGACTTGACAATATCATTGTGTCGATGGTTCTTTGATTTCTCTACATGGGCATTATAAGGTGACTTCTCTATACGGGCCTTGCTATGATAATCAACATTCAAGTGTTCATAAGCATCTTGATTGATTATTTAATGTGGCATATAATATAAACCTTAATTGGTTTCTTTCGGCACATTGTATTGTTGATTACCTTGGAATATCAGGTGGTTATTTCATTTCACATTGGAGTTAACTTTGTAAAAGTCACATGGTAGTGACATCAATAATATATGGTATTGGATTTCATTTTGTGTGGCATATACATCAAACCCTATCGGGTTTCATCGAGCACATGGTATTTGTGTCAGTCACATGGCACTAAATTGGAAGTTGACTTTGACAAGTCACATGGAAGTAATATCAATTGGTATTTGTTTAATAAGCCATCGTTTTGTCAGCATCTTTGGCAACGACTATCATTTTGTTTCATTGATAGATATTCTAGATTTCAAAGGTTAATGATTTTTGATTGATTAGGTTTTTGGATTCCAAGTGACTATTGTATTTTGGATATTCTTTGAACAAGTTAGAAGAGTGTTTAGTAAATCTTGTCATAGTGTTTGGAACCCTAGCCGCCATAAGTATTCTTGCAAACTTGTATTTTCTAGTTAGCTGACATGTAAAAGAGTTTGTTCTAAGATAAAAGGGAAGTGAAGATAGTGAGGATGGTCGGATCTACAACATGGTTGATTGTGAGCTAAAAGGAATCTCGACAGAGGAAGTTAAGAAAGCTTGACAGAGGAAGTTAAGAGTGTCGCCTTCAACTGAGTAGTTATGATATTTCTTGATTTGGGGTTTGCATTTGACTTTCTTCCACCGTGAAACAGGTAATTCAATTCTTGGAATATTTTTGTTAAGGGTATTTGTAAAAGTGCTTAATTTGTTGGTGATCTTCCTAAAAACCTTCGTCAGAATTTTTGGATATGGGGTTACCTCCAAATCTATTAGGGTTTCATTCTTTAACCTTAACCCGAGTTGGTTCTTTTCAATTAAGGAAACTGCATTCAAAGGTCATTTTTTCTCTTTGAAGTATCTTTTAAAAAGATAATTATGAAGGCTTTTTGTGTGCCCAAAGAGAGGAAAAAGATTTTCATGAATACTCTTTAAGAGATTTTTTGATTCAGAAGTGGTTCTATATTGAAAATTTGTTTATCATTTGAGAAGATGTTGACAAACAACATTCTTCAATGTGCTTAATCTGATTATGTTCAGTCTTCTATTGAGATTCTAGGATTGCAGCAATGTGCAATTCTAGAGTGTTAATAGTATATTGTAGTTGGTATGCAATGTAATGGAGTTGGTGCTCCTGTAATTTTATGGAGTTGGTGCTCCTGAACTTGAAAGAGTTGGTGCTCTTGTATTTTGTGGACTTGGTGCTCCTGAACTTGAAAGAGTCGGTGCTCTAAGTGAATAAAGAGAAAGATTTTTCGAGTGGTTTTTATTCCCCAAGATGGTTTTCCACTCAGGACATATAATGTGTTATGTGATGAGTTTTGGTGTGATTATTTTTCATGTCTATTTGTTGTCCATAAGTTATCAAATGCATTAATGTCTATTATCAGTTCTTATTTCTACAATGTTAATGTGATATGTTGTTACAATGTTATAAGTACTTTCACAGTCATATGTTGCAAACTAGTTTAAAAGTTTTGTTTAACCAAACATGTTTTGCATGTTGTGATGAAAAAGGATTTAGTCTATCACATCACATGTTCATTTATGGATTCATAGTTCAAGATTGTTATGTTTCAATCTGTCATAATGTGCTAAAGTTTTTTGTTGTTTCAATACTTATCATGTGTCATTCAGTTGCACAGTTGTTGAAGTATCTCATCAAGCTACATTGAAATCTGGTGGTCCTAAAGTGATTCAATGATGTTGGTCTTCATTTGCATAGTCTAATGAGTTGCACCTGTACTGTCATCATGCTTTGATTGTTAAACAATGTCAGTTACAATTGTTTTGCAAGTGCAAAATATCTCACACAAATCATATTGGCATAAGTTGTCTAATGGATTGAGTTAATGTTGTCATATCTTTATTTACCCCTTCTCATGAATGCTCTCAAAGTGATTACTCTGCTTTGTTATCAATTGAAAGGTTATCTGAACTAAAAGTCTTTGTCAAAGTTTAAAAGGTTTGAATTTTTTAGGTCTTTCCATCAGACACTGATTCACCCCCCCTCTCAGTGTCTGTCCATACTCCAACACCAACTTATAGGTGATTTAGGGAAAATTCTTATGATAGGTGATTAGGAAATGGTCCTGACTCTGATACCCAACTGATAAGGCACTGGTCTATACTTAAAATTCCAAATATTATTGGTTCTCCTATGTCGTAAGTATCTGACATGGTCCCCAAGCAGAGCCAATTGTTGTTCCCAATCAAAAAAAATCCTAAATTAACGCATTTTGTAAAGAGTGGTCAAAGTCGTGTAAAAAAAAATGTCAAAAGTCAAAATTTCTAAAAATATAAAGTTTCTAAAAATAGAGTTGATTCAAGGTTTTTTGGGTTTGTCGTCAAAAGGATGTTGGCAAAACTTTCTAAAAAAATAGAATCTTTGTTTGGAAAACTTTAACTAATTCTGATTGGTTGAAAATACTTCCCAATGAGGTCAATCCAATCAGAATCGTCAAAAGGTCAGGATTACTTTGGTGGTTTAATTCTACTTTTTTAGAAGGCGAACCACGAGCTCCAAGGTCATCAATGAAAGATTATCTACTATCAGGTGTCAGATTCAAAGCCTCAAATGTTGCACAGACAACGACGAACAACGAATGGTGCACATAGAATGGTGAATAGAGAAGGAAAAGAGAAAGTTGAAATTTGTGGAAATTATTCTCTTTGGGATATCTAGGCGCCCCTGTCTAGTGAGGGCGCCTAGCATTTGGCGCCTTAGTCATTTTTTTGGCTTTCGTCGTTTGTAGTTCGAAAACGGTGAAACTTTCCCATCAATAACCTTCAATCATCTGAAAAATAGGATAAAAGCAACATTAGAGGCAGAGAAAAGCTAGCAAACATATCACTGAGGTTCAGACAAGTTAGTATGCTCAGCATTCGAATGCAAGTGTTCATCATCAACGGATATCAGTGATCAAAAGATGCATTTGGCAAAGGCGTAGCTCAGAAAATCAAAGAAAAATAAAAAATAATCAAATTTTGGCTAAGGCATGGAAGCCTAGGCGTCCCTATCAAGGAGAGGCGCCTAGCTTTTGGTGCCTTGGAATATTTTTGCCCCGTCCAAAAATTCATCAAACTCCTCTGTCAGCTCGGTTCTCATTCTCAAAAAATCAATCAGATGTAGTGTAAGGGGTTAGCAAAGGACATAATTCATCTCAATAATGATTAGGCTTGCCTAATTTACTGCCTTTCAATCTCTGTTATTCACTGACTAGTGGGGAACAACGTTCAAACTAGGGTCACTGGCTTCCGAAGGAAACACATGAGACAAGGAAAGTAAAAAAATTGAAAATCGTGGAAATTTGGCTACGGCATGGAAGCCTGGGTGCCCCTATCAAGGAAGGGCGCTTGGCTTTGAACACCTTAGAATATTTTCAACCTCGACACGTCTTCTTTCCAGTTTAGTCTTTGTCGGCAATTTCGAGAGCTTGCAAACTCAACCTAATGATGTCAAATGTCGATATGAAGTTGGGGATCACTTCGATTGTGGTCAAACATAAGATTTCCATGGTCAAACCAATTTTATCAATTGGCAGTGTCAAATTTCCAGCTCATCGAAATCAGAGACAAGCCTTGCCAAAAGCAAAAGTTGGAAAACGAATAAAAATGGCTAACATTGTTGAAGCTTTACGTGTTTGATGATGTCATCGAATGTGTATGTTTTTTCCAAACTTCATCAGATATGTGTCCTCACGTGCATGTTGTTTTGCTCTACAAAGGAGGAATTCATTGTTGCACGTACAAACAAACTCAAATTTTATATCTCCAAAAATCCGCTTTTTCGGGAAGCCCTCAACTTTTTTAGAATCTGACGAACTAGGTCTCTTCAAAATGTGATTGTCTACAAAACCCAAACCTCGTCTTTTTTCTGGGAATCCGCTTTTTGGAGAGTAATGAGTCACCTTTTTGGGGCAGCTAAGATTTCCAAGAATAGAGCTAAAAGCAACAGCTAACTTGATGCCTTTTCCGAGTTTAACTTGCTATTCTTGTTTCATGCTTATCTCTTTGTAAAATAGAAAAATAAAATGTATAGTTGGAACTTCCCTACTTTTAAATCAGTAATTGATTTTAGCAGGTGGTTAATTAGTTGTCTTGTGCTAGTTTTAGAAATAAATCTTGCATGTTGGCAAGTCTAGTAAGCTCAAAGCAAGGAGATTTTAGGGTTACCTACTCCTTGTTTGTGTATAAATCAGGACAGCCTTGCCCATTGTTTTATAACTATTATTCTGATAACAAATTGTTGAGCCTACTTTTGCCGCAACTTTATTATTCAGTGTTTGTTCTCTTTGTGTAAGAGTGAGTTTGCAAGCTTGCCTTTGCAACAAATTATTGTTCAGTTAATGTTCAAACTAAGTCAAGTGTAATCTAGTGTTTGCTCGCTAATTTGTACGCCTATCTTTGCTACAAATCTGTTTTCCTAGAAGTGTAATTGTTGTTGGAAATTTGAGGAAGGAAATCTCATGCCTACTTTGCTCTGATCTACTGTCTCAATCTCTTTCAATATTTTGTCTTATGTGTTTTTGCTTGCATAATCTTTATTTCAGCTTACATCTTATAAGTACAATGAGTCTTCAGGTGTGATCTGAAAGTAAGTTTATTTAAGCTCTTTTGTGTTAATCAAATCATTCATCGTTTACTTCTGACTCTCAAGCTATGAGTTTACTTGAGTTGTCAGAAGCATCTATAGTTTAGGCCTAATTATACTTTGAAGTTTTAGAAAAGAGAAAACCTCAACTACAACGCAAAGAGATAGGTAGTGGATTTAGTTGCTTGATTGTGAGAGCCTACCTTTCTATAGCAAACAATGTTTTATCTACTAAATAGATTGCTTCTAATTATCTTAATGATCATTGTAGAATTGTTGGCTTGGCGACATGTATTGAGAATGTTTTTGTTGTTTATGACTCTCTAGTCGACAACTCTTCTTGTCCCCCCACCGTAATTGGTGTTCTCTACTGTTTGAAACCCTCCTGTCAATGCAAACCTGTATCGCTTGATTGGGAATGGAGATTTGATCAAGAACGACTTGTTATTGATGATCTCCAACATGCTAGGTAAGAAATGCAAGAATTCAAACTCCCATGTGTCAATTGTGAGAATTTGCAGCCACTTTATTTGTCCTCAAACTTATTTTCAAATCTGCTAATGGTAAAACTGAAAAATGTTGAATAAATCTACTTCCGAAATTTGTGAGATGGTCTAATAATGACCTCTAGTTGAGACCATTCAATCTAGAAAACTTGGACGGTCTTTCACGCCTATACATCCTATCCTAATCGAGGGTGTTCATCCTCTGATCAGCTTGAAGCTTCAAACTTGCAAACTTGTTGCTCAATCATTGTTTTTGTAAATAATATATTGGATGAAGAAAATGATGTTCTTTTCTCTCTTTATGCTTTCTCCAAATCCCACACCCAAGTTAGGGTTTGATTCTTTTAATAAAAAAATATTAATATTGCTTCCTCAAAATCCCACGCCAACTTTGGCTTGCACAATAAATTAATATTTGACTTGTCTTGGAAAGCATCCCCTTTCACTCAAATATTAATAAAGTGACTTAAAATGTATTCTTTTAATAGTCACTTTATTACATCAATATTGGCAAAGTTATAAAGCACTTTATCAAAGTAACTTTATAACATTAAATTAATAAGTCACTTTAATAATAGAATATCATTAAAGTAATGTGACTTAATAATTCAAAAACTCCTCGCCAACATCTAGCAATAATCTCTCGAGAGTGTCCTGTCACCATTACCAACTACAAGAGTGATGTCACTGAGCCTGATATTACTTACTATAAATAGCAAGTATTAATGGTGAACTCTTGAAATGCCTTCAAACGGCCAACCGAACTCTAGATAACTGATTTGAATAATCTGGAATGAAACATCAAGCCTACTGAAGAGCCAGAATTTCCCCAAATGGGTCTCCTAAACATCTCGCTAGCCTACGGGGACCGTAGTCATAGGCTAACCTCAACCTCCCAAACCACTGGCTAGAAAGGGCACATTACAGTATGCCCTCCTTGAAATTGCTTATCCTCAAGTAATCTCAACTCCAAAAGTTGCAATATCTCCTCATCCTCCCAAGTTGCATCCTTGACACTTGTTGACCTCCACTACACGACTTTGATATAAACTTCACCTAGCTAAAGAGGGTGAAGCAACTCCCCATGATAGCCTTCTTGTATCACACCCCTCTATGGGTGTACACCACCTGGATACCACCTTCCTCGAAATGACTCCCACTACACCAATCTAACCACACTAGGTATGCCACATCATCCAAGATTAGCCCTTATATCATGTGTCCTGTAAACATGACCATCCTGTAGAAGCAACTCTAAAAACCTTGAAGGTTTGTCCTCTTTACCTGCAGAAAGAGACACCCCATACCAACTATCCATCTCATGCATGTGTGCCTTATGCATCGTAGTCAACTCAGATGCAAGTGGGGTGAAAGTAAAGTTATATGCATGTCGCACAATACACATACTATGGAATGTATCTGTAAGCCTTCACTATAGTCCCAATCCACAACTGGGATCCCAAGTCATGTGATTATTGCCCAATTCCACATAGGGAACAAAAGAAGCGTTGACATCCAACTCAAAGAGTGGATTATCATAATCAAATCAGTGTTATTCTCAAACAATGGATTAACAAGAAATTGTACAATCTCTTCTTCTAATCTAAGTTACCTCTCTCTGAATTTATGGGGTAATGAATGAAATCATACTCCTCTTGAAAGTGGTCTCGCTCGTCCATCACTTGTTCAATCTCTTTTCCTTTCCCTCTACTCTTCTTCCCAATAAAGGAGATGACATGTAGACTACCTTCAAACATTCCCCTCAACACATATTTCCTATCATCAACTGCAAATTTTATTTTCTATTGTACGCAAGTTGAGGGAAAACTCACCAATTGCACGAAGCAACTTCATACCTAAGAACACATCCATCTCACACATGTTGATTACATAATAATCAGCTTGGAATTCGTAATCATTCAGCTGCAAAGTGAGATTAAGAAACCTCCTTGTATAAATGAGAGTGAAACCATCTGCTACTCTCACCTTGAACCCCTCAAAATCCTTTGTCTGAAGTATGCATCTGGCAACCAATCCCTCATCAATGAAGTTACGAGTGGCTCATGTATCAAGCAAAGTGTTCACACGCTACCTTCTCAAGACTCCTATGATTCTAAATGACCCCTCTCTTTGGATGCTAGAGAGTTGTGCCATAAGGGATAACTTTGCTAACTTTGTTTCTGACTCTTCTGATGCTCTTCCTATCTCATTGTCAAAATCAGATCGATGTTCAAAATTTTCAGAATTGATTTCATCAATATAAAAATATTCCATCTAATTTGCATCACCCTGCATAGAACACTTATGATCCTGATCCCAAAGCCCTTTGCATTTGAAGCATAATTTATGCATCCTCAAGTCATTTATGGTATCATCATTAAATTTTTGTGGTGGTTTCCTTTGCAGATCTACAACTTGATGATGACTCTCATCCTTTGGACGAGTAATTATTTTAGGCGAAAACTTCCTTTTTGCGGCAACAAGCTCCATGTTTTGTGCCTTCTTCATCACGTCCTGCAATGAAAGTGGATCAAAAGCTTTGATCCATCCACGTAAGGGTTCTAAAAGACCCTCGCTAAAAAGTACCTCTCTGATATACCAATGCCCATCACTAACAACCATTAGAATTCTTAGACATAGACCTCCAATGACCCAACTTGCTTAAGCTATGCAAGTTCTTGGAAAAAAACTTTTGGATCTCTCTTATCAAATCGTTTGATGAGTTTGTTAGTGAACTCATCATAAGATATGATTGACATGTGCCCCAACGTCACTAACTCGTGGTACCACCACTCGTGAGCTATGCCATCCAGATGTAACATGGCAAACCTAATTGCCTCTTTCTCAGGCATGGACCTCAAGGAAGTTATCTAACTTCTAAACCCAAGCACACGTTGTACAACGATGGCCACCATCAAAATGCTCCAATGTAATTTTGCTCACTACTTTTTGGAGATCCCTGATACCCTGTGGTGCTCTAGTTTGTAGCCTACCAGCTACCACTACCTTATGTCTCCTCTAGTTCAAGAACTGGTCAAATGTAATCATGTTCCTGATGTTGGAAGGAAGTGAAATATACTTTGTACGGCTAGCCCTAACCTCATCAACCATGGTCATCAACTGCTCAAGAGGTTGTTCTTGACAAACTTGAGCCTCAACCCTACATGTAAAGGTAGGTTGCAAGCGCCTATATGTGGAGTTGAGTGAAACTCATGGCATGTCTTCAGGTTGTGTATTAGAACTATCAAGATTATTAGGACGTGTTGTATGACCAAGAGTAGGAACCTGGTTCATCTTGTGCAAGCATTTGACCAACATATCCATCATAGTATCAAATTTTCGCTCTCTCCTAGCATATAGGCTAATGGAACCAGCATGCCCTTTGGCTCTTTCAGCCATTGCACTTGCAATGCTATCACTGTCACTAGATAGACTCCTTGGTATCTCAAGAGAATTATGGATACCTAAAACCCTTGAAATAGTTTCACCCTTCGTCAATTGCGAAGGTTGCCACGATTGTGAACCCCTGTGATAAGTTTGATCCTTCTCGCTCATGAATTAACCACACAAGATGGCAACATATTTTGTGCTCTGATACCACTATGATGTCCCCTTGGCGTTTCAAACTGATTTTTTGAGTTTTGAATGTATTCTATTTTTATTTTTTTTTTTGGTTTCGAAAATGGTGCCGAAAATTGAAAGAAACTGCAAAATGCTTAAACAAGAAGGAAATTGCATAAATGAAATATAACCCAATCATTCTTTATTGATTTGAAACATAATTAGAAAATACCCATAAGTCAAAATGCAAAAGTCCGAAACTTGGATTTTTACACGACAGTCATGGCAATCTGATACGACGCCACACTTGCGGATGCCTCTGGTTCACTTTATTTTTTATGCTAATCTGCTCCTTAGCCAAGGACACCTCCAATGTGGTCAACTAATGTTCACAAATAAACAAATCTTAATTTATTAACCCCCATACCCTCTACTGGTTGGTACAACCTACATAGGAAACCCACACGTGCCAAATTGAAGGTGTTCTCTACTATTTGAAACCCTCCTATCAATGCAAACCTATACGACGTGATTGGAAATGATTTGATCAAGAACGACCTGCTATTGATAATCTCCAATGTGTTAGGTAAGAAATGCAAGAATTCAAACTCCTACGTGCTAGTTGTGAGAATTTGCTGCCGCTTTTTTTGTCCAACTTATTTTCAAATTTGCTAATGGTAAAACTGAAAATGCTGAATAAATCTACTTTTGAAATCTGTAAGATGCTCTGATAATTACAACTAGTTGAGACCATTCAATTTAGAACCCTTGGACGGTCTTTCACGCCTGTAGATCATGTCCTAATCGAGGGTTTTCATCCTTTGATTAGCTTGAAGCTTCAAACCTACAAACCTGTTTCTCAACCATTGTTTTTGTAAATAATATCTTGGATGAAGAAAATGATGTTCTTTTCTCTCTTTATGCTTTCTCCAAATCCCACGCCCAAGTTAGGGTTTTGCTTCTTTTAATAATAAAATATTAATATTGCTTCCTCAAAATCCCACGCCAACTTTGGCTTGCACAATAAATTAATATTTAACTTGTCTTGGAAAGCATCCCTCTTCGCTTAAATATAAAGACTTAAAATGTATTCTTTTAATAAAGTCACTTTATTACTTCAATACTAGCAAAGTTACAAAGAACTTTATCAAAGTAACTTTATAACATTAAATTAATAAGTCACTTTAATAATAGAATATCATTATAGTAACGTGACTTAATAATTCAATAACTCTTGGCCAAAATCTAGCAATAATCTCCCGAGAGTGTCCTATCACCATTACCAACTACAAGAGTGTCATCACTGAGCCTGATATTACTTAGTATAAATAGCAAGTGTTAATGGTGAACTCCTGAAATGCCTTCGAATGGCCAACCGAACTCTAGATCACTAAGTTGAATAATCTGAAATGAAACATCAAGCCTACTGAAGAGCTCGAATCTCTCCAAATGGGTCCCCTAAACATCTTGCTAGCCTACATGAACTGTAGTCATAGGCTAACCCCAACCTCCCAAACCATTGGCTAGAAAGGGCACATTACAATCTGCCCTCCCTAAAACTGCTTGTCCTCAACCAATCTCAACTTCGGGTGCTACAATGTCTCCTCACCCTCCAAGTTTGCATCCTCAACACTTGTTAACCTCTGCTACACGACTCCGATATAAATTTCACCCAGCTAAAGAGGGTGAAGCAACTCCCCATGACAGCCTTCTTGTTTCACACCCCTTTGTGGGTGTACACCACCTAGATCCCAAGGATACCACCTGCCTCCAAATGACTCTCGTTGCACCAATCTAACCACACTAGGTATGCCACATCATCCAAGATCAGCCCCTATATGATGTGTCTTGTAAACATGATCATCCTGTAGAAGCAACTCTAAAAACATGCAAGGTTTTTCCTCTTTACTTGCAGAAAGAGACACCTCATACCAACTATCCATCTCATGCGTGCATGCCTTATGCATCATAGTCAACTCAGATGCGAGCGGGCTAAAATAAAATTATATGCACATCACACAATACACATTGTGGAATGTATCTATAAGCCTTGATTGTAGTCTCAACCCACAACTAGGATCCCAAGTCCTGTGATTGTCACCTAATTCCACACAAGGAACAAAAGAAGCGCCATCATCCAACTCAAAGAGTGGATTATCATAAGTCAAATCAACATTATTTTCAAACAATGGATTAACAACAAATTGTACACTATCTTCTCTCTAATCTGAGTTACGTCTCTCTAAATTTTTGGGGCAATGAACAAAATCATACTCCTCCTGAAAGTGGTCTCACTCCTCCATCACTTGTTCAATCTATTTTACTTTCCCTCTACTCCCATTCCCACTAAAGGAGATGACACAGACTACCTTCAGGCATTCCCCTCAACACATATTTCCTATCATCAACTACAAATTTCATTTCTATTGTGCACAAGTTGAGGGAAACTCACCAATTGCATGAAGCCACTTCATGCCTAAGACCACATCCATCTCACCCATTCTAATGATATAATAATCAGCTTGGAATCCATAATCATTCAGCTACAAGGCGAGATTAAGAATCCTCATACAACTCTCTACCTCCGACTTGAATAACTTGCCATGTTCCTCAAGATTTCTGAACTACATAAAAGATTACACTCCTTTAAAATCAACCCAACTTCAGAAGTCATACAAATTCGTTTGTTTTCGAACAATGATAAACTTGAACTTAAATTTGTAAACTACAACCCATGGAACACAGTATGTATTCGATTACACCCCTTAATAAGGATAGTCTTTTTTTAAACAATTCTCTTAGGGCAATTATAAGACTTGATTCCATGTCCTCGAGGGACAAATCGTGAGCCAAAATCTAATGGTAGTACCCTTAGGAACATGCATTCCTTCCTTGTGAAGGGATATTTAAGTTGCAAATATTTGGAGAATAATTCATCTTACACTAGTTCGCATTTAGAGACAACAAAAAAGACCTTTATAACAGTTCTCAAATTCTTCAAGTTGTATCATTACGTTATGTTTGATTTTGATGATCATTCCATCTAATTATTTACCCACATCAAAATAAATCAACACTAATGAAATATCAAGAATAATACAAGATCATCACCAATGATTGATTTCTCAAACACATACCATTTGTTGGCAATAATACAAAATTTAATTGTGTTAACACCCATTTGATCTAGATATGATTGGCAATTGAATTAACCAAGCACTAGATCGTTGAAAGTTAAATGGGTTACAAGCATGATACTTTAGAATTGTAATCAAATGAAATACTAATGAAATGAGATAGCAAAAATATACCCAACGATAACATATCTAAATATAGAATCAACCTACTTTATTTATTTACAAGATATACAATTATGTCTTAAGAGAAGTAAATTCTTGTTCATAATAATTACAAATTTGTAGTATCTCTATTATAAGAGAAATGAAGCTACCACAATCTACTTTCTACTGCACAAAATCTATTAGGAGAAAATGGCCACGGACCTCCTTTAATATCATGCTACGTTTTCCTTCCTCACTATTATATATAATTATGATTGTAACGCATTGGGAAGCATAGGTTAAATACAAAGTCTGTAAAAGAAAAATGGATGTCTTGAAGCAACAAAAAATATGTCAAAAATGTCCCTGCACCACAAAGAAATGTTGAGGATATATCATGAAGTAAAACTGATTCAAACACTATTCTAGTTTCAGAAATATTTGGGATTTTAAACCTTTTTTGTAGTTTTATCGATGAACTGTAGCTATAAGATGTTAGAATTGCAACTAGTACAGAATTTTACAGAATATATATTTATAATACTAATGACCAGAGTTTGTATCAACAAAAATACAAATAATCTGTGCTCATATCAACAAGGATGTAGTAAGACATGTTTATATCAACAAGAAAGGTAATACCTGGAGAACCTACCGTGCTCCTACAGATTACAAAACACCCATGCACATCCAAATGCTGAAGCATTTTCATGTGCAGAGTACAACGGATTTAAATCCAGTTTATCTTCCAGCAGGTTCTATCTATAGTGTATTGTAGACAAGCCTTGAAATTGAGCCTTCATAGATTTGGGGTTTGTCCATGAGGGATTTGGGGACAAATCATCCTTGTCATCTTCCAGCTTCTATTAGCAAAAAATGCCATAATCAATGACTTGGAACAGTAAAAGATTGTATTTCACAAAATTAATGAGTATGAACATAAAGAGGCTATTCTTCAGTAATATCTTGATATAAAATCAAATTTCTAAACTGTAGATCAGAAGTAATAACATCAAAGCCCATCAAAAATGATTTTGTTTGCAAATTCTCATGCCTCTTGTTGTTTGTGCCAAATCATCATTGCTTTCTGGGTTTCAGCATCCACCGGCTGGTAGAGAAACAAATTAAGATGTAAGCATTTTCTGCTACAATGTATTGAATGTTGACCAAATTACTTATATTCATGCAAATCGCCAAATATCAGTCACAGGTAGAATCAAATTGACAATTCTATAAGCATTTGAAATGTTCAAATTTTGATTTGGAATCCCAAAAAGTAAAAACTAAGTGGCATGGAGTTCCCAATGAATTTGTATCTTACTGGTTCACGGGTAGGAGGACCACGACCTCTTGCTTGTAGCTTGGCAATGATCTATAATAAAACCAGGAATTTCCTTAGCATTGATTGCCTATACAAAATGGAATCAAGGAGAGAGTTGCCAATATCAAGCAGATCATATACCTTTGTTTTCTCATTCTGTCCAACACGATCACACAACTTTTTGTCACGCATCAACTCCTTACCTGCCCACCACAGTTGAGCTGTCTCTAGATCAAATAGCTCCTCACCTAGCAAAATATACAAATTATTCATTCTTCGTCTAAGGTGAAACTGTAATGATCATATAGAGCTGTGAGATCATTCCTGTTGCCAAACTTTTAAAGGGGTCCAACATAGAGTAGAATATTACTGCTTTCAAATTACAAATAATAATTTTCAAATTGTTTACGACCACGTTCAGTATGGTGGAAGAACTTAGAAATATTTGTAAATACTGACAACTACTTGATCCAGTTCTAAAAGCCCTTTAAATTAAGTGGATAACAAGGATGCTTCAACACTTCTACTCAAGTTCTAGAGGCCCTGACAGATAATTAAGGATACAAGGAATTTTTTTAAGTTTTTACTCAGATCAATCAAACATTAGAATGCATGCACAACATTAATCAAACAGATAATATTAATGTTGATCAAGACAAACACAGAGGTGAATGATTCATAGGAGTATAGTGAGAATACAATAAGACATGGAATGCAGAGACAGTGGTTTGCACTAATAAAAACATCTATACTCAAGCACACCACTTTGGAATTCCAGAATTCAACACTCAAAAACACTTGTAACAAATACCATTTGTCATTGGTAAGGTAAAATGTATGGCCAAAAGAGTTATTTATATTTTATCCTGGCAGCATGGCAAGGATGGGAAATGAGACCCCTTTGCATTGGCAGGGGGAGTCTTGTCTTAACCTATATATGAAGACATGGCAAACAGAGAAGGCCACCATCCTCTTCTATTCTACACCTAAGACTAAACTAACTAAACGCATGCTATCACTATGGACAATGCAGTACAAAAACTACTCATAACATCAAGCCTACACTAGCTAATTGATAGGGGAAAGGGGATAGGAGGAGGATAAGGGTTCAAAAAGCAGACAAGGTTAGAGAAACAAATAAAAAGGGTAGATGAAGGAACAATAAAGAAGGGCAGACTGTTAACTTTCTCTATAGTGCACAACCAACTCTCCTCTGCAAACAAACATATACCAGTGGCAGAGCGACCTCAATTTATGTTACATGGAACCACCTGCAACAAAACAACACCAACTGACATCTATGGCCAATGGTCATTCAATGCTTACAAATAATCCACTTCGGTCCAAGGGGCATATGCAAAAAAGCATACGTTCACAATATCAAACCAAGGAACACTCTCTAATACAACTAGCAAAAAACACACTCATGTCTTCCTCAAGCTAACAGTCCATGTTACAAAGCCGAAAGATATTAACACAAGGTTTAAACCCTTATTTATACAAGGACAATCCTTGTGCAATTGCAACTAAAGAAGCCCAAGAATATTTTACAACAAAGTTAGGAAAAAGGAGGAAAAACAAATGTTTGAGGATCCCCAACATCTACCAGATAATCTTCAATTAATATCATATTGTTGGAGGTAGATGGCACGCACGAGCGATTAGAAACTTAGACTACAAACAACCAGAACCATTTGCGTGCATATGCCACAAGTTAACTTTAAGAGTAGGGGAGCTTGGGTGATTTGGCAAAGAATGAATCTCAGCCAACCACAACAAATATTAGGAGGCGGCTTACAATCAATGGTCCTTGAGGATTGCAAAGCACATGCTAGACATGAAACAAAATGTGCCACATCAAATCAGCAACAATTGACACTTGGTGATAGAAGAAAGAATAACAAGGAGGAATAACAGTTTTCACATGATGTCATGTCCCCTTTTCAGACCGAAGATAATCAAGTGGACCTAAGCCTATTATTTTATTTTCCGTAGGCTTATCGGTAAGGTGAGGGAAAATCATTTTAAATAATAACTTTAATTTGTCTTAATCAGAGTAACGAGACTGGCCTGGACTCACCAAAACTTGGTGAGTCCGAAGCGAGTCAAGCTCGCCAAGTCTAGGGGCCTTGGACTTGGACTCGGACTCGGCAGATTTTTTTGCAAACTCATAGAGTCCAGAGACTCGCCAAATCTGGGCAAGTCCTGACACCTAGACTCTGCCACGCAGCTGAGTGTTAAAAAGTAAAAAAAAACATAAAAATAATTGTTTTAAGTTGTTGTTTTTGTTATTTTGCTCCTCTACCCTAAAAGCAATATCATTTCATTTTGAAGGCAAAGTATAAGGAGAAACGAGAGTTGTGAGCAAAATTTAGAGTGCATTGTAGGGCAACCAGCAAGGAGGTAGAGAAAAAATCCATTGTTGAATAGCATTTGGGCAGCTTCGTAGATATGTTTGGTGCATCAAGAGGTGTCTGCCAACAATTGGAAGAAGTTCCCTATTGATTTCAAGTTTGATTTAAGAGGTAAGCTTGAATTTTGAAGGTTTTTTTGTGGTTTTTTACCAACAACGAATACATAGTCAAACTAGCCATAGGCTACAAAATTTCATCCACTGGGGGGAAAAAGATAGTGGTCCTTGCATGGAGCTCAATTGGGATTGTGGAAATCCAAACAACCAAAAATTCCATGTGGAGTGCTCAACAAGAAAGACAATCTCAGCTTCAAACATCTTGGTAAGTTTCTTCCACATCATTGGTTTGATACAAGGGTTAATGAATCATTGTTTCTATTGCATGAGATGTCCAAGAGGATTATTTTCAATAGTGTATTGTATGACAATCTTGTCATACAATTTAAGACCGTCATAGGACCAAGCCCACATCTTTAAACTCCTTAGGAGAATCACAAAGATAATTTTGCAAGTATGATCTTCTTACCTAGAAAGAGTTTGCATTCTTTGTAGAGCTCAGGTTTGATGACCATAGACCTTGCTGCTTTCATCTTATTTGATCATCAATGTTGAAAATATTCTCCAAGGCAACCAATCCTCTTGGAAGTTTGTTGGAATTTAGTTGCATGATTTGATCACTATAGTTTTTGTTAGTCTTTCCTCCAAGCAAGCAAGAATTCAGCTTCATTCTAGATAAAGCATGTCTTTATTACTACCAAAAACTTGCCATTGAGTGTCATTATCTATAATGGAGGGATAGACAATCATCTTAACATATGATTCTCATCTAGAGTCTATGTATTGTTTCAAAAGGTCGAAAGGAGAGTCGAAGTTGGCACCTACTACGGCCATCTGATCAGCTTCCTTGTTTAGGAGTCATGGGATACCTTGGATGTTGAGTGCCTTCAAACTTTTGATTAAATCCCATACTCAATGCTTACATGCCCTTGTTATGGAATGTTTATTGGCACAAAAGGAACAAAATTGCCTTACAGCAAGTTCAAAGTCTCCGGGGGTAGAATATTGTTTGATTCCTCATTTCCCAACTATTTGCAATCTTTGAAAAGTGCTCCATATTCAACTAAATTGTTGGTGCAATGGAATTGAAGCCTAAAAGAGTGGGAAGACTTGCTTCCAAAGAGGGAAACAAATACTACAGTCACACCTACTCCAACTCTATACTTAGCACTGTTAAAATGCATCTTGAAGACATTGTCTCATTGCTTTTCCTCCTTTGAGAGTGTAGGAAGAAAACTAGCTTCTTCATTGGCACAATAGTTTTGAAGACCTAAGTTATCAAGCAGACCAAAATTTTCAAAATACCAGTCAAAAAGTTCGGTCTCCAACCCAGCTAGTCTCATATTCATCCAAGATATTTGGATTAGCCTCTTGACAGGTGTCTTCTTGATCAATATTGTAGGCCCAGGCCTCCACAATCTTTTGTGCAATGGCCACAACATCAAGGTCTTCAATGCTCTTCAAGGTGATGTAAAGCTCTGCATGATGGAAAGAAATCACCTTGCTATCAATCCAACACTCACACCATTGCAAATTTAGTTCATAATATGAAACAACCCTCTATTGCGTTTGATCTGACTTATCTCTGTCATTGTGTTTTCTGATTGTCTCTTGAGTTTTTGCAATTTCTATGTTGGGGGTTTTTGCAATAATTGAAAATAATGTAAAAACAGAAAGGGAAAAAAGCATAAAACAAGACCCAGATGCTTATAATTGATTTCAATAAGATATGTCACATACCCATTTGCTGAACATAACTTTCATAATTCTGATTTTATTACAGCAGCATCATTTTGCATAGATTTATAGATGCCTAGCACATAATAGCTCAAAGTTCAAGCTGGAAATGAAGTAGATCTGTAGAATATAGCTGAATGCCAAAGGGAACATGTCCAAAATCAAAGCGCCCTATCTCCAGCCAACAGGTCCTTCTAGGACAGCATGGCCTGCTCACAGCTGAGACACGTGCCAAATCAGAAGTTCCAATTTGCTGCTCACAATGGTCAGAAAATTGCTGTCAAAGGGACGCCAAAGTCATATGCCATGAAAAGGAGAAGTACGGCCCTATAGTCTTGAACCACGAGCTTGGAATGATGAAATCTTCAACTCCAATGTGCTGGTTATTTACTGGTAATCTGCAACTAAATAAATTAACAAACCCTTACTCCAGATCTGCCATGCAAATCACAAAGACCTGATTTATTCTTCAAAGCAATACTCAATTTTATGCTCAAATGTTGATCCCTGAATGAGACCAATCAAGTAGTAAACTTGGACGATCTTGCACGCCTATAGAACTTGTTCTAAGAGAGGGTATCCATCCTCAATCAACCACAAAAACAAACTTACAGCAGCAGCTCACAAAATGATAATATATTCTGAAATGAATAATGAGCAAAAACCTTGCCTTATGGAGAAGGACGCCACTTTTAGGATTTCAGCCTCTGACAAGTCAATACAAAATATCTCCTCTTGAAAACCAACGCCACTTTTCCAATAGCTCATATGATTTAATATTAAATCAAATGTCAAAGTGACTTTTCACTTAAATATTTCATAAAGTGACTTTTTCACTTAAATATTTCATAAAGTGACTTAAGATATTCTTTTAATAAAGTCACTTTCACTTTATAACATTAAATCACTAAATTCACTAAATCACTTAATAATAGAATATTATTAAATGACGTGACTTAATAATTCCATAACTCCTGGCTCGAATATCCAAATGACCTCTCGAGAGTATCCCAAGATCAACTGCAAGTGTGCCATCACTGACCCGAAATGTCACTTACTAAAAATAGTAAATAACAAGGACAAGTCCTAAAGCCCCTCAAAAATATTCCCTAATCATCCCATTAGCCTACATGAACCGTAGTGTATAGGAGCGAATTTGTACCCCTAACATAAATTCCCCTTTTCCCCTTCTCCACTTTAGAAAACCAAATTCAGAGGCTTAATTCCACATAAACCCGTTGTCCTCGTTCCACTTGGCACCTGTTTTGAGCGTCGGTGGGGGAATAATTCTCGAGGACACCCACGTGGCGCACAGACATCGGCATGGTGCACTTACGTCCCTGGCAAATTCATACGGCTAGAACCTGCAAAGGCGTTACACTTCCCATTGGAAGTCGAATTGTAATGCCCCCCTTCTGCTAACCAACCCGAATATGGCCATTTTCTTCATCTTTCCTTCAAATTCATTCACTTTCATCATAGTAGCCGGGCGACGCGTCTCCTACCCCCTGAGACGTGTCTCCAGCACCGTACCCGTCTCCAGAAACGCCTCATTCCAGTGAGGAAACTTTTCAGCCGTCTCCCGCGTCTCCAAAAATAAAACCGACATCTCTCGCCGTCTCCCGCGAAATCTCCCACCGATCAAAGGGTCAAACATGCAAAACAATGTCCAAATACCTAAAAGCGTGAATTTTTTTTTAAGTCTCAGACCTCATTGCTTCATTGCGCAATTGGAGAAGACAACGACTAGGCTTTGGCAACTGGTAAGTCACATTTTTTAGTTGTTTTTAATTTGTAAAATTTTCATTTCATAGGTGAGGCTCCGCCGCTCCTGGTTCATACACCCGACCTGAGCTGAGTAATGTGAAATGGCAAATGCCCAGGCACAAGAGCATCGCCCCTCTTTAAAATCGTGGAATCTGATTTTAAACAGGGGCGATGCTCTTGTGCCTGGGCATTTCACATTATTCAGCCAAATAAAATTTAAATAATAAATATATTATTCACATTATTGATTAATATTATTCACATTATTCAGCTATATATATATTATTCAGTACATTAATCAATACAAGAATATCAATAAACTTTAAAAATTAAACTAATAAACTTTCAACTGTCAACTGTCTTCATGACTATCTCTCTTATTTCTCTGTTCTTTCAGTCATTGACTCATTATCCTAATCCAAGGTAACTGCCATCTCCATTTGCCATGACAGTCATGTCATTGTATTGTGCTACATTTTTTAACAATGTTGTATGTGAGACCTAATCACTGTCCTATTATTATCTATGGTTTAAGAATATTAACTCTTTTTGTTTTTTTTTTTTGGTGTAGAATTTCTGAATTTGAATCAAGAATGTCGAGTGGGGGAAAAAAACAAGCCTTGTATCCATTGTGGAAGTATGTTGATCGTGTTAAGGGGCCTAAGGGTTCAGGTGGAACATCCAAAATCTCATGCAAATTATGCCCAATGTCATGGCAAGGTACTTACACAAGAGTGAGGGCTCATTTCCTTCACATACCTGGAAAAGGTGTTGATCCTTGTATAAATGAGGTGGAACGCTACGAGGCTGTGAGAGATCAAGAAAGGGCTGATGGTAAAGTTTCTAATATGAGCTCTCACGCTTCAACAACAGGGGTAACAGGGGCAACTGCTGCAAATCAAACTCAAATTAGAGAGGCAGAGGTGGATGTGTCTTCAAGAGATATAGCAGGAGAAAGTTCTCAGTCTCACAAGAGGCCACACATTGGTAGCTCAAACCCCATTGGCAAATTATTTGATGTGCAAGGTCGAGAAGCAGTTGATGCAGCAGTTGCACGCTTCTTTTATGCCAATGGAATACCGTTTAATGTTGCTCGATCACCTTTCTATACAGAGATGGTCCAAGCAATCAGCAATGCACCAGTGGGATATAGACCACCTATGTATGAAAAGCTTTGCACTACTCTAGTTGATAAAGAAAAAATTCGATTAGAGAAACAAACTGCACCATTGAAAAGAGTGTGGGCTTCAGAAGGATGCAGCATTGTGATGGATGGGTGGACGGATACTAGAAACCGTCCACTACTTAATATCATGGTAACATGCAGCAAAAGGCCTTATTTTTTGAAGGCATTAGATTGTTCGGGGCAAGAAAAAAATGCAAAGTATCTTTTTAACCAGCTATGTGACGGCATTGAGGAGGTAGGGGCATCACACGTATTCCAAATTGTTACAGATGCTGCCCCTATTTGTAAAGCAGCAGGCATGTTGGTGCAAAAGAAATACAAGCATATATTTTGGACACCATGTTGTGTGCATTCATTGAATAATGCACTCAAATATATTGGTAGGTTTAAATGGGTTTCAGCTCTCATAGAAAAGGGCAGAAAAATTCAAATGTTTATATGCAACCATCACCAAACACAAGCTATTTATCGAAAATTTGCCAAGGTGGAGCTTCTCAAACCAGCTGATACAAGGTTTGCTTCTTATTTTATTCTTCTTCACCATCTGTGTGAAGTGAAAGGTGCTTTGTGTTCCACGGTTGTTAGTGATGCATAGGCAGCTTGGAGGCAATCTACATCCACGGTTGTTAGTGATGCATAGGCAGCTTGGAGGCAATCTACATCAAATGATGCAGTTGAGGTGAGAGGTATGATACTTGTTGACCGTTTTTGGGCTGATGTTAGATTTGTTGTGGACTTTATTCAGCCCATATGTGATTTGATCAAATTTGCAGATTCAGATAAGCCATATTTGGGGGAAATTTATGAAGAAATAGATTCCATGTGTTAAAGAATTAAGAACATAACAGATGCAAAAGATCCTTCACTATATCCTTTGATAGAAGAAAAGTTACATGGAAGATGGAACAAACTTAACACACACCTTCATTGTGCTACCTATGCCTTAAATCCTAAATGGCATAATATACAAGAGACCAATAAGAGGGCTCCATATGAGGATAGAGAGGTAATGAAGGGTTTTTGGGCTGCAATAAAAAAGATATATGGCCGAGATGAGGAAGCATCAGTTATGAGGAGTCCATGGAATGAGTTTTCACATGGGCATGGTGACTTTTCTTCCGTGGAAGCTTTATATGATATGCGAGCACAGAAAGACCCTATAGAGTGGTGGTGGAACCATGGAGGTGAAACACCTGAATTGCAATCATTTGCTATAAGATTACTCTCACAGGTAGCTAGCTCTTCATCTTGTGAGAGAAATTGGAGTACTTATGGTTTTATTCATTCACTAAAGAGGAACCAATTGGGGTCAAAGAAAGCAAAGAACCTGGTGTACATTCATAGCTCACTTCGCCTTCTCTCTCGTGTAGATCCTGCATACAATGAGGGTCCTTCAGCAAAATGGGACCAAAAATCACCTGATGAAGATGTTGCAGCCGTAGTGGATGAAGTGGTTGAACCAGATGGCCTTATTGATTTACCCCCAGTTCTACTACCAGCAGAGGAACCTGAGTTAGAGAGTGATGAGTATTTGGAGAGCCTCATAACTGAGGACCTTGACATGGATGATATTCATGTGGTGTAGATGATATGAGATATCAGATAGATTTCTGATTTTTGTTTTTTGTTTGTATATCAGCCAATCGAACTATCAATATTTCTAATTTCAATATGTAATCGAATATGTAATGTCAAATGTGAACTTAGAAGTTAAAAACTTAAAACTATGATTATATTTATGGAATTTGAAGTATGAACTCTTTGGCTCTTTGACACAATGTGACAATGACATTTAGATTTGAATTTTGACATTTTGTGTATTTAAAGTTAATGTTCATTCTTAAACTTTACTACTACTATTGTTTTGAAAGTTCAATGTCATTATATTTTCAGATTTTCTATATATTATAAATTTTTAATTTTTTATATAAAAAAAAAAATGGCATCTCCAAGTACCCTCGTCTCCTATTTTCAAAAAAATGTCATACTGGTACCTGTACCAGTACCAGTACCAGTCTCGAGGCAACTATGACTTTCATCCATTTTGGAGGCTCTACAATCTCTTCACAATCCATCTAGCATTCACTTCAAGCATTCAAGCACATTCTTGCACTCCATAGCAGCAATTCCATCACTCCACTTCAATAGAGCAAGTTTAGAACAACACCATTGCAGCAGAGGCTTGAGTTCCTCTCATTCTCTCCTCCATTAGCCTTGATCGCTCTTGGTGGAGGTGGTAAGCTCTCTACTTTCCTTCTCTATTACTTGGTTGAGTTAGCACATTACTATTTTGTAGTGTTTTAGTGTACTTTGCTTGTACTTCCTTCTTTATCATATTATTCCTATATCGTTGCAAACTTGGCTGTCCCTGGAGGTGGAAACACCAAAACGGGGGTCTGACTGAGGGAGACCCTTAAACAGCCCCCCAACAATTTCTCTCTTTTGTGTGTAGGTGGAGATATCTTGGAGCGAGCTGGCGAACAAGCTTTTGTGTGGGATCGTTCTTGTCACCCTTATCTTAATCTACTTGTTTTATCATATCCGTTTATATGTTTCGTACTTCATAGTGCTATTTTGTTCACTTAGAAACCATTAGCTAGGTTGTTAGTCTATTTTCCAACGATTAGACCTTGTCTTTCTGGTCCTCCAGCCGTACGGATGCCAGCACACTTGAGAGATGCCAACACGATGTGCTATCGTCCCAGAACCGTGCTTTTGTCCTCTAATAGTGAGCTATCTGAGACACAGAGTTGATCCTGAAAATCGACTAAATGGTCTCCTTTCAAACCTCGAGTTTGCAGAGTGATCGAAGGACCTTATAGTCCTCGTCATTCTCATCTCGCCTTTCCTAACATTCCCTTAAACTAAGGTAAGTTAGGGCAGCTTACTACTCTTGGCCCTCCGTGACCTGGGGCCTTGACATGGCTAGTCCCCCTCTCTTACATTTTTGGTGAACTCGACGTGAACCATTTTGGTTCCATTTTGAGATATTGAAAGTTCCTTTCCTCGTATACTTGGAGTGTTGTAGGTGTGAGTGTTGTGAGGCGTTCGCCTTGCAACCTAACTTGCGACCCCTAGTAGGCACAATTGGAAAGTTCCAAAAGTGTTGCGTAACAAAACTGGACTACGGTCACTGTCTTATCCCGTAACCTTTAGGAGGCTTTGTGGAAGTACTGTTTAGTGTGCGTGATGGCCTCTTTCTTAAATCAACCTATTCCCTCTACACAGCTTTCTGAGTAGTGGTAAGGATATAACCTTCACTTCACAAGACCTACCGATGGGCTTTATCAGGGAACCATCTCCTCTCTACATTCCTACAAGGATAAATGGGAATACCGTAGCAAGTGTTATCGTTGATCCGACGTCTCGAGTGAACGTTATAACTGAGGAGCTCATGTTAATCAACTTCCTGCATAAGGATGGATACGATGCACCTGAGAGTATCGTCCGCACACACGACGGACTTTTCGTACCTCCTATAGGTAGTATTGTCTTGTTGGTCCTTGTGGGAACTAAATCTGTGAACCTTATGTTTGACATCATCCTGGGGTCTGAACTCTTCAGAGTGAAACAAGGTATCCCCTGGCTAGTAGCTATGAACGTAGTTCCCTCAATTATGCACAAGTGTTTGAAATTCACTCATGGGGCTTTGGTACATGTTGTCCATGACACTGGATATAGACCACCGGTTACTCGTGGCAGCTATACCTTAGATTACTTTTGGCCTGCACCTATTGGTCCTCTCCCCCCAAGAAGGACCTCCTATATCGCACATATCAAAATTACAAGAAAGGACGTTCTAGGCCAAAAGTGAGATACCCTCTTTCGCCTTATGCTGTTTCACATAGGGCTTGCTTGAAAGCTGACAGTGATGCCGCTAAGGCACGTAGAAGAGAAGAAGAGAAGCGATCCAAGGATCCTCCTTCATCTTCCGTTGTTCAGCTTAATGCTTCCTCTCGCCCTATTGTGGTACCATCTGCTTTTGTCTCACGTTCACGAGAGAATCCTGTGGTGCTCGCTTGGCGAAGGGCCAAGCGTCCCGCGTTCAAGCTTCCTGTCCTGCCTACAGAGCCTAGGCTCATTTGGTATGGTAGGCAGAAAGCCTCCGAAGGGAAATCCTCTGCGTCTCGGCCTCCACAACCTCCTACCGCCTCTGCTCCTAAAGCAGTGAACGAGAAGAGGCCTACCGTCGAGGCATTGGAGCCGACTCCCCCCGCTGTCTCTAAACCTGTCCCTCCTGCTCCCATGCAAGAGTTTGTTCCTCCGCTGGAAACAGCTGTGAAGAACACCCCCATGGCTGAGCAGGAGCCTTCCGCTCCTTCGCAACCCCTGGCCTCTAGTTCGAAGAGTCGCAGAAACCACCTTGCGCGTGAGCGCAAGTGCAGGCGAAAAGCTCTCTTGGCTGAGCAGGTCGCCTCACAGAGGAAGGAAGAGATGACTGCCCCTATATTAGGGCCTCCTGTTGTGTCCTCCTCACTTCTCCCCTATGTTCCCATTCAAACTAGCTCTGCATCACTCCCGGCTTCCGCTGCGAGCGCGAGTGCGCCTGACCTTAAAAGGGTGGAGATGTTCATCGCTCTTTTCGTGGAGCCGCCCTTGTTGACATTTGTTCCGGGTGTCCCACCTTTCCCAAAGCCCGTGGATATGATTAATACCTCAGTCGTATCTGTTGCGGTTCTTTCCTCCTCTCTCTCTGCCCTTCTTGCCTTGTCTGTGGAGCATTTGCCTCCTCTGACAAAGAAGAAGGTAGAGAGTGGTCCTTCCAACAACGGAGGACGTAAGAGGAGCCCACCTTCTCCAAAAGGTGGCCCCATGTTGACTTGTTTCGTCCTAATAACGGAACCAATCCCAGCCTCCCTTGAGTTCGTCACCGCTCTCGAATCGCTTGGTGAGCTTAGCGATGAACCTCGGGCGCAAACTCCTCCGTCCATCAAGGTGAAACATGGCACTCCCTTTAAGTGTGTTTAACTCGATAGATGAAGTTTCAACCTTGTCGGCGATCTTCAAAAAGTCGTTGACCTTAGACCAACAAGAGTTGAGTGACGGAGACCTTGGAGGTCCGTCTTCCTTAGCCCTTGTTGCGGGAGGGTCAGAAGCTCCTCCCCTTAACATTCCACCATTGCAGGCTCATCCTCCTTCCCCCTACAATGATCTAGAGTGGGAAGTTGACGACCTCTTGGTTGATCAGTGTTAGGGGGAGACCCCTTCTTTATCTTTAGATTAGTGTGTGTTCTGATGTGTTCCCCCGTGATCGTGCTATATGTGCCTAGATGACCCTTGTCACCCTTGTTGGTGCCTAGATATAGGCGTGGTATTTGTGTTGTAAACCTTCTTCTATGTGTATCATCATTCTTCCATGTTTGTGATTGACTTTCGGCAAATTGGGAATGACGCAAAGCGTCGAGGACATTTAGGCCTCCCTTCCATGTTGACCCGATTTTTCATTTTTACTGTCTTTTCATGCATTCTTCACATGGCCTAATATAGTAGGGGGTTGATGACAGTTCATTTATATACTATTATTATACTTATATATATTTATGAGCAGCTCTGACCCCGAAATATTAGGCTACCCCTGTGTCCTTTGTTCGTATTCTCTTTGTTTTACCTTTATCTTTCTCTCTTCTTTGCTTGAGTTGTCCTTCTCATGTGCGACAACGCCACCTCTACATCACTTGATCTTCAAAAAATGCATTTGTCGCCAATGAAACTTCTCTCAAGATCCTTCACACTCTTCTTTGTTAGAATTACATTCTCAACTTGAAACCCTAACGGAACATGTTTCCTTCATCACGGGTTCGTAAAAAAAGGACTTGGAAACCCTCCTCTGAAGCGGGAACAACTTTGATCTTTCCCTCGCATGGGGGCATATCCTTCCTTTCGAATTCCTTGATGAAGTGAACATCTTTCAAAAGGATTCCTTAATGATTAATCGATTCAAGAAAGAAGGCACCAGCTTTCGAACAGCACTTCCCTTGAGTGGACCCTTTCTTTTACGTCGAGTTCCCGAGGGACCCCTTTAGAAGTCTTCTCTATGGCGTCTAGCTTGAGGGTAGCCTGACTAGACCTGCCTCACATCTTGAGGTCTAGCTTGGGGGCAGCCCGACTAGACCAGTTTCCTATCTTTGCGTCTAGCTCAGGGGTAGCCCTACTAGACCCGCTTCACATCTTTGCATCTAGCTTGGGGGTAGCCTGACTAGACCTAGCTTTCAAACAGTGCGTCCATTGAGTGGACCCTTCTTCCTTTTGAACGGTTTCCGAGGGACCCCTTTGAAATTCTTCCAACCTATCAACGATCTGCGTGACTATCCGCTTACTGGCATGTGCGGCCACTTCCTAATGTGTTCTATCTGTGGGTAAACATGTCGTCGTGTCTGACTCTACGGAGTCCGCTTTTCTCGATTTCCCTCATGTGAGAGTTCTTGAGGGATACCTTCCTTGCAGGTCTGCAGGTTTATATGGCACTTTTCTCGGTCTCCCTCATGTGAAAGTTCTTGGGGGATACCTTCCTTGCAGGTTTGTGGGTCTGTAAGGCGCTTTTCTCAATCTCCCTCATGTGAGAGTTCTTGGGGGATACCTTCCTTGCAGATTTGCGGGTCTGTAAGGAGCTCTTCCTAGTTTCCTTCATGTGAGAGTTCTTGAAGGATACCCTCTTCGCAAGTCCGTGGGCCTATAAGGCACTTTCTTTATTCAACTCCATAAGTTCTAGGGAGCTATGAAGTCCTTTTCTTGTCCTGCACTCTCGGGTTCGCCAAATCGCGGTCTGCTTCCTCAACGATTCAGGTATACATCTCAAACCCTACTACTTCGATCTACTTTACCGAAGCACTCATCAGTATTCGTGCTCGCTAAAGTGGGGGCAACATGTATAGGAGCAAATTTGCACCCCTAACACAAATTCCCCTTTTACCCTTCTCCACTTTAGAAAACCAAATTCGAAGGCTTAATTCCACATAAGCCCGTTGTCCTCATTCCACTTGGCGCCTATTTTGAGCGTCGGTGAGGGAATAATTGTTGGGGACGCCCGCGCATAGTGCGCTTACGTCCCTGGCAGATTCCTGCAACTAGAACCCGCATAGGCGTTACACTTCCCATTGGAAGTCGAATTGTAACGCCCCCCTTCAGCTGACCGACCCGAATATGGTCGTTTTCTTCATCTTTCCTTCAAATTCATTCACTTTCATCCATTTTGGAAGCTCTATAATCTCTTCACAATCCATCTAGCATTCAACATTCAAGCACATTCTTGCACTCCATAGCAGCAATTCCATCACTTCAATAGAGCAAGTGTAAAACAACACCATTGCAACAAAGGCTTGAGTTCCTCTCATTCTCTTCTCCATTAGCCTTGAGCGCTCTTGGTGGAGGTGGTAAGCTCTCTACTTTCCTTCTCTATTACTTGGTTGAGTTAGCACATTACTGTTTTGTAGTGTTTTAGTGTACTTTGCTTGTACTTCCTTCTTTATCATATTATTCCTATATCGTTGCAAACTTGGTTGTCCGTGGAGGTGGAAACACCAAAACAAGGGTCTGACTGAGGCAGACCCCTAAAAAACCCCCCAACAATTTCTCTCTCTTTTGTGTGTAGGTGAAGATATCTTGGAGCGAGCTGGCGAACAAGCTTTTGTGTGAGATCGTTCTTGTCGCCCTTATCTTAATCTACTTGTTTTATCATATCCATTTATATGTTTTGTACTTCATAGTGCTATTTTGTTCACTTAGAAACCATTAGCTAAGTTGTTAGTCTATTTTCCAGCGATTAGACCTTGTCTTTCTGGTCCTTTGGCCATACTAACGCCAGCACACTTGAGAGACGCCAACGCGCCGCACTGTCGTCCCAAAACCGCGCTTTTGTCCTCTGACAAAGAGCTATCTGAGACACGGAGTTGATCCTAAAAACCGACTCGCCTAGTCTCCTTTCAAACCTCGGGTTTGCAAAGTGATCGATGGACCTTATAGTCCTCATCATTCCCATCTTGCCTTTCCTAACATTCCCTTAAACTAAGGTAAGTTAGGGCAGTTTACTGCTCTTGCCCTCCATGACCTAGGGCCTTGACGTGATTGGTCCCCCTCTCTTACACGTAGTAATAGGCTAACCCGATTCCTCGAGCCAGTGGCTAGAAAGGGGACATTACATAATATGTGACCAATCTATGAACACATAACCAACCATCTTTGTAATGACATCCCTAGATAAGTAGATTGCAAAGAATGGTAACAGGTAGGTACAGGAGTTGCATCCCTCATAGGTGTTTGGGATTTGCACCTCTATTGCAGATGACTGATAGACACCATCCACAGAAGTAGATGGAGCTGTATGCATACACAAGATTATACAAGACACTGAAAACCCACCACCAAAAGATGTTCACAATTATACTATTCAGAATAAAAAGTTCAACACAAGGCCTTTTACAAAACAAGCCAATTTGAAGAAGCAATTCAAAAATTGAAAAAAATGGACTCAAAATACAAAAATTAAAGGACAGAAATCCTAGAAAAGGCTGGGCATAAGAAAAAAGAATCATGCTATATGAGCTATTCGGCACCAACACTCTCAGCACACAAAAAGGTATAGGAATAGGCATAATCAAATAGAAGTAACCTGCAATAGAACACTATCAATATGACATCAACAAAAGAAAGGGCCAAGATATGTAAATAAGAACTGCATACAAATGAATGGATAACCAGTTTTGCACTACGTGAATACAAACCCCCAAAGATCATATTATTTAAATCCATCTTCTGTTTGGAGGCAAAAGCATTTTAAAGTGGAAGACATTATGTCTCACTGTATTCCAATTCATAGATATAAAGTTGCAAAATATAAAATGCCTTCAAATTAAAACTAAGTTGCCAGAAACACCAATTAGAGTTTGAATTTCTTTGAAACATCTTGGAAACAGTGACAGCTTTATAACATCTTGGAATCATCAATAACTGATACAATTTATAAATATTTCAGATCAACCAAAATGCCGGCAGAAACATTTTCTGTCCGACAGAAGCATAAACACCTTTCTAACAACTTGGAAGTGCCAAAATTTGAGAAGCAAATTTGAAATGACTTGGATCAACTGCAATCTTGACAGAAACAACCTCAAAGTCAATTCTGGAAGATGTTCAACCCTGTCACCCTCCTATTACTACATTTTCTAGCAAAAGCTTATCTCTTCCTACTTGTTTTGCAGTCATGGCCTAATACATTAAATCTTAAATCAAGTGAATCAACAAAGCTTGAGTAATTTATTTTAAAACATGTTACTCACAGAAACAATTTTTGAAACAATTAAAGACATTTCAATAGCTCCTACAAACTATTTTGGCCTAAAGGGCATTATATGTCATATATCTCATCTCAGACTCCTCCAAACAATTGGTTAAGGCAACCAGTTGGGATGTTGACCCAAAGCTGCCGGACTTAGATGCTTGAGGAGCTAGAAACTCAATTAGACCAGCAACAGTGACACACTTAAAAGAGGAGTCCATCTGGCACACTTGAAGGACATCCATCTAGCTCTAACATTCCTAGAGACATCAAGGACTTGAAAGAAATAGAGCTTCAATATGATTATGATGTGCACTAATGGTATTGTTAGGAATCCAATGGATAGGTGAGCTCCCCTCCCTTCGGTTATAGAGTGGGCTCCCACCGCCCCCCCAAAAATGATTCAGTTGTGGAGTGGGCCTTATTCATAGCAGGGCTCCCTTCGGTGCAATGCATTGACATATATTCTGGAAAGCTAAATATATGTTTTTTATATCTTTTTAATTTTAAGTAATTAAAATATACTTGCCCACTTCAAAATCATCAATTTGTAATCTCTTTCATTCTTCTTTTGAAAAACTTCAAAATTGTGATTTATCAATTTATCATATCTTTCATTCTTTTTTTGCTAAGTAGCCAAATCGTTCAGGTTTCCAGAACAACTCCAGGTACAGGTACGGAAAGGGAATCCCTATGGATTCGGACAGGGTACGGTTTTTGCATGTCGGAATCGATTCCAGGATTTGCCCGACAATTCCGGCGCTCACGTGGCAATTCCAGGGCGATTCCAATATTTGCTTCAGTATTATTATGCAGTATTTGCCAACGTATGTTAAGTCAAAATTATACATAGTTAGATTCCCTGTCTCTTAGTGCCAAGGTTCAAATTTTAGCTTTTCTAGCCTTTATAGAGAAAGATTCTCCATGAAACTGTAATTTTGAGCTGATGTAACTCTCTTTTTATCGAGTGTAATAATAGATGCAATTCTTCAATAACAAAAAAGGTAACTTTTGCTTGAAGGCATTGAGGGTTCCTTCTAGCTCTCTTTGATTGGAATTGCAAATTGTTTCCCAAGAACCAATAGGCTTATATCTCACAAAAGAAAATTGCCACACCTGAAAGGCAGCACCAATCGAGTGGACTCATGACCGATGTGAGCCATAAGTCTATCATATGGATAATGCTAAAGATAATCAGTAGTTAAAGTCACAATTTGACCCTGTTCATTGCCTTCAGACCTTAAAAATAAGGAAAATAAGGTTGATGTCAATACCTATATTCTAGGTTGCTGAATCGGGTACGAGCACGGGTACGGTACGTCGGTACGGCAAAAAAAATTGGGGGGTTGGGTACGGGTACGTCAATACAAATATATATATATATATAACAAATTTAAGTTTAGAATGTCATATATCAATACATATGACAAATTTTAATTTTTGAAACATAATATACTAATTAGAAATTAGAAATTTCAAATTAAAAAATTATTTAAGAGAAGTTTGATTAAATTAATTAATTAATTAATAAACTTATTATCTAAAGACTAAAATTCTAAATTCTAAATCTAAACATTAAATTGTAATTTTTTTAAATTATATAATTATAATATTAATAGATGAATATTATATTTTAAAAATATATTATTAATTATTTAATTATATAATACTTAATAGTGCAAAACCGTAAAATAATTAATTTTGTATATTAATAATTATTGTAAAACCAAAAATATCAAATATGTAAAAATTATATTTAAAAAATTATATATATTAATTTAAATTATGATAAATTTATATTATATATATTATACATTACCATTTTCATAAATAAAAAATTATATTTAGTGTTTCCAAGTTTAAACTATAAAAAATTTGAACTTAAAAAAAAATAAAAAAAATACAGTGCTTTAAACGTTTTAAAAAAAAATAAAAAATAAAGACGGAAATGAAAAACCCTGACTCGAGTTTACAGCCCGCGTGATTTCCTTCTCCTCGCCTTCTTAGCCCCCACGATTTTCCTCTCAGTGCGCACGTTTTCCGTGTGCTGAGGGGGAACCACAGTCCATGCGTTTTTTGTATGCTCAAGAACAAAAAATGAAACGGCGTGTTTTTTGCAATCGGGAAAACAAGACGCAAAGTAAAACGCCAGAGAAAATAAGAAATAAAATGGCCACAAAAAGTGAAGCAACATGCCAAACAAAACAAGCGAAAAAAAAAAAAAGTTAAACGCGTGTTGAAACGGGTAAAAAAACGTGACAGAATCACCACCTCACCAGCTGAAACGCCCGAATACGTTTTTGCCAAGTCCGAATCGAATCCACAGGCCAAATAGCGATTCTTGGACGATTCCTAGGCGATTCGATTCGGATTCCATTTCCGAATCATTTCATTTCTAGAAACGCTACCTTCAGGGGAGCGATTCGATAACTTACCTATATTGCAATCATGATCTGTGCACATAACTCAAAATAATGCACATGCATCATCATATTATGTAGCATCTAGTAATTAGATTCTTCAACAAGCATTGTTGAATACATTGTACATATTGGTGTAAAACATCATATAGATTTGCAGCCTGAAGAAAAATACTAACAACTATTATGCTCCATAATCAGCTATCCTATAAATAAACAAAGTCCATTCCCATACATTTTTTACAATAAAAACAACTAGATTCTTATATTAATTCCAATATTTCTTAACATTTTGTGTAAGAAAAAACAACTATGGAATAAATTGAACAGAAATCGAGAACTCCCAAATTTTTGTGTATTTAAAAACAACTATGAATGTGTACAAAACCGACATTCAAGATTTTTATAGTTGCCTGGAAACTCCATTTTGGGAACATAGACAACGTACCAATCCCTGTACCCAAAATTTCTGGTGAATCATTTACATATAAAATAGTCGTCTCCTTATTCATTTAACTCATGTACCCTAATTTGATTGGCGTCCCCATCCCCGTACCAGTACCCTACGTCTCCCAGCAACTATTGAAATTTTGAATCCACATGTAAGACATTATTTAAGCAGAGAAACCCTTCTAGGGGTAGAAAAGTTAACAATGAAAAATCTAGAAATGCTTGTATTTATTTTGGAATATTTTGTAGTGAGAGCAGATATACGATTTTATTTTGGAACACTATGTGGCGGAATATGATTTCACAGTATATTATGTTTCAAAAATTGAAATTTGTCATGGTTTTGTATAACATATGTATTAGTATATGACATTATAAACTTATTTTTTACGGATGTACCCGATTCCGTACCCAACCCCCAAAAAAATTTGTCATACCCACGTATCTGTACCCGTGCCCTTACCCAATTCGGCAAATTAGTTTGTTTGTAATAAATATCTTTTTTTTTAGACTGTAGGAATTGATCGAGTATCCGTCCCCCTATAAACTGCAGTGCGCCTGGTAAACTTTTTTCACGTGACCGGTGATGCTGGCACGACACGCCCTCCGATACCACGGGGACGATGGGGAGACTAGACCTCGTGACCTCTTCAATAATAAATATCTCCAATATGTGTGTATAACAATTTTGTCATATCTCTCATTCTTTTTCTCAATATTTATTATTTCATTTTAATAATATACATATACATATTAAAATGAAATAATGCAACTATATATATGGATACTATTCATACATATCTATGTCCATGGCCTTACGAGAACGGGGACGAGGGACGGCAAGGGACGCATTTCCAGGACATTTCCTAGTGGGGCATTTTTAGGGGACGGCAATATACAATATATATATATATATATATTTTTCAAAATTTATTAATATATTTTAGAGAGGGGGAAAGAGAGAAAGATATGTCAATAATTGATAACAACAATATCAATATGTAAATAAATCGCGTGAGCAATAGTATAACAACATAATAAATGTCATTAAAGCATTATAATAATAAAATTAATAACAGCAGTCTCAAACATCAATAAAACCATGGTCTATCAATATCCAAATGTCTCAAACATGTATCCAGAAGTCTCAAAGTTCAAACATGAAAATCAAAATAGTATTTCAGGCAGTGGGACTACATTTTGATGAAGCACTTGGAACTGAAGTGTACCAATTTTTTGTGTACCCTTCATCAATACAGCTAAGTCAATCAAATTGTTGCATTCTACAAACTGTCAAAAATTGATTACCTGCTTCATCAAGGCCAACTAGTTTAACTTTACACCTTCACTTTGCAAATACTTATAAGACTATCAATAATCTCATTGTGTCTTCTAGCAAAGATTGCAATCCACCAAACCACATTGTGTTATGCAAAGCAGGATTAAAGCATAGAAAGCCAGTTCTCCCTTACATGGGTTTTTAATGAGAAATACAACTTGACCAGATTATCTTGCAGTATACATTTAGCAACTCTAAAAAAGAGGAAAGGCAATTGAGATGGATTCTACATGGGGATCCCCAAGTCAACAAACATTGCTTCAGCTCCTGTTATGTGCAGTATTCGCCCTCCATCAAGTCTTCTTGAATTAAAAAATGAGATACAATGTTGTTGTCATATAGAAGAAATTGATTTAGCTTAACTGATTATGAAAATCTTTGTACGCAACCTTCATGCTCCTTGTGGCCAACTGCTCTTCCAACTCCTTTACTCAATGTTCCCATGCCTGCTCCCTTTGTTGTGCCTCCTCCAAAGCGATCACCTTGGCCTCTAAGGCCACTGCTCGAGTTTCCTCAGCACTAGCTAGTCGAGTCTGTTCTGCCAATTGTGATTGAAGGTTCTTCATACTTTGATCTAACTCGGCTTTAACCTTTTGTAGTAGTCTAAGTGCCTCCACCTTTCCTACGAGTGCTAGCTCCATAGACAAAATCTAGGGCTTCACAGCATATAAGATGTCGCGGAAGGCTAGCTCGATGTGATAAAGACTCTCCAAAACCCCAACATCCCTTCCTACCATCCTCGGTGGTGTACCACGCCATGCTCTGCGCATTGTTGGAGTCTCGCCTGCCTGCTATCCCTGATTGGTGAAGATACGAGCAAATTTAGACTCGCATCCCATCTGCCGAACTGGCAATGGCTCTACTGAAACTACCGAACTTGGTAATGCCTCTGCTGAAATCGCCGAGCTCGGCAATGCCTCCGCTGAAACTACCGAACTTGGCAATGTGGCTGCCAATCTTGGCAATGTCGAATCTCGTGCTAGCAACGCCCAACCTGGCGATGCGCCTGGCACGGAGGCTGCTATTCTTAATGCCCGCCCAACACCAATGGTTGATGCTAGGAGGGTAAACGTTACTGCCGACGGTGGACTTCCAATACGAACTGGTGGTGCTAGCAAGTTGAAGCTTGTCGGCTAGAGGGGTGGTATTACAATCGCCTCCTCTACCTCCATCTCTGGTGTCATTTGAGCACCTACGGCCACAGACACTTCTTCGTCCGTCGGCGAACTGGCAGTTGACGTTGAAGAGGACAGTTCTATCAGTTCCTCTTCGCCACTTTTTGTTGGTGCTTCCTCCACCGATGCTTCTTTTTCTACCAACACCTCCTCGCACTTCCTTTTCTTCCCCGCCTACAACGAATTTTCGCCAACTTGTTTCAGTTCTAACTCCGTCCAGTAGGTCGTCGGCAATCCTAGATCCAAGTGAGTGAGTGGTTGTAATCGACCCCATCTGCCTTTTGGAACTTGCGTATAGATGGCATCGAGGAACAAAGCAATTGCCTGCTACATCATGTAAAACACCTTGTGTCTCTGTGACAAAAATTCTCTCATCCGTTCTGAGAGTAACCGTCCCCAATTATACACTTTGCCCACGCTCAGGCCAATCATATAGTCTATCATCCAAATGGCGACGTCGGACATCCCGCTTGCCCCTGTCAATGTACACTTCATCAAATCTAACAAGCATTTCCATTTTGTGGTCGCTAGGTAGTGCTTACACAACCCTCTATTGCCCGTATTCCATATGTTGTCCTCCTCGGCTGTCAAATCACTTTGGCAGACTTGCTTGATAAGGATTTCCTTGTGTTGAGTCATCTTGCTTGGTTTGTTTACCCCGACTCCCGTTGTTGGGATGCCAAACACCCATTCGAAATCTTGTTGCCAAAATGAGACTGTGATTGGACAACCCCCGTAGTCTAGGATAGACCTATGTGAATGTCGACAATAATTTTCAACCATGGCCTTTAGCCAAGGCTCGAACTCCCAGGCGTTAAAAAATGGTAAGAGTGTTGCCTTGTCCACGCGAGCATGCCTCAATGCAATTTTCGAAGTATGGTCATCTGTCGTGCTTCTCCACCATTATTTACATTCGTTGCCAATTAGACTCTCCCATGTCATGGCGTTCGCGTTTGCACTCATTTTCTTCATTTTTGTTGTCGATACCACCTTTGGCTTGTACCGTATTACTTTCTTTCCTTTGTCCATATTCGTGCTTTTCTGACAATGCTTCCAATGCAACCCGACTATGTTTCTCTCCTATCGTGGATTATTCTTTAGCCCGAGACGGTTATTGCAACTATCTGTGTTTGAATCCTCTGTGCTTATGCCGTACAGTGACAATCTTTGTATGGTTTGTGAATACCAGAGAACATTACAACTTGCTTTTCTAGTGACTTGATATGTCCGTACGGATGGCAGTTTTTGCTTTTGTGGTGATTGTCGTACAAGGTGAGGAGGTACAGAAGGACGTACATTGCAAATTTGCTATGAGCGTCGTACCTTGAGGGTTTGGGATTGTCGTACGATGCAAGATTTCTTTAGGTTGTCGTACTATGTGATGAGATGCTAGGCGTTGTACGGTTCCAAAACTTGTTGCCAACCGTGCTATAATTTTTCTTGGTCGTACTATGCTCCTTCTTGGCCTTACACTGAATTCGCTTGGTCGTACGATCCTCTTGAGTTTTCCTCCTTGATTCCTTACGACCTCTTCTTGTGGTGTTTTGTGTCGTACTACCTCTTTTTGGAGTGTCATGCCTTCGCCTTTCCCTTGCCGTCCAATCTTTCGTATGACCTCCCTTGTCTAGCTAATGTCGTATGATGTTGCCAATTCTTGCGGGTTACCTTTGATTGTTGAGTTGTAGTCACTTTTTTCTCCTCCTCTATCTGGCAAGCTACTCATACTACCTCCTTTCTTTGCACATATGGTTGAGCTCTTTATTTTTTTCTGCCGAACCCCCTTTATCTTGGTCGTACGATGTTCAATGAGTTCCTCATTGTACTCTTTAATATTTGCCCTTGTATAGACTTGGCGAAATTTGATTTTTCTTGTTTTTATTTGAAATGCCTGTGCCTTTGCATTTTCTCATTTTCATATTTTCTCCTTCATTTTTTAATATTTCCACCTTTATTAATCTTTTATTTTTCTCCTTTTGCATTCTCTCTCTCCTCAATTTCAAAAAAATTTAATTTCTCTTCAGCATTTCTTCTATTTTTCTTCTCTCCTCCGCATTTCTTCTATTTTTCTTTTCTCTCTCCTCTCTCTTCCATTTTTCTTGCTTTTTCTTATCTTCTCTCCTTTGTTTTTAATATTTTTTGGCTCCTCTCATCTTCTCTCCCTTCTTTCTTATATTTTCTCTTCATTCCTCTTGCTTTGTCACCTTCTATGACCCTTAACTCTAACGCATAATGCTATTTACATGTGTGCGGGGACCTCTTATAGCATTCTTCCTCATAACAAGTCCCCATGTATTGTACATCAAACCATTTATCGAGTAAAGGAGCAAGAGCAGTACCTTTAAAGTTGTTGTCGACGTATCTCCCTCCATACTGCAGGTACCAAGTTCTATCCTCTCCTACCACCTTTGGTGGCTCGATTGGGTTCGGTATCACTCTCCACAGTCCATCCGTCGTTGCAATCTTCCTCACCCTTGGCACCTTCCTTTTGTTCGTTCTCATGTGCTTCAACAAGTCTTTTGTGTATCCATCAACGTGAGATACGAACATGTTCTTGGTCATTATGAGTGTCTTCAAACAAGGGGACATCTTCTCGACGTAAGCCTCCCATTGTTCATCGTTCCACTCTTCGTCTTCTTCGTCGGTATCCTTAGGTTGGCACTCACTTTGTTCTCTGGACGCTTGTTCTTTTTCCTTTTGAGCCTCCTTGCCCAACTGTTTGGCCAAGTACCCCCTCTTTATGCCTTCATACGGAGCCACATAATTCCAGTGTCCACCCACTCGTCACTAGAGCACGGGTGTCCCGAACACCGCATTTGTCAGGTGCTTGTGCACCCGAGGCACTGCAATCCCTTCTACTTTCTTCTTTGCTAATCGTTCTTCAATAATTTGGTCTTTGCCTGATTTTTCTCAAACTCCTACTACATACCTAGGGCCTCCCAAGCCCAAGTCTTGTTCTTCCATGGCCTTTTCATTCTGCAACGGCCAATCTTCTCTGGTTGCATATCCCAACATGTTTATTTGCACAGGTTCCCTCCTTTTTTTATAAATTTTCAACTTTGACCCATTCACCAGATCCTTCAACACCTTGTCGTTTGGTCATGCTAACTTGATTGCTCCATTTCATCCAATTTCGTGGATCCAAAATGGTCCCAACCACCTGATTTTAAACTTACCCAACTTGAGTTTGTTACGACCATTGTATTTCAGCACTAACTACCCTGGCCGAAAGCTTGCCGTCGAAGATGTTTACCGTGCCAAAACTTCTACCAGTTCTGATGTACGTCTGTCACCCATTGTGCGAGCACTCATCATTCATCCAATTTGTTTAGCTGAAACAACCTTTCCTTCATACTTTTTGTATCGCCCAATCTGTTTTCCACTACGATTCTTGGGCTCGTCAATAAGTACTCTATCGGTACAACAACTTCCTACCCATAAATTAACTAAAAAGGTGTGTGGCCAATGGTTACCTTTTATGTCGTACGGTATGCCCATAACACGGTCGTCGATCTTTCCTCCTAATCGGCCTCCTCGATGCCACAGGACTTGTGAATGACTGTTACCAATATTTTGTTAGTTGACTATGCCTGCCTATTCACTCTTGGATAGTACAGGTTTTACAGATTGTGCGGAATCTTGAACTCCGATGTCATCAGTCGTATGACATGATTCACGAAGTGACCTCCCCGATCACTTGTAATCTTAATAGGTATCTCGTACCATGTGACAATCTGCTCATACATGAATCTGGTCGTATTGACTACAGTGTTGTTCGACAGTGCCCAAGCCTCCACCAACTTGGTTAAGTACTCTGTGGCGGCAACAATGTATTGGCATCGATGCAGTTGGCTGACCTTCAATGACCCGATGAAGTCAAGCCCCCACCGTTCAAAAATCTCTTGAGGCTACGATAGGAAGAGCGGCATGAAGTCTCCCTTCAATGGTTTACCAACCCTTTGGCAGGTGTCGCATCCTATTACCCACTCTTGTGCGTCCATGTGTACCGTCAGCCACCAGAGTCTTGCCAATAAAACTTTTCTCACTATGATGTTCGGGCCCATGTGTCCTCCAACCAGTCCTTCATGCACTTCCTTCAATACCTCGGAATTTCTTCTTCCCCAATATTCTTGTACCATGGGGGCAGTGCTGCTATTTGGAACAGACGAGCATCAGAAAAGTATTCATTTGCTTTGTCGGTTGGTTCACTAGACCATACTCTTGACAATTGATCAGGGATGACATGACTCTTCCCCGGTCATATGATGATGGTGAATGTGAATTCCTGTAGGAGTAACAACCATCTACTTACCCTCCCTTGGATAATTGGCTTGTTCACCAAGTACATAAATGCCTGATGATCCACATAAAAAGTGAAGGGAGTTGCCAATAGATAATGCCTGAACTTTTGTATGGCGTACACCATTTCGAGAGCTTCCCTCTCCGTCGTACTATAATTTTTCTCCACTCTGGATAGTAGCTGGCTGGCGAAGTACACTGGATGGTCCAGACCTTGAACGCCTACCTGTGCAAGTGTTGCTTTGATGGCAAAGTTCGAAGCATCCACATGCACATGAAATTCCTTGTCCCAATTCGAGTACACCAAGATTGGCGAACTGATCAGCTGTGTATTCAATTCTTGGAATGCCGCTTCTTGTGCTTCCATCCATTCAAACGGTTGCCCCTTCCTTGTAAGTATGTCCAACAGGTAAGAGATCTAAGCAAAATTCTTCATGAATCTCCTGCAATATCCGATGTGACCAAGGAATGATTTCACTCCCATGACATTCTGCGAAGTTTCCATCTATAGGATCACTCGAATCTTGTCCAGATCGGTCTTCAATCCTGCCTTGCAGACAATATGTCCGAGCAATTTCCCTTGAGGTACCATGAATTAGTACTTCTTGGGGTTGAGTGCCAACTGAGTTGCTCTGCATCATTCCATACATTCCTGGAGGGCCTTCAGGTGTTTTTTCTCACTACTGAAAAATGGACCAATTGTCGAGGAACGCCTTAAAATTCTCCACCGACATCTTGTCAAATATATGCAATATGATCCGTTGAAAGGTTGTCGGAGCGTTGCACAAACCGAAAGGCATCCTGTTGTACGCATACACTTTCTCCTCCACAACGAAGGTTGTCTTAAGTTTGTCCTCTTCAGCTATACTTATTTGGTTATATCCTGAAAACTCGTCGAGGAATGAATACATCTCATGTCCGGCCACTTCCTCCAAGATTGAATCAGTGAACGAGATCAAAAAGGGATCCTTGATTGTCACTGCATTGAGGCTTCGGAAGTCTACGCATATTATGATTTGTTTAGACTCCTTCTTCAGAGATATCACTATTGGTGACACCTAGTCACTCACCTTGACCTTAAATATAATTCCTGCCTCCAACATTTTTTCAATTTCCTGTTGCACCTTCACGATGTAATTTATGTTCATTCGGTACGGTCTTTTTCGTACGATCTATGCTTCGAGTATGAGTGGAATTTGGTGTACGCACAACTCTGGAGGTACGCCATTCAAGTCTTTGTATGTCCATGCGAAGGCGTCCTTGTACTCCATAAAGATTTTAAAGGCGGTTGCTTTCAATACGAGGTTTCAATCGTCTCCCACCAGTATCATAAAAGGTTACCTTCTTCCCCCAGATTAACCTTCTTTATATTTGGTTCCTCATACTTGATGATTTTATCTCCTTTGAAGTGGTGTGCTGGTGTGTCGTCCACTCTGGCCACTCCCTCTTTATATTCTTCGTACTCTGGAGGGAACAGTTGGCTTGTTGATGCTTTGTCCTCCCCCGTCCCTTCTTCTTTCACTTGTAGCATTTTGCAATCTTGCTGAAAGACTTTGTAATCCTCCATTTGCCAGTGGAATAGCTCGCTCAAGGAATTTGTTTCATCTTCCAAGCACTCTTGGAGGTCTAGGATTCCTTCGTCATTCGGCTCAATAGTCCCTCCCTCCATTCCATCTCCTTTCTCTGATTCAAAGTCTAATGTCAGTTCTTCGCTCACCATTTGATTTCTCAAATCGATCACGTACTTCCTTCCATTGCTCTCCATGGACAGCTTTTTTCTTTTCCAATTATGATTTTCCCTCGCTGCCACTAACCATCCTCGTCCAAGCAACGCATCATACGCCTTCCTCTGTAATGGAATGACTACAAAGTTCAATAAGAATGGTTGTGTTCCAATCACTACCTTTTGTGCCATCAATGTTCCCAATGGTTTGATGCCATGCTGATCAACACTGACAAGTTGGAATGTCAATGGCCAAACTGTTGGCTTCCCGAGACTCTTCCATGTGTCTTCGGGTAGTACGTTGACTCCAATCCTTCGTCAATGATAGTATTTGTAAAAATATTCCCTCCCATCTCCATTTGATCTACCGTTGACATCTTCCCAATGATTTGTTTACAGTACAGTGGCGGTTCTGGTACCAATTCTTGTCTTCCATCCTTTGATCCTGATTGCTTTCCATCCCCGACAACGTTTGTCCTTGCCAATCCCAACGACGGTAGAGTCTGGAGAAGGTCAATTACTTTGATCGGTACGGTGATCTGCAGTACCTACCGTACAATGTCGATTTTCGCCTCCGACTGCCGAGAGGTTCCTGGCTTCTCCAGAGGTATTTTGTTCTCCTTCGCCATCGCCAATTCCACTTCGGCATTTGCTTCCTTCATCCTTTGTTTTTCCGTACGTGGATCTGGGTAGGTTGCCTTCTTCGCTTATGCTCCGGTAATCGCCAACACCTCTTGTTCTTCTAATTCCAACATATGGATACTCTTTTGCTTGGGGCATTCATTATGTTCATGGTCGCCTGGTCCACACCACTTACACAATCTTCCTCCCGAGCCTTGACCGTTCTAGCGAAGTGACCCCATTCGTTGCACTTCGTGCATTGGAACATGGGCAGGGAAAACTTTAGTGGTGAATCTTCGCCAATTGGCGAATATTTGAAATCGGGACCTCCAAAAATGGCGAATAATACAAGTTAGAAAGGATGTTGAATCGCCAGGATTTTACAAAAAAAATAAAATGTCTCGATTAATTCGCCAATGCATTATTTTTTAAATGATGCGTCATTGGAACTGATTCGCCAGTAGTTTATACTGTAATTACAAATATTAATTATATTCGCCATTAATTTTATATTCCTACAATTAATTTTTGGAAAATATCGCCACTGATAATAATTTACCTTTTCATTTTAGGGATATTTTAGCCTTGAATAGGTTTTTTATTTATTGCCATCGATTAGCTTTTTAATCGAATGGCTGCAGTCAATTCCGTGACTTTATATGCACGTGCCTTTTAAAAAGGTTGTTGAGGCCCAAAATTTGATCTCCACCATTCACTGTTGCCAATAGTTCATGACATACGTCATCATCGTTGTATCGGCAGGACATCCTTAAGTGTCCCACCGATGATGTTCACTCACGCCGATAAGGCTTCCATACTCCACCTAGGGTCCACCAAGGCACAGGTACACCACTTGTGTAATTCCAGAGAATCATGAAAGGAATCTACAATATTCGCGCCAAGCTCCCGGAAAGACATCCAATCAAAGCTCTGTTTGATCTCCACCATTCACTTTTGCCAATAGTTCATGACATACGTCATCATCATTGTATCGGCGGGACATCCCTAAGTGTCCCACCGATGATGTTCACTCACGCTGATATTCGCTCACGGAATGAACTTGCAACCATCCGATTTAAAAGCTAATTGATGGTAAAATTTTCAAGTTTAATTTAGTCTGTTACTTTTCAAGTGAGATTTTTTATAAACACTTCATCCGTGTGTGCTCCAATGCTATCAAGTTTTTCACTTAATTCATTTTCATTTTCACTAATTTTGTACCTTTCTACTTACGGAGTGCTAAAGGGTCCTTCGTCCCTCCCCTCAGCAAAACTTTGATGTGCTCTTCGATGGATTGATCTATCTCCTCAAGATTTTCATGTGCTCTTCTAATACTTTGGTTTATTTTGATTAGATCTTCATTAAATTCTTTATCAATTTGCCTTGGTCTTCGTCGTCGGTTTTCTTGCTCCTGCAGCCTAAGTGATCGTCGAACCCTCCCCTCTTGAGTTTTGTGCCCATTGGTACTGGGTTCTTGTCTTTGTTAGGTTGTACGGGCATTAAAAGTTGTTCACGCAATCATTGGTTATCGGGAGTACGTCTCTGATTGGTATCTTGTTCCTCCTCCTCCCGTTTGGTTCATTCTTCGTACCGCTGCAATATTTATTGCCTTCGACGTTCCTGATCCTCCTCCACCAGAAGGTCCTGTAGGATGATGAAATGGAGGGCCAACAGTCTCGGTAGACGGTAGAGAAAATGGTCAACCTCGTCGTTCACTTCCAGTCTATCCCAAATCATTGCCTCAGGGATCTCTCACTTAAGAGCTTCCCTCCGTTCGTGATCTCTTAGTGATATATTCCACAAATTTACCAAATATTGGGTCAACTCGTCTTCCCTTTCTTCATTAGTTTCCACAAGCTCCTTCGTGAGTCAACCCATTACGCTGCCATCATAATGACGAGAGATTCCCTAGTCCGCTTAGGCAACGGTGCCAAATGTTTACTTCACTGGGTGTGTTTCAACGTACTACAGAAATAAACTTGATTATATACAAAACATAGAAAAGTATAACATATTTGAGAACATAAGATGCTTGAAATAAGGAATGCTTCTATTCATTTCCAACAGTAAGTATCAACATGTACAATCATATGGATCTCAACAATACTATCAATAATCATATAATGTTTTCCCAACTACAAAGACTCAGTACATATAACGCTCGGCTATGGTTGCATAACCAACCGTCATGATGTTTCATAACAACCCTTTACCACTAATCGGGACTTAGTTACATGACATTTATTACATTAATTATTCCCACTACAACTATAGTTTTATTAAACATAAGTAACTGGCCAACTACGGCCGACTACAACTAAAGACAATGACGACTTACAATCTTTAAATGAATTTTTAATGGTTTTTTTAATGTAGAAAGCTCCTTGTCCGGTACGACGAGAGACGTTTCCAACGTCTTCCCAACCGTATCGGGGACAGTGAGCCATCCCCAAATGGGCAAGGACGTTTCCTACCGTTTCCTGCTCTCTGACCTATTTCGGGGACGGCAAGGGTACGTCCCCTTTGCATCCCCCCGTCCTGGGGATGACTAGGACAGGGACAGTGGATTTTGGAGCAGGGGATGCGTCCCTGTGTAACATAGATACATATATACATATATTTGTCATATTCTCATTTTCCTATCTATTTTTGTTCCATTTACCTTTCTATCTCATCTAACTTCGAATTAAAATTTATTAAGAGAGACTCAAGAGGATAAGTGACACCATATCCAATACTCACGGACTTCACAGACATGGTGGCACTTTTGTGGGGGATTCCAAGAACCTCATACTTACAAAAGGTAATGCCCTATATTTTCCTAGAGTGAAGAAACTGATGAGACCATTCCAAAAACCTCATACAGCCAAAAAGCAATGCACTGTTGTTTCCTATAATAAAGACATTGACTACACTATTTTTAAACTTTTAAGATTTATCTGAAATTCCCTTCCTTGTAGATTGCGAACCCAAGATTTGACAATGAATTTTCCCCCATTTTCTAGGATAACAGTTTGGTACTTCTGTTAGTCCATTTGCTTTGACTAAAATCTAGTGTGATGCTTGTGATAAGATAAAATGCTTGGAAGTCAGAATCAGGTCTTACTTATTTCACTAACCTCCAATCAAGCATTCATTCTCCTCTGCAGCTCAAAAGACAAATTCAGTGTTGTCTCCTATAATTTTACAGCTGAATTATCACAAAGCCTTTCAAGCTAATAAACCCGCAAGACATTGACACAAAATAATGAAGGTTACTTCTGTTGTTGTTTCTAGTGAAGGTCAAACCACAAACGATTTGATGAAAGGTTCCATTCATATACTCGTTTCTGATGACAAACATGGAAATTCTGAATCAATTCTTACCTCTGAAGGTACCAACCAGAAGTTGTTGTACTGGGTCATAATTTGGCAGACCCATAGGATAGCAAATCATAACTGCTCCTCTTATATTTTCAACATGATCCTTTAACACATTCAATGCAAGTGGAATTTTGTGCAGAACCTGGTTCTGCATGACAGCATGAACATTCAGGAAAGTAATAGTCAATCAAATGATCTTGTAATGAAAATCTTACAATCAAACAAATATAATGCAGATTTTAAGAGATCCATTATTAAATGCATTGGCCATTACAAAAAAGAAAATAGAAGAAAAGGCTAATAAGATCCTATAGAAGATGCATGGCCAGATAGTTTGTCAGTGGTTCCAACTAATAAAATTTTGTGGGATACAAAATGCAATAGCCTACAGAAAAGAAATTACTCGGGCAGCATGAAGAGATTGAATGTACCATTGTACAAATTAGAAGAAACAATTCATCCAAAACAGTTTAGTGTTAAATTATATGAGACATATATAGACATACACCTACACACATGTGTTGACATATCATACATGGATTAATAAAAGGAGCTGATTTTACATGCCCATAAAATATCACATAGGTGATAGATCTGAGATAGCAATGAAAGACAGGACATTATTAATCTAAAATAATTTACAAAAGTGAGGCTATAATTATGATCCACGTCCTCATATAGTTTTTAGCTGATGAGCCTGTAATATTAATTATTAATCCATGTGCACTAGGAAATACAATTGTTTCGATCATTAGCAGGCATTCCAAATTTGAATATAACCTCATTCTACTTTGCGTTTCTTAGTTTCTATTTCATGTGTAGATTTATCTGTGTTTGATATTGCTTCCTCTGTTACTGATCCATAAGGATCCCAGAAGTTGTCTAGAACAATAATTGAAAGCTTTTCAGAAATTTCAAGATGTGTAAGTACTCAATGTTTTGCCACAATCAAGACTGCCAGTTTACATAGGTAACAGTTTCCAAACCACCGGGGAAGTTTAATACTTGTAAATGTCAATATCAAAATGTAATGTCTTGTGCGTGAAGGGCTAAAGCCCGGCAGATGTAACCCATCGTGTTGGCAGACATGTACTTGATAACCAGATGGTGGGGCTCCACGGCCACGTGTCCACTGTGCTCGTGGCTTCTATGCCTTCACCTCCAAGGCTAGTGGGACACAAACCTCACCCTTAACACCCTGGGTAGCCGCCCTCACTACTAGACCGGTCTTTTGGTGTAGTGGTTGGGCCTTTGTGGTATCAGAGCCAAGGTCTTGAGGTTGAGCCTTGCAGAGCGTGGTGGGTTGTATTGTCCCATGTGTGAAGGGCTAAACCCCGACAAATGTAACTCGTCATGTTGGCAAGCGTGTACTTGATAACTAGATGGTGGGGCTCCATGGCCACGTGTCCACTGTGCTCATGGCTTCCATGCCTTCACCTCCGAGGCTGGTGAGACACAAACCTCACCATTAACACCCTAGGTAGCCGCCCTCACTACTAGGTCGATCTTTTAGTGTAGTGGTTGGACCTTAACAAAAGACCGGCCTAGTAGTGAGGGTGGCTACCCAAGGTGTTAAGGGTGAGGTTTGTGTCCCACCAACCTCGGAGGTGAAGGCATAGAAGCCACGAGCATAGTGGACATGTGGTCGTGGAGCCCCACCATCTGGTTATCAAGTACATGTCTGCCAGCACAACGGGTTACATCGCCAAGGTTTAGCCCTTCACGCACGAGACATTACAGCACCACGGTTTTGACTTGTTTCACCATCACATAGGGAACAATCATAGGAAACAAAGAGTCAAGTCTTTTGGCGTTCCAAACCATTTAAGGAGCCTTCCAACATTCTTTTTATGGGCTTGAGTGATATTGATGAGGTTCAGAGGTTGGAGAATCAGATTGTAAGCAATTTGCACAAGGAGAACTCAATTATTATTCAAGTGAAGATAGACAATAAGCGTAGAACAACTGTATTTACATTGCTGCATTAACTCTTTTAACTTGTTTCCAACTAATATATTCAGGTAGACGAGCTATTTGGCTTCTACCAGATGGTTTTTCCTCCATTTGGAGGTTTCAAGGGTAAAGGCTTGATGGTTATCTGTGTGTGTTTTCATTTGGATATTGTTTATTGTTATTTGCAATTTTACACGATCAAAACTCACTTCTAGGACAGTTTAAGATCAATATAATCAGAGCAATAGTAGAATTTCTGTGAATCTTTGTTTCAACAAACTATTTGACGAAGTTATGGATCATCTGCTCGCTTGAGGACCACTATTTCATCTTAATTGTGTTTTGAGTTATTAATTGTGTGCCAATGAACCAGAGGTTATAACTTTTAAGCAGTGGTACCAGAGCATATGTGGTATATGGAAGCTATGCATTTCAACTGATTTCCAAGAAAATAGCCACCAAGACTAGCATAGAAATTCTCCACTTGATTTTGTTTCATTTCTAAAGCTAGACAAAAAACTAAAGATGTCAAAGCTCAGTCATTGAAGCGTTGACTTTATTAACTAGCTAAAAAGAGAAATACATAGGAAATAGTAAAATAATACAAAGTGCTGGAAGGCAATTAAATTTATAGCAGCGCAATACAGAGGAATTGCATGATGCCAATTGATAGAATCATTTCCAATTATACTTAATAACTAAGAACTAATTACACCCACCACTTGCTTATTTTAAAAGAAGTGACTACAAATAAAGTGTATGTGTAATCAAAATTTACAAGAATGAAACACATCGAAAAGTATCTTACATCTGTTCTCACCCCTACAGCAGAGATAGTAAATGAGTTGCCTAGTATTTTCACTTTCATTTACATACATTTGGGTGGTCAGCACAAGAAATATGCATGATCATCTGACAGTGGTAAAAGGCAGGCAGATGGAAAGAAACAGCAAGAGTTACTGCTTTTCAAAAGATGGCTTTGAATCACAGTAAGAATGAGAACTGTCAAGTAACAAATTTAGCTTAACTTTTTCTATTCCCTGAGGCACCTCCTGAAAAACTCTTGGCTGTGAAGAATCTGGCAATGGCATCATGGATTTTTGCTGCTTCAGCTGTATAAAAAATTACATGCTGCAAGCAAGGGATACATTCCCAATGGCCAACACACTGAGGTAGCCATGGGAAAATCTAGAGTCTGGGGTTAAACCTTTTTCAATGCATACATTGGGGAACCAAATTACAAATCCAAACCAAACGCCATGTCTACTGTGGCATCTACAAGTTAAGTGGTGTAGGGCAAAAGTTTCAAACTGCAAACAAATTTCCACTAAAAACACTAGTGCAGCTTGTCTGCACTTTTAAACAGAGACTATTACCTACATAAACCTGAATCTTTAAACCATTCTTTCTTTTGACCGGTAAATGAGAAGTTTTATTTGGGACTGTCACTCTAAAACAGAAAGAGCATGAAGCTTACAAGTTAAAATGAGCATCCCTATGGGCCACAGCCAGGACATGCAGCCATAGGCTACAAGCATAACAGAAAAGTTAAACCTACAAATTTTACATAACAATTAATTTGCATCGCAATAAAATATGGCTGATATGATTAACAGGATTGACCAACCAAATGAGTTACATGACCCAAGTTGAAAAACCCATATGAACAAAAAAGATCCAATCATCAAAAACAAACTATATTAGAATGGCTCGGGAAGATGGGCCAGCCCCACCACCACAGGCCCACCAATCTCCATCACAGGACCACCAAACCAGCAGTAGCATCAGCAACCAACACCATATCCAAAAGTCACAACTCCTGTCCCCACCATCACAGCTGTGACAAACCCTGCTCCTACCATAACCTCTGTCACATCCTACAAGAATATTCTTGCCTTCTACCTCCACAAGGACTCAAGTCCTTTTATTCTAATCCACAAGGCTGTTTCTAACCTACACCTCAAATTTCCTTGGGCCATTCAACAACTCCCCCACATTAGAAGGCCCCCTTCCCACAGTAAGGATTTCTCTAAGTCAGTGCAGCTGACTGAAGATGAATCTTAAGGTTTCTCACAATCTTGCAAATGTCTTAACTATTTGTTATCCATCTCAATTTCCTTTGCCTTGTTGAGGCAAAGGAAGTCAATGTAACGGGAGCAAAGAATTTCAAGCCTCTATAATGTATTTGCACCATGAT
>CM021106.1:234269215-234529893 GCA_007115665.2 Sequoiadendron giganteum
TTACTAATATTTAATTATGATAATCGGCTAATTAGTATTATTGTGGTAAATGATTGTAATCTGCTAATCAGTGTAATTGTGGTAAATGGTTTATAATTTGTGTGCAGGGCTTCAATCAGGTGAAAGGTACTCTCTAACTCATCTGTTTGTTGGAAATTAAGGATTTAGAGTAAATTTAGGACATTCCCAATTAGGGGGCATTACACATTCCCTTTTTTGAGGTTTGTTCTCAAAAAACTGTTAGAAGCTAGTACTACTTGTTGAACATCGGCTTTTTGCAGGAAGAATACATAATCAGTGTCATACTTAACTGCAAGCTACAAATATTTTCATCTTATTATTGAACCTTAGAAACTTGGTTTTCTTTCAATATAAATAAATGTGAAATTTCATAAAATGCATTTATGTAAACAAAATTATTTGTTTAAACTTCAATGTCAGCAAATATATTACCCAGTTTTAAATTGGGAAAAAAAAAGATCATACAGTGATCTTGGTCATGAAAAGGTTCTTAGATAACCTTAGAAACATACGCATCTGCTTCTGTCAGTGTTCTCCTCAAGGTCTCAGCACCAGTTGGATCACATGCTGAAATGTTCAAGAATCAGATCCAAAAAAAGTGAATCACTCACAAATAATCTATAATAAGTGAACTATATGAAAAAGCATAAATCGTAACTTCAAAGGGAAGCACACAGGCATTTTTCAGCATTCACAGCTTGTAATTTCATTAAACTGTAAAAGTGCCCCCAGAAATTTAAAACACATTAGAGATACCACAGCTGATTAAACTGTCAAATCCAGACACAGCATTCCCTTGCTAAAACAGAGAAAACTTATTATAACAATTCATTGTTTAACCAATTTGGTTCTGATGAAAATGCTAGTCATAGGCAGCCTCTTATAAAAAATTATTGTGAAGTTGTAAACTGCATGATGCTTAGCAGATTAAAAACACTAGCAGCATAATACACAAGAATATTGCAAAATGCCTTAGATAAAATATTCTAAACACTGAGTACAGATCAAACAACTTTTCAAAGCATGAAAAAACTCAACTCCTAAACTTGCCATCACAAATCACATTGCTTAGACAAATAAAAAAATTCATGCCATGTCTGCTTTATGTAAAATTAGAGTTTTTAAAGCAAATAGATTGTTTAGCATTTGGTCGAAGATTCAGAAAGGTCAACACAGATCAAATCACTTTACCAAATACACATCAACCAAAGAAAAAATGAAGGCACAATTCTTCCCCTTCTCAATATATAACATCAATACTGTTCACAAACTCTACACTGAAAGCGAGTGAAATGCATATGATCATAGTTTGCATTTTTCTTTCACCCATGAGTTTTATCGGTGTTTATTTGCCAAATTATTTTCTGAGTTTTTGGCGAGAACTGGCCAAAAAATCAATGAATTTTTCCATTTAACTCAGCAACATGTCAAAATTTAGGAAAAAAACATGGATTAGACACTGCAAAAACTCTGTATTTTTGGTTTTATGAGCATTGGTTTATACCTTTTAAAAAATTATCAAAATGGTGTGCACCATGAAGGTTTGTGTGGTTTTGAAGGTCTTTATTTGGCCTTGGTGGCAGGGGTACTGCCCCTCAATCGCGCCAGGGGCATTGCCCCTAGACCCCCACCAAACTTATTTGATACATTTTGTAGCTATATTTTGCATAAAATTTATATTTTTTTCAAAAATTTAAGTGTTTTTTAAGGTGCCATTTGCTAAATTTTTCCAGAGTACTCTCCAAGTCAAAATACTTTGGCTTGCCAAGTACTCTCTAGTCCAAATTTGTGAACTATGTATATGATAATACAGAACTGATTTACTTGAGATGAATGGAATAGAAGAATAATATAATAAAGCATAAATGAGTATTCTCTTAACAATACATTGGTAGGTAAACTTATGAGTAATAGTTACATAAGAAAACTGCAGACAGTTGCATGGAACTTTTAACAAGAGAAAAGAAAGAAGCTGACTACAGTAATCAAACAAACATAATTTCAAGAATATAATCTCTCAAAATATTTCAGTGTCTTAGTTTTTGTAGAAAAATGAAATAATCAACACAGAAATCCTGAATAATGAAGCAAAATATCACACCCAACTCCAGCTCTGACTGCATGTTGGCATTTCAATTCACCCCTCTGGAATGCAGATTGGAAACGGACAGCTATGCACAGTTGGAATGCTCTTCAAATTAGGGGGGGAAGCTCCCTCTTCATGATGATGCTTAAAAAGAATACTAAACTACTCACCAATCTTTTTATTCTCAGCTAAGAGCACAAGGTTATAAAACTCTTTGCGTCGTAGCTCAAGTTTTCTCTTTTCTAAAACTTCAAACTACAACAAGGCCTACTCTAAAGACGCTTCTGACAACTCAAGTAAATTCAAAGCTTGAGAATAAGAAGTAAACAAGGAATGATTTGATTAACATGGAAACTTAAATAAACTTTCTCCCAGATAACACCTAAAGATTCATTGTACTTATGAGATGTAAGCTAAGATAAAGATTATGCAAGCATATACGTAAGGCAAAATACTGAAAAAAGATTGAGACAGTAGATCAAAGCAAAGTAGGCATGAGATGTCCTTCCTCAAGTTTCCAACAGCAATTACACTAGAAAAAAATTGAACATAAACTGAACAATGATTTGCAGCAAAGACAGGCTTGCAAACTTGCTCTTACACAAAATGAACAAACACTGAATAACAAAGTTGCTGCCAAAAGTAGGCTCAGCAATTTGTTATCACAATAACGGTTGAAAAGAAATGGGCAAGGCTGCCATTATTTATACACAAACAAGGAGTACGGAACCATAAAATCTCCTTGCTTTTACAACTAGACTTGCCAACATGCAAGCTTTATTTCTAAAACTAAACAAAAGATAACTAACAACTAACCACCTGCTAAAATCAATTAACTTATTTAAAGGCAAGAAAAGCTCCAACTTCATCAGATATTTCACAAATAATAGATACGCATGAATGAGAACAGCAAGTTTAACTTGGAAAAGGCATCAAGTTAACTGTTGCTTTTCTTGAGTTCTATTCTTGGAAATCTTTGCTGCCCCAAAACGGTGACTCACTCACTAATAATTTGGGAAACTATATCAGCCAAAAAGCTGGTAACTGCCTCTTTGTCAAGAACATTGATACTATCCAAAACAATATTCTGTTTTTCCAACATCTCCTCACCATCTGCAATCAAACTCAGAAATTATTTCATCTCTTCCGTTGTTTTATTAAATTTTGCCGACATCGTGACAACATGATTCATCTTGCCGGCTATAGGATCACTACCAAAACTATTGCGGAAGAGATTTGGAAACTCTGTTTGCACTTCACCGAGATCAAAGTAAGTGCCATCATCATGAATATATTGACAAGGGATCTGTGAAACAAATGTGCTTATGAACGTGAGAGTATTAGCAACCTTCTGTCTACATTCAATCAACTCTATAGATATTCTCTCATAGGTTTTTACTTTGAAGAGGTGTTGTTCTCTCCAAGCAAAAATCTTCTTCTTATGTTCTTTTGTAACAACTGAATCATAAGCCATCATCAAGTCAGAAATGATGATTTCATGCATTGGTTTCACTTTTGCTATACTACTCAAACCCCTCAATCCCTTGGTGAAGATCACGGGCATTATACCTCAATTGGTATATCCCTGTAAGTACAAATCTGCCCCTGATGATGAATTCCTCTATCCAATCTCGCATATCCTTCCCGTATATGACCAATTGACTTAGCTGATGTTGATCTATCGGTGACTCCAAAATCTGTGGAAGCAACAAAGTAGCTTGTGAAGTGCCATAAAAGAGATTGGAAATATATTGCTGCAATTGCCGAATCTCAATCTTGAGGGTTGCCTTATCTTCTCCATCCTTGAGCACTCGTTCCTTTAGATTATGTAATGTCCCCACCCTAGTCAGTACTAGTTGCAGGTGAGTTAGCCTATTACTTGGACCCTCGTAGGCTAATATGTTTGGATAGAGGGTCTCATGGCAGTTAATGAAGGTTGTTGTCACTCCATTTCCTCAGTTCAGTATTGGATTCAGTTTCAGGCCTTTGCAGATCGGTGTTTGGCTTAGTTTGAGGGACTTACTATTTATAGTAAGTCAATCTGGCAGTGATGCTATTTTTAGTCACAGCACCTGGACAAATGGGGGTTATACAGTGTTGACCCCAACTTCTGATGACATGTCAAAATACTGAGTATTGAGGGAGATATTAATATTTAAGTGGTTAAGTTATATTTAATTATTAAAAGGGATATTATAAAGTTATATTTTAACTTTATAAAAGTGAGCCACATAAATTTAATAAAATGAAATTAAATGGTAAAACAAAAAGGTACGCTCAAATGAAATGATTTATTTTTAAAAGAGTAAAAAGTGTCTTAAATACATTTTAAATGTATTAAAACCTATCTTTTTGGAAGTTGTACCTTTTTGAGGAGAATATATTGAAGCAAAGACAAGTAAACCGGATTGATTCATGAGCATTTGACATTGACTACTTTTGGCTTTTTTCAAGTTTCTGCCTGAGACAAGGGTTTCAACATATTACCACCATTGGAGAACGGAAATTCTTCAATGTTCTACAATCTTGAAGCTGTGAAAGACCAGCTGAAACATTGCTACAGAGAGGGCTTCATTCTCGAGTCCATTATGCTTGCAACAAATCTACCTTTGAGATTATTTACAGTTTTCAATAAGGAAAGGGGCTTACTAGTAGAGGCGCCCATCTTCATCAACTTTCTACATCAATAAATAGGTTGTACAATTTCTATTGTTGGTCATACCATTCACCACAGGCAGGGCATTGGGTTTCTAGTTGGGGCCTAGGAACTAGAGGCTGAAACGCCTCTCTTTCTTGGCCTTGATCAACACCTATTGGGGTGGCTAGTCTAGCACTATCATTTGGCACTCATTCCAAGGTGGATAAACTCTCATCGGGAGCAGATCGACTTATTTCATCAAATTTCTCACTACTGGTTGTGATTTCCAGATTTCTCAAATAAGGGTTTGCTGGCATATTCGAGTATGCAACCTTGTTTTATGCTATGTTTCTATCTTGTAATGACAAATCCATTTACATCTCATGCTGAATAAGAATCATTTCAGCAATTATATATTTCCAATTATTTCTTGTTAAATCTTGCCTGGCAACTTTCTCATTTAATTATCAAAACTTCGTTAAAACACAAGCAACAACACAAAATAGTGCATTTAGCATCTACAGGCAGAGTTAGAACCAACAAGGTTCTTCACAGATTATCTACCGCAATCTCAAAGAAATTTGCATCAGTATTCCAAGTGCTTCTACCAAGATTAGCCTTGACAACCCTGAAATCATCAATCTCAACTTCATCAATGTTCGTATCCTCCAGAGGTGCAGCAATCTCAATGATAATCTCATCACCATTATTCTTCTTCATGTGAACTTGCTTCTTAAGTTTCTTTATCGGTGTGTCCTAGTAGATGCTATCAAGTTCTGCAAAGCTCAACTGATAAGAAGGCTTCCTCCTCTTCCTGCCCAAGATGTTCTCAAGCCAAGACGAAGAGTCTTTACTAACTTTTCTAGGAGGATCGGTTCTAGGTCTATCAACTCTTGATGAATGAATTGGTGTTGAGATGTTGCGAACTGGTGAATCAACTTTTGAATCTATATGAATGGGGAAAAACCTTGGAGAAACAAGAGATGAAGGAACCACTTCAACTTGTGGTGCTGATTTAACTGGATCTTCGGATGCATATGCTTGTTGTTCTTGTTGAATCCCAACGAGAGACTTCATATTTTCCTTTCTACTCCTTGACATTCTACCAATCTTTGTACTTTCTAGAGGAACACTCATAGCTTTCACTTTGGTTTTTGGTCTAGAAGAAGAAGGTAGAGATGACTTAACTATTGGCGGATCTACAACTAGAATAGCTACCTTTCACGTCCTTTTACTATTCAGGAATAACCTACTATTCTTGATAACTCGGCTCATTCTTTCCTCAATTGAAGTGTTCTCTTTGTCGAACCAATTAATTTGTGGAAGTGGTCGTTGATCGATCTAATCTCGGGCATACATGGGAAGTAGGACTTCCCCATCATCATCTGAAAGACCTTCCACATCTTTTGATAAGAAATCAGCCATCTGCTATATAGTAAATTTGTTGTAACTACGCTTGCGCACTTCGAACTCATTCGCACAATTAACCCAAAAATCTTCAACTGTAAGCACATGTGCATGATTCTGACCAACACGCGATGCAAAGACTCCATGAGGGTCATATGAACGCCTCTCATTGAAAAACTTGAGGCCAAACTTTGGCATTTCATCACCCATCAATTTGGCATCAGTTGATGATCTACATCTGTAAATGCTCATTCCAATCGAGAAACTAAATGCAATCTTGCGCCTATTACACAAAAAGGTGTGAACTTCGTATACTTGCCTTAAAAATTCCATGAACACTACTTCATCGGTTGGATATATCAGTAGCATGACTGGATCACCTGAGAAGCCTTATACCTTGATGTAGGAGAATGTGGGAAATTGGATAAACCAATCAACCCACTCTGCCATTGCCAATCTGGCATCTGCTAAAATTTGTACATGCAACTCATTATCTAAATCTCACACAATATGCATCAAGAATACATCATTCACCCGCCTGTAATGCCGCTCAAATTCTAAAAACTCTAACTACGGGTAATAATCATACACATGTTGAACACCCAAAGTTCCAACAATATTTAAACAGTTGAACTTGCCTTGAAAAGCCATTAGATATACGAGGTAAGAGACCATGTGGAACTTGTGGGCCTTGAAAAACTCTGTCATCTGACAGTGGAGACTGACACTGATCAAAGCTAGCCAATCATAGTGTTTTGTTATGTCAATAATCAGGGAAATGATGTAAAACATCCAAGGCTGAAACTTATTTGCCTTTGTTTGACCTGTGACTTGGTTGAGCAAAGTGATCATGACTACAAATTCTTCCTTGAACTCACCATGCCCAACATTCTTTGGCAAAACATTTTGCTTCTCTTTTAGCCACTTTTGTGCAACTCTTTTCCGGTATTTGTCTTTTTGCTCATACCATACCTTTTCACATTCTTCAATTGAAATGACGAAGTTTTTTGTCCATGGTGGTATTGAGAAACATCTCTCGACATCTTCCAACCTAAGGCTACAAATAGTACGCCCATCTGCTGATTCGATTTCTCGTGAAGTTGGATTGTAATGCTTAACACAAGCAATTAGGAATTCAATGCTCTGAACTGAGATGGGGATTGAAGTTGCTGCAAGCAACCCAGAATGACCGAGATTCCTTACTGCAATGTTACCTGCGTCTTCCAAAGCACGCAAATCAAGCACTGGAAACACATGATGCAAGTTGGTTTCAAAAGTTTTCAGGAAATCGTGGAGCAACACTGATTTGGTTTTGATTTTTGTTGGAGAGTACTGCATGTTTAAAAACTTGAATTTTGATTGTAAACACGCCTATGTTCTGAAAATGTTTTGCACAAACTGCTAAAAATAGGTTGCTGATTATTCTCCAAAAAAGCAAATTTCCTAAAAGCTGAGGTATAGGTTTTGTAAACAATCACGTTCTGAAGAGATCTAGATCGTCAAATTTTGAAAAAGCTGATTTTTCCAAAATAAAAGCAGATCTCCCTAAAAAAGGGGGCCGAAAAAGCAAAATTTTGAAAAATTAAAATTTCTCAATCTTCATGTAATGTTCCCTTGTTAGACTTATCCTAAAAATATAAAAGTACAAGTCAGGAAATGTAATCTATTTTATCAACACATCATTCTATTAATGTAAATTACCTTGAAGACCTGCATACATCATGTATTATCACATAAGCCCATAATTTCTTGTTCACAATTAGTTCATTTCAGATTGCATATTTTTAAGAGTAAGACACTTAAAGGCATTATCTTCTCAGGCATAAATTAACACGATCTGATTTGACTTACTACTCTTGATCAGAATAGACCTTCGCCTTGTTTCCTCTTCCCTAACCTCTTTGGATGGTAGATTGACTGTGCAAAGGGAACATGAACAATCTCAAATTGGACCCCCTCAAGGTGTTCCACCTGTCTTGGGACCATCCATCAATGGATCGATTTGCCAGCCTTTCCCCCCACAAACTCCCTATCCTTATTGAGTGCTAGCAAAGGGAAGTTTTGGCCCGAAGTCTATTCTTCAAGGTAAAGTCATAAAAGCTCATCGAGATACAATAATTGCTTTCAGGCCCAATAATTGTTGCAAGCATCATTATTGGGCAATCATAAATCATGTATACATATATATATATATATAATTAGATGTCCAATAACATACTAGCAATGCTATAAGAATCAATAGTACAAGCATAATCTTATTATTCTAAAATTAATGACATCAACTAGATAAGTATTATTATGTATAAATTATATTTATCAATCATCAGTAATATATCTATCAATCGTAATATATTTAAATATATGTATTAATCATAATATATATTTAAATACATTTATCAATCATCAACTGTTATTTAAATTCCCAATTTGTTTGTCAATCAGCAACATCGAAATTCATAATGTATTAGACTGATTAATATTTTAATCCATAAATATATTAAATACTTTAATATATTTACCCACTAATCATTTGGAGTTCAGAAAATACTTACCTTTATTCTGCTTCTGAAAACCTTCCTTATTTCTCATGGCCACTCCTCCTCATATCTCTTTTACCCTGCAGCCATCCCTCCTTAAATATTTGATAGCCTTCCATCATGGGATATGACTTTTAGACCAATAGACACCCCTTTTGAGGAATCGCATCTTTTCCAAATGTTGTTTGACTAGTGGTTGCTGATTTGAAGGTATCGATTGTTTAAGGTATTGGTTACATATTTATTAATAATAGTTTCACAAGACTTCAGTGTTTCATACTAAACATTGTAATATTTATTAAGAATAGGCTCATACCATAATGTCTATATTTATAATTGTAATATTATTACTGTTAATTATCAGTGCAATGATAAATCAGATTTATATTTATTTTATTATTTTATTTTGATCTTGTATTCTAATATTAATATAATATGAATAAGTTATCAATATATATTGTCTTTCTTGTAAATATTGTTTTTACTATGATGATATTTACTATTAATTATTTTGTTCCATGTTATGATATTTTTATTATAATTATAATGTTATCTAGGATAATTATAATTATAATATTTAAATTGCAATTACTCATATTTTTAATTTCAATATTTGACTCTCTTATATTGTGTTCTAATATTTCTTATTTGGTGTTACCATTTCGGGGGACATGACACTTCAAGAGGAGTAAAAAACAAGTGGACCCAAATCGATGAAAATTGAAAAAGCTGACCACCTGTTTCTGAAATGTGATGCCCTAGAAAAAATCAGACCATGAAAAAGCGTGCTTTTGTGCTTCCCAATCTCGAATCCATGAAGAACACTGAAAAAAGCACTCTGTTTGAGCCTCCAAATCTTGATAAGAAGAAAAATTTATCTTTCTTCCTCTGAAAGCCAACTTGCAAATTATGAAGAATGAATGCTAAAAACTTTCTTAAATAGAGTTTGGAGATGAAAAAACGCTTTCATGCAAAACCCTATAATTTTGGAGTCTATCCAAGAAGATAGAAACTTTGCATGCAAAAATTTGACTTCATTTGCATGTGCAATGATGAATTCCTCTTTTATAGGGCAAAAAAGCATGCACGCATGAAGACACGTTTTGAAAAATAAATGACGAATGTAGAGAAATGGCTAAGGCATGAGATGCTAGGCGCCCTTCTTGGACAGGGGTGCCTAGACATCCCAAACTTGGCCAAATTTTGATGATTTTCAACTTTTCATCGCTTCTGCTTCTGACGAAGCCTACTTCTAACTTTGATGATCCAACAAATTGGCACTGCCAACTAATAAACTTTGTTTGACCATGGCAATCTCATGTTTGACCATTGTTGAAGTGATCCCCAGCTTTGTACCAGCATCTGACGATATCTGATCGTGATTGCATACCCCAAAAACTGCTGACGGAGGCTAAATTGGAAGAAGGCATACCGGGGCCAAAAAGTTTCTAAGGCATGAAAAGCCAAGCACCCCTCTTGGACAGGGGCGCCTGGGTTTTCCAAACAACCATATTTTTGAGATTTTCAACTTTTTAAACTTCTCTCCTTTGCTTGTTTCCGCCGGAAGCCGGTACCCCCTGTTCGAGAATCATTTTTCGCCAATTGATGAATAACAAAGACTGAGAGGCAGTCAATTTGGCAAACCTGATCAAATTTGAGATGAATGATACCTTCTACCAACCTTAGACCCTGCATCTGACTGACTTTGAGATCCGGAACCAAGCTGACGAAGGCATTTGACGAATTTTCAGACGAGGCGAAAAATATTCCAAGGCATGAGGAGTTGGGCGCCCCTCCTTAATTGGGGTGCCCAAACTTGCTAGACTTAGTCAATTTTTGGTGATTTTCATATTTTTACTTCCTTTGCCTTCTTCGTTCACCATGTTGCCAAATGTATCCTTAGAATTCATTGTTTTCCGTGCTAAGGCGAAATTTGCCTAAGGCATGAAAACCCAAGCGCCCCTCCTTGACTAGGGCGCCTAGACTTGCCAGAGTTAGCCATTTCTCTACAAGTTTCAACCTTTCATTGCTTTCTCTGTTTGCCTCTAATGTCCCTTGCTCAATCTGCATTGAATTTTTTCAATTTGAGTTGTTTGACATTTTGTCAAACACTTGACATGTGAACTAATTTCTGATTATGTAGATTTCTATTTGTCCTCTGCTCAATGCCTTGATTGAACAATGACAAAAGATAGTAACATGCAATACTAGACCTATCACTATATACAAATCTAAAGCACGATATGCGACTAAACTTTTAATGAGTATTTAGGAATACCATTTCAAACCAAAAGCAATGGGTCACAGAGCTTAGTATAGTGCTAGGAATAACAGTTTCAACACTCAAAAGTAGTTATCAGACTTATAGGAACTCCAATATCAGATTTAATATGAGATTATGAACATGGATTGTATACTTGCATTTCCTCAAACAATTGACATGCAGCTACTTAATCGGCAACACTTCACCCTATACTTTGAACACATTATTATGTCTCATATGCAACCACAGAACAAAGTATGGCAGCATCTCCTCTTCAAATCCCTTAGCCCTCACTCGCCCAACTCAAGGCTCCCAAAAACTTGACGATATTTCTCAGGTATAGTAAGTAACTCTACGCAGACCCTGTATCTTCTTAGGGATGAGATGTGAAGGGGTAACAATGCCAATGTGAGAATCGAATCAGTTCTGAACTCACACATTCAACGCCTTCCTCTATGCAAGGGACCATGGGAAACAAAGCTTCACCCAAAGACTAGAATTAAGCAGATGTGTAGCAATTTTGATATATAAGACTAATAAAACCCTTGATCCAACCTGCAATATATTGGTAAAAGTGCGCCTAGGGTTTAAGAAACCCACGACCTCCAAAGGGACTGAAATAAACTTCAAATGGAATAAATTGTTGCAATACTTGGGCTCATAAATAAGTCTTCAATTATTTCCAAGGATGAAGCAATAGGCTCAGCAAAGAATAGAAAACTCTCAAATCTCAAAACCCTTGCTTGGTATCAAATTAATGTTCCCAAATTTGTCTTCACATAGCAGAAGAGTAACTTTAGGCTTAGCTTCTCGGACAAGCAAATCTCAATTGATTATCTTCAAATTTGGTCACTGAAAGTGACCATTTAATTTGCATTGAAGCACCTGTAGAAACCCTGAATGGATTCCTCAACAATCTCCAACTAGGGTAGATAGTTTCACTACCGAAACTGATGCCCTAGGCTCTCCAAACCCACAAACCAAAGAAGCTTCAGAAAGCTCTCCAATGAAATGAGAAAATAACTCCAAGCATGAGAGAAATGAGCTCCTTCCTTTTTAAAGAAATCCTTGTCCTTCTAGAAAGATCCAAAAAGTATCTTCCACAAGCTTCTAGAAGAATATTTTAATATTTCCAAAAGTGACATTATAATATTTATTTTCACTTAAGTCACTTTTAAAATATCAATTAACTGATTTTATAATTTATTCTTTTATTTTAGTCACTTTTATTAAATTAATTAAAAATAAAGTTACCTTTATGATTTAATTTTTTAGATAACTTTATAAATAATTAATCAAATATTATTCCCAGTTTATTTTAATTCAAATAATCAATTAAGTCATCCTTTTGAAATATTATTAATTTTTGGACAACTTAATCAATTAAATTGATTAAGTCACTTTACCACAAATTTTGGGGACATTACATTGCCATTATGTGCAACATCTAAGACTTTGAATCTAACAATTGGTCGCTGACCTTCCTCCATTGATGATCTCAGGGCTCATGCTTTGCCTTTTGAAAAAGCAGAATAGACCCACCAAAGAAATGCTGATCTTTTGATGATTCTAACTAGACTAGCTTGATCGGGAAGTATTTTCAACCAATCAACATCAGTTAGAACCCTGAAAGCAAATATTCTATTTTTAGAAAGTTTTGCCAGCATCCATTTCACAACAAACCTAGAAAACCCTAAATCAACTCTATTTTTAGAAATCTTGAATTTTTATGACATTTATTACAAGACTTCAACCACTTTTACAAAATGCCTTAATGAAGCAAAAGTTTTAATTTTGGGCATTAAACTACACACAACCATATCATATACGAACTCTACTATACGTATAAATGAAATAACAATGAAATAAAGTTAGTGAGTCTCACTTTTAACAAACTGACCACAATCAGAAATGTATTTAACATATGATGCTCAACTTCAAGATATGTTCCAAATTGCATGAACTTGCAAGATTTTGACATAGAATCATCACACATAATTAAAAGATACATGTATTTTTTCTAATGTAATGAAATGTCAAAATCGAAGATGCACAAAAAACTTATGGGACAAAGATATAGCCCTTGGCTTATTCAAAAACTGTTATAAACTTATAGCAATATACAGAATGACATGAGATAATGGTGAGAATATATATGGAATACAAATGCTGTTAGAAAATATGCCTCAGCATGTAAAAACTTAAAAGTAGTTTGAGCACTCTCCAAGTACTCTACAAAACTCTCCAGACTCCCAAGTCTTTGAGCTAGCCGAGCGGAGTCTGTCCGAGTCTTGGAGAGTACTCAATCGAGTCTTGCTCCAAGACTCCCAAGTCTTAGGCTTGAACTCTCGAGTCCTGAGCTCAAACTCTTCAGGCACCTAAACATAACACATAGTGGCTGAAATTTTAAATTTTGAGAGTTTAAGGATCATGACATGTGTAACATTTGAATTATGACAAATTGATAATCAAATTAGACTTTTATGTTCTCTAAATGCATTTATTTCTTTTTTTTGTTGTGTAATTATGAGGTTTTCTCTTTTGTCAAGTCCATGTCGAGTTTTTAGCCAAGTCCATGTCGAGTCTCGAGTCCGAGTCAAATTTTTGGGCTGCTGAGTCAAGTTTGAGTCCAAGTCCTAAAACTATGCAAAACAATGGGCTATTGAGTCAAGTCTGAGTCCTAAAACTATGCTTAAAACAACCCACATATCTATTTTTCAGGGAGTACAATTTTAGAAACAACCCTGATGAAAACTCTGTTAAGGTTTCGGCATTTCAGACCATAACAACAAAAAAAATTGAGATCATAAATTGGTAAAGGTGACAAAGGCCTTAAGAACATTTCAATTTCCTTACTTCAAAGGAAATCAAATAAAAAATCAAGACATTAAATAAATTCATATATAACCTAAAATATCATGTGGGCAATGTGCATGCTTTTATCTACTATTACAATAGATTGTAAATTGTATACCAATTGTGACAAATATAGTGTGCAATACAAGTTAGAAAAGTAGCAATGGGGAATGAAAAAGATACCATAGGAGAATTGCCAAGGCCATAATTTTGGAAATTTTCAAATTGATATTGATCTTGTTTTGAAGCTAATTGCAAGTCAGAGAGCATTTATGAGAATCTCTCTCAAGAGATCTGAAAGCCTCTAATGGATTCCTTCCAAATCAATTAAATAATTACTAGAAATTTTTGGCATCATCAATTTCATCATTAGATAACTGTTAGTTAAATCTAAATGTTTCCACAATCTTTTAGAGGAACGTCATTCCCAGCTGCAAAAAAATGACAAAAATTGGTTTTCTTAAGGAGCTTTGTGAGTGAAACCCCAAATCTACAAGGATTTTTTATGGCATCATGGGGAGGAGAGGAGGAGGCACGGGCTAGGGCTCAACAGCCCTAGCTGCACGACCTTTCTTTTTCTTTTTTTGCAGACAGATCGGTTGTGGAGGCATGTTGAGTATTCGAGTACTAGTGATGTTGCGGGGTTTGTTTTGGAGGGCAAAAGTTGGGTTGGGGGATTTTCTGGTGCATTCGATGTTGAGGGGTGTTGTGGGAGTTCAATGAGGTTAGGTTTATGTTCAATTTTGATTGTTGGGTATGGCTCCGAGTGGAGGTTTGGGAGTTAAGGAGAACGTGTCCTTTTGTGAGATTTTGACGAGGATTAATCCACCCTCGTCTGTCCATGCGAATGCAATCAAATTTTTAAGCAATGCTTTGAGTGGTGAAAGCCTATCTCAGCTAGGAGGTCCTTGGGTCCCGAAAGTGAATGGTTTATGTTCAATTTTGATTGTTGGGTATGGCTCCAAGTGGAGGTTTGGGAGTTAAGGAGAATGTGTCCTTTTGTGAGATTTTGACGAGGATTAATCCACCCTTGTCTGTCCATGCGAATGCAATCAAATTTTTAAGCAATGCTTTGAGTGGTGAAAGCCTATCTCAGCTAGGAGGTCCTTGGGTCCCGAAAGTGAATGGTTGCTTAGAGAGGAATCTTTCTCGACTAGTTTTAGTGATTCAATAGGATTTGATAATGGAGGATGCCAACTATTTGAATAATCATGCTTTAATCTGCATGTTTATGGGGATTTGTGTCTCACTCCCATTCTTGGAATCGTGGGCTCGCCGAACGTGGAACCCAGAGGGTGATATGAAGATGATACTAGCAGCTAATAATTATTTCATGGTGGTGTTCTCCTACCTAGTGGATCGCAATAAGGCCTATTAGGGGGTCCCTACTTTTACAACCAGGTGGGCCTGTTTATTAAGCCTTGGCATATCAGATTTAATCTTGCTAAGGAGCTCCTGTCAAGGATTCCTATTTGGGTTCGACTCCCTTGGCTCTCGCTAGAGTTTTAGAGAAATGATATTTTGCACATGATTTCTTTGATGTTGGGCAAGCCGGTGGGCTTTTGCAACAAACACTAGATAAGAAGATAATTTTCTATGCTTGTACTTGTATTGAAATTTATTTAAATAACCCTTTGTCAGAATCGTTGGAAATTTGGGTTGGGGCCACTTCATGGACTCAGTAGCTTGACTATGAAGCTCTTCCTTTTCGGTGTTGGATTTGTCATGAGTATGGGCACTTGCGAAGGAAATGTCCTAAAGTTAACCCTACGGAGATGTCAACCAATGGGGCTATAGCCAAGGTACCAACTCGCTCAGTGTTGGCAAAGGATAAAGGGAAAGCCCCTATGTCGAAGGGGGGCGCAGATAAGGAGGGTTTTGTTCTAGTAAAAACCCATAATTAGGGGAGAGGCCAGAAGCTATCTCCCGAAGATAGATAGGGAGATGAGGCTTATAACTGATTTGAGGCCTTGGAAGATTTTGATTATCATGAGGTAAACCCAGAAAGGATACTTTCGGGGGTAGACTAGATGGCTTCCAGGGAGGATGCTAACCAGAACAGACAGTTGACTGAGTGCTCAACTTCTCAGATGGACACAGATCAAGTTCTTGGGGTCCCTAGTGAGGTGGATCCATCTGGGAGTCTGGGGTTGGTAAAGGGATCGTCCCTGCATAATCTTAACCAAAGGCCAAAGGTGAAGGTTTCAGATATTGGTAAAGGTAGTACTTCCAAGTTGTGGAGAGGCCAATGTCAGTCTATTGGTGTGCGAGGCAGGGCTGGAGGGGTTGTGTGCCTTTGGGATTGGTGTAGGGTCTCTCCCCTCTAGTGGGTTTCTAGTAGACATTCTATGACTATGGTTGCTTCTAGTTTTGATTCAGGAGAATTTTTCTTGCTCACCAATGTCTATGCTCTAATGGATTTACCTGGTAAATCTCGATTCAGGGCACACATTCAGTATGAGAGGTCCCTAGCTCCATTATTTCAATGGATTATGGCTGGGTATTTTAATGCTATTGTCAATCTGGAGGAAATGAGAGGGGGAGTGGATAGGTTTGAGCCTTCTTCACTTTTTAAGGATATCATTTGCTTTCTAAACTTGGTTGGCATTAAGCTAGGCAATGGAATGTATACTTGGAGCAACAAGAGATGTGGTGTGGAGTCTATTTCTGAGAGATTAGACAGTTCTTAGTTTCTAGTTTTTCAATTGGCAACAGATGGGTGACCAATTCAGAGATTCTGGATTGGAGGGGCTCTGATCATTGGCCTATCAAACTCTCAGCATCTGAGTTTGATGCCACTAAGAGTCCTTCCTTTAAGTTTCAGCTTATGCAACTATGAGAGTCGTCCTTGCTAGATCTTATGAAAGGAAGGTGGTGGAAAGGTATGCCTGCTCATGGTACAGCTATGTATCCTTTTGTTAAAAGGCTTCAATTCGAGAAGTTCCAGCTTAAGAAGAGGAATAGGCAATGTTTTAGGAATATTTTTATGGCTAAATCGGCTGCCTAGAACCACTTGGATGCCATCACCAGACAAATTCGAGATCATGGGCTTACAAAGGGATCCCTTAGAGAAGAAGGTGTAGCTCTAAAGGAGTTAGCGAAATGGGAGTTGTGTGAGGATATTTATTGGAAACAAAAGTCCAAGATTGATTGGCTTTAGGAGGGACACAAGAACACTACTTTCTTCTTTAACTCTGTTAAGGTTGGCAGGCATGGGAATTTGATATCTTCAATTGTGTCATCCCAAGGGAATCAACAATCTTCTTTCTACGATATTTTGAAGGAGGTTACACAGTATCTCTCTTCTCTGCTAAAAGAGGATTCTCCCCTTGTGGTTGGGGAAAAGAATCTTATTTTGAATTGTATCCCACAGCGGTTTCTAATGAGATGAATGTGATGCTTTTTAGCCCTATCTCTCTTGATGAGCTACAGGGGATAGTCTTCCAAATGAAGAAAGGGAAGGCCCCCAGACCGAATGGAATTCCAATAGAATTCTTTCAAGAATTCTGGGAGATTATCAAATTTGACTTATTGGAGTTAGTGCAAGAATCACAAAGAACCAAGCAAGTGTTGAGAGCAATGAATTCTAATTTTCTTATGCTTCTTCCCAAGAGAGGAGCTAATTCATTAGATTTGCTCAGACCAATTGCCCTTTGCAATGTGGTTTACAAGATCATCTCTAAGTTAATTGTAGAGAGACTTAAATCGTGGCTTAACAAAGTTATTTTGGAAGAGCAAGGTGGATTTGTGGCAAGCAAGCAAATTTTGGATGGGGTGGTCATTGTTGTTGAGGCCATTCATTCAATGGCAAATTCCAAGGAGAAGGATATGTTTATGAAACTGGATATGGCTAAAACGTGTGATCTGGTGAGATAGTCATTTTTGCAAAAGGTGCTCATTGCTTTTGGGTTTGGAGATGACTGGGTCAATTGGGTGACGAGTTGTATTACGTCCACTTCATATTTGGTGCTTATTAACAATGAGCCCTCTGCCCTTTTGGGGGCTTCTCGGGGCCTTGGGCAAGGTGACCCTCTCTCACCTTATTTATTATAAAGGTTGAGGGTTTGGGTAGAATTTTAAAAGCCCATGTGCAACAAGGGCTTATTCAAGGGTGTAGTTGGGGAGATGGATTACCTTCTCCCTCTCACTTACAGTTTGTGGATGATATTACTTTGTTGGGAGTTACCAAGATCGGAGAAGCAACCAACTTCAGACATGTTTTGGATATTTTTCTTGCTGCTTCAGGGCAAAGAATAAATGAACCTAAGTCTTCCATATTTTTTTTTCAATACCCCTCCTCTTATTCAATCTAGAATAGCTTGGATTCTCAAGTTTCAAGTTGGATCCCCCCCTTGGTGTACTTGGGTATTACCCTTTCAGTTGGCCCACTGCCTAGGGGAACCTAGCAAATGTACTTGATAAGTTTTGTGGAAAATCAGCCATTGGACTATCAGGTGGCGCTTTCCTTTACTAGCAAAGTGATGTTATTGAAATAAGTGGTCCAACCGGTTCCTATTTACAAATACATGGTGTAAGTTGCTCCCTTAAGTTTCATTAAGGATTTGGATGCTCTCTCTAGACAATTTTTATGGGCGGGGAATCTAGCCTCTATAAAGTGGAGTTTGGTAAAGTGGGAGAATATCTATAGACCAAAACAGGAGGGGGGCCTTGGGCTACGGCAGGCTATTCTTACTAGTCAAGCCCTAGCTAGTAAGCTTTACTAGTGATGGTGCACAATTCGGGATCAAGCTTGGGCTAGGATCCTTTCATCTAAGTATTTGAGAGGTGTGGTGAGTGAAGATGTGTTGAGGATCGGCTTGGCTGGAAGGAGGTCTATGATTTGGGACACTCTCAAGAGATGTGCTAATTTGATCAAATAGGGCTTGTTTTGAATTTGTAACAAGGGCTCTAGGGGGCCTCTTCTAGTTTGATTCTTAGGATGGTTATTCCCCAATCATGATCATGTATTCGCACCTTCAGAATTTATGTCTTAGCTTCTTGGAGGCCAGACGGACTAGGGTTGAAGACTTCAAAGTTAGTGAGAGGTTGGGACATGTGGAGGTGTTTAAATGGAAGGATTATCATGAGTGGCCGCCGGGAGGCTCAACGGAGAATCGTGAAGAGCTATCTCAAATTTTAGTAGGTAGAGCTTGCAGTTCATTGACTTTGAGTGATTCCCTAGCTTGGAGTCTTGATCCTAGGGGGGTGTACACAGTGGCAACTGGGTATTAGGTTTTGGATCGACAAAAATATGGGGGGGAAGAAGTCCCTTGGTGGAAGAATGCATGGAATAAGTTTGCTTGGCCTAAATGCAACTTCTTCCTTTCGTTAGTTGCTCGTGATCGATGTCTCACTTGGGAGAATCTACGAAAACGAGGTTTTCAGGGGCCATCTATTTGTGTTCCTTGTGGCAAAAGTGAGGAATCTTCTTCACATTTATTCTTTCATTGCTCCTTTGCTAGGTTCATTTGGCACCAATGGTGGGAGTTTTGGAAACAAGCATCTGTGCATGCTTCATCTCTGGTTGAGTTATGGAGGAATTTGGGGAGATCGCCTGCTAAAGTTTTCTTCAAGTGGCTTGAAATATCGGGCCCTCTTGCATCCCTTGGCAAATCTGGTTGGAAAGGAACCAGTGGATCTTTTAGGATTGGATCTTGACAACCCAACAAATTTGGCAAAGGATTACTGGTATGGTTCAAGAGACTATCCAGGCTAAGTGTGAGGTGGATATCCCTGGTGAACCTAGGGAGGTGGAGACAATGCAAGGATTGGGTTCATAAGAGAATGGTTCAAAGGTTGCCTATTCAATGGGGAGGCGGAACCCCAAAAAAAAATTTCAAAGAGAGGGTAGATGGTCTCCTCCTCCTGATGGTGTTTTGAAGATTAATACCGATGGCTCCTCTAGGGGAAATCTTGGGCAAGCTATGGTTGGAGGTGTTGGGAGGGATAATTTTGGCGTTGTTTTGTTCTTATTCTCCATCTATGAGGGGCATCAAACTAATAATCTTATGGAGGATCTTTCTATCCTTATAGCTTTGGAGAAGGGTTGTGCCCTAGTTTGGTGCAAGATTTTGTGTGAATCAAATTCTATGATCTTGGTTAATATGTTGAATAAGCAGAATTTGGAGGGAGTGAACTAGCAATTGGCTTCAAGTGGCTTGAAAAATTCTCCGATTGAGCAATTCTTTGGATATGGTGTCCTTTGTCCACATATCGAGGGAGTGGAATAGAGTCCTACCTCGTTAAATGGGCTTCAAAGCATAGGGTTGACTGGAAGGTTGGTGGTTGGGAGCATCTTCCCCTAGAATATTCTCATAAATTGAAGATGTTGATTCATGATGATATGCATGGTTAAGGGGACGTGTCGGTTAGTTCCCTTGTGGTTGGACCCTTTGTGCGGTTTAATTATGTATTGCAAGGTGGGCCTCTTGGACCCCTGCTAGATGTAGTCCTTTTTGGTGATTGCAATGCTGGTTTCTTTTGATTAATAAAATTTTACCCCTCTTATTGAAGAAAAAGGAGCTTTGTGAGTTTGTCACAAAAGAGGAGACTAGGTAATGCAACAACCAATGTATCAAGAAAGAAATTGAATGGCCAAAAAACATTATCACTAGTTGTTAATGAAGTTAAATGACAATTTTGAAATCTTCCTTGTAACTTTTTCACTACTAAATGAAAAAATTCTTAGCAACTAATAGTACAAGTTATGTTACCAAATCAGCCAAAAACCTAGGCATACCCAAGGACAATTCATTTTGGAATCAAAATCAGGTTTGATTTCCCTGCAGATTTGTTAGGATTAGATTTTTTGCCAACAAATTTGTTTGAAATCATTCATGAGCGTATGCGGGTGATTCCAACAGAGGGCGACAATTTCAATGTGTTTTGTTTGACTTTTGACCATCAAAATCACACCCTAAACCCTTAACTAATAGTCATTTTCACTTGTAATTTGTTTGATGAGTAACAAGGTAAAAAAACACTACATTTTGTTTGACAAGTAGCGCCGTGAATTTTCTCTGATTCTGCAGCAACATTCACAGTATGTTTGCTCTACTTTTCACCATTGGCACAGCTTTGGATTTTGAGTGGTTTTTTGCATAGGTTGAAAGAATCTTGTGTAACAATCCTTGGTTGATCCATCTGAAAAGATAATTGATATTCATAATTGTATATTTACAAGAGGAGACGAAAGCTCCTTACATAGAAAATTACAAGGCGATGTTTCTAAAAAGAAACCATCGTAAACTAAAGAAAACTAAAACAGAAATCAGAAAGATGCTCAATCAACTAAAGCATAACTAAAGTTACTAAAAACTAACTAAAGCTAAGATGACCATTACTATTACATTTAATATTTTAATACCCTCCCCTTAATGGTCATCGTACAAACATAAACTTAGTCTACCCATATTCTTCTGGAAACATATCATCGGTGACTAATAACTAGAGAAGCATAACCACCTCACGATTACAGATCCTTTTCCGCAGAACAACCAAATCTAGACATTGGCACTCGAAAACTGTGAGTTTCCTCTACTTCCAGGTAGTATAACTCTTTCCAGTGAACCTCTGCATACTTTCCAACATGACGTTGGTCAAAGTAGCCATCCATCCCATTTTCCAAAATCTCAAAAAACGAGGTAAAGTTGTGATCAGCTAGCACAAACGCTAGACAATCAACTATTACAACTCACAAACTGTAAGATTTTTTAGAAAAACTTCCGAAAACTCTTAAAAGTAAGATTTTTTTAGAAAAAATCCTCAAAAATTTCTGAACTGCAAAATTTTCAAAAACTCTTTAATATCTTTAGATGCACGATTTTTTGTTGAGAAAAAAATTGCCCAAAAAACTGGTTTGCAAACCCTAGTAGCAACCCACGAATTTTTAGATAGGAAAAAATCGTCAAAAAACTATTCATATAACACACTTAGTAAAAAAAAAATCAGAAAAAAAATTCAAAAAAAATCTTTGCATGGATTTTTATTTTTCAACCAAAAAAACCCTATCAAAAAACCGGTACAATTTTTCATAAAATTGTTAAAACTCTTTTGTTGATGATCAACAGATAACCCATCACTGGAATTCTTCAAAAAATTATGATTCCCTTGAAAACATCAGATGATGGAAACCCAGAAATTACAAAAAATCGCGATTTTAAAAATTGCCAAAAAAAAACCTCCAAAAATCGCTCCACAACAACTCCAAAAACATACAAGAAATTTGTCACAAGCAAGTCACAAACAAAATGCCGCCATGAACACAAGATAAAACCCTCGAAAATCTGTTCCAAAACTTCTTCAAGAATCTCCTTAAAAAAAACTTTTCGACTCTCAAAAACTTCCAAAAAATCTTCAACTTTTTTAATTTAAAAAAAAGTCAGCTAAAAAAGCATCTAAAAATTTTCTAAAACTAATCAGATTCGAGCCTGAGCTCTGATACCATGAAAAGATAATCGATAATCATAATTGTATATTTACAAGAGGAGACGAAAGCTCCTTATATAGAAAATTACAAGCCGATGTTTCTAAAAAGAAACCATCGTAAACTAAAACAAACTAAAACAGAAACCAGAAAGATGCTAAATCAACTAAAGTTAGTAAAAACTAACTAAAGCTAAGATGACCATTAATATTACATTTAATATTTTAATTAGCTTGTAGTAATATCAATCTCTTTACTGGTTTTAGAAGTCTTAACAACTAAATTCTTGCTTGGTTGGGAACTATGGGAGTAGGCAACCATTGTCTGCTGAAATTGGGATTAAGGGTAGGAATAGGATGTTGCTTTTTCAGGAGTGAAACAGAGAACATACTTTTACTGCAAGTGACAAGGGGGCTGCCTATGGTTCTTCTACTCTACCTACATCATCTAATGTCAATGGTGATGATGTTGGTCTTGATGAAGACCATATAGCATTGATTATTCATTGTATCATTTTAACATTGAACAATGAATATGTCAGGCCTGAAAACTAGACTGTGAAAATGAAAACAAAATGGAAATGCAAACTTATAATAATATACATTTCAAAAGAGATACAATGTACATATTTATCAGCAAAGAGTGACTATTAAATTTGTTTCTTAGATGACTATTCAATTCATCTTCAAAATGACTGTTCAGATTATACAAGAAAATAACATATTATTAAACTATAGCCTAGAAATTACATAATATTATATCCCCTCCTTAATCCACATGGGTTATAGTGAGACCATCTGAATTTTTCAAATTTTTTCTTCCAAGCACTATTGTTAGGATATCAGGTGGTTGTTGTACAGTTGGACAATATATCAATTTGACACTACCATATTTCACATGACACTATCAAATTGAATTTAGTATTGATGTACTTAGTTCCATCATGAAATACTAGATTTCTTGCCATTTTGCTTGTAGAAGCATTATTGACCATGAGTGATGTTAATGAAACCTGTTTTTCCTACAAATCCTCAAGAATTCTTCTGAGCCACAATATTTTCCTATAAAGCTGCCAAATACTATGCTTCTGTTGACGAAGGAGCTGACACCAACTGTCTCTTTGACTTCCAAATCGTGACTGCTGATCCTAAATCCATCAAGAAACCTGAAGTAGATTTCCCATCTTCAAAATCGCCTGCATTGTCTAAATCTGAATATACAACTAGATTGAAACCTATTGCCTTGGAGTATTTAAGCCCAAAATTTTGAGTTCCCTTCAACCCTCTTTGCTGCTACCCAATGACTTCCTCTCAGTTGTATGAATCTAGAGAGAATGCCAACAGCAAAAGAAATGTTTGGTCTAATTGTGGTTACATAGATCAGACTTCCAATGTCCAATGGGCGTGCTGACTGGTTTACAATCTCTCATTCCAAATTGGCTCAAAACTTTGCCAATATATTTCTCTTCTGTGATAAAAATATTCTTGGATTTTTTAATCACTTCAATGCCAAAATAGTAATAAAGATGAACTAAATATGTCATTTCAAAACCTTTCTTCAATTCTACTTTGACTTTTGCAGTGTAATTTCATTATTCCCTATCATGAACAGATCATCCACTTATGCATCTAGGCACACAATTGTTTTGTCAAATGTCTTGCCAAAAAGAGTTGCATATTCAGATTCAAAAAGCTTGAAACTCATGCCAAGAGGTGCTTGGTAAGCTTCTCAGACAATACTTGTGGAGCTTGTTTTAAACCACACAATAACTTTACCAACTTACACACTTTGTGCTCTTAGCCTTCAATTGCAAAACCTTCAAGCTGTCATGTAAACTGATTCTTTGAGATCACCATTCAAAAAAGCTGTTTTCACATCAATTTGATGAAATTTCCATTCATTTTGTGCTGCCAAAGCTAGCAAAACCTGAGGAGTTTTCAATTTCATTGTTACTGTAGAGGTCTCCTCATAATCTATCCATCCTTTTTGAGCATATCCTTTTGCAACAAGCCTTGCTTTGTGTTTGTCAAGTGAGCCATCTACTTTGCATTTGTTTTTAAAAACCCACTTGCAATGAATGGATTTACAATTGAGTAGAAGATCAACCAGCTCCCAAGTGTCATTCTTCACCAAGGCATCATATTCAAATTTCAATGTTTTCCTCCACACATCAAGCTTTTCAGCTTGCTTGAAGGAAGTTGGTTCTAAATCAAAAGTAATAATGATTTTGTCAAGCTAAGAAACTAGACTACAAAAATTCAAAAATGAAATTAAGTGCAAACCCAAAAATGTATTGTCGAAATGAGAAGCAATGTGCAAATATACCAACAAGAGTGACTACTCAATTTATCTCTAGTTGACTATTTAGTTCATCTTGAAAATGCCTATTCAAATTCTACAAGAAACCAAGGATTATTTACAAAATATTTAGATAATATTACACCCCCCTTAATCCATAGTGGTTTTAGTGACACCAAGCATGCCTCTGAATTTTAGAAAATTTCTCTTCCAAGTGTTCTTTGTCAAGATATTTGTTCATTGATATGTAATTGGACAATAGATCAATTTGACACTACCATCTTTCACATGATACCGAATCAAATGGAATTTGGTGTTAATGTGCTTGGTTCAGTAGTGAAATACTGCATTTCTTGCCATCTTGATCGCAAAAGTGTTGCTGACCATGAGTGGTGTTGATGAAACTTATTTTCCTTGCAAATCCTCAACAACCCTTGTAATGTCCCCACTTTCCAAGTGATCACCCAGCAGAGTCCACTAGCTTATTTTATTCCCACAAGCTAAGGTGGGGAATTTGAGGGGATAGTTTGATTAATTAAATATTAAATCGTCCTTAATCATATTTTGGACATTTATGTTTTATTAATTATTTTATTTATTAAAAGTGACTTTTATTAAATGCTTTGGTAAAATATTAAATAAAAGTCACTTTGGAAAAGCTAAATATACTAAAAATCAAAAGGTGGTGGAGAATAAAGAGGTGGTGAAGGAAATAATTTTCATCTTTGAAAAATTGTTATCGGGAGTACTTTGGAGAGTTTGGCTATTAGGAAGCTTGAGGACAAAAACCCTTGGGTTTCATGGTGGATTGGACGAAAACCCAATACCATTTAGAGTGAATTCACTGCAGAGTTCACAGAGAGCTTTATTATCAGTTTTGAAGTTATTTGAAATTTGTGAAATCTTTGGGAAAAGACAAATTTCCGAGTTTTCCAATTTGAAGGTTATTCAAGGAAATAGTTGGGAGCCATCGGTGAAGTTGAGCTTCTCAATTGCTAATTACAATATCCAGCCGCACCTCTATAGAGTTAAATGCCTGGAAGCAATTGCAGATTGGAAAACATGCTTGGGAGGTTTTAATTGGCGACTTACAAGTGTGTACAGGTGTGAGATGTCAGTACATAGCCGAATATCCAAAGGCATAATGTTTTAAATGGATGCCGCACCATTTAGATATTCCTACAGTGGATCGAAGACTATTGAATATCCACGCCACCTATGAAAAGTGCATTCGGCATAGTCCGCTATCCTTTGAGGAGCCGCCACTAATGGGAGGGCACAATTCTATTTTGGAGAGGGTCGCGGGCCTTGGAAGGAGTAAACTACAGTTCGCCACCTTGATTTAAGTTACAACTTCTACCAAAAAAACAAATTAATTATATATGGTTGGTTGTCTATTTGTGCAACATTAGATAAGGGCCCATAAAGGCAAAGTCAAGACGTCTTGCTAGAGCTACAGTTATTAATCACCTGAAGCTGATGTGGAGGTTGTGATGACATTAACTAAAGCTATTCATAATTGATTGTCATACTTTGCAGAAGGTAATCGCAGCAGTAGCAGGGCATAATATTTCACTTGGTCATTCAAACTATTTATCTTGAATGGCCATACGGCCAAATTCAAGATTGGCCTGTTATCCTCAACATATATGCATTAATAATTCTTGAGCTGAGAGAATTGTCACCGGCTATCCTACACATTTCGATATCAGCTATATGAAGATTTTGCTACAGCAGTGATAAAACTGGTAATTTCCTTGGTTCAAATTGATTTTATATCAGACATTCCATGCTAGCTGTTACATATTCTTAAGGTGAACTTCCAGCAGTTATAATGTTTGTTTCCCAGAATAAATGAATGAATGTTAAAGTTTTCCAAGTGTTAAAGTTGTTATATATTGAATTACATAATATATGTGAACTGTGGAGAGGCATTACATGCATGATCCTAAACACAAAACTGGAATAAACAAATACATACAAACTGTTTGACAAATTCCATGCCAGTGACAGTGTGGAATTGCAAAAATTGGGTGGTATCTTACAAACCTTCTAAGACACAATATTTCCTTGGTTGCTTCTGAAGCTGCCATATATTCAGCTTCTCCTAAAGAAAGATCTTGAACTCACTACTTTGACTTCCAAGTGATGACTGCTAAATCCTAAATTCATCAAGAAACCGAAAGTAAATTTCCCATCTTCAAAAACACTTGCATAGTTTGAATCTAAATATCCAACTAGGTTGAAATCTGCAGACTTGAAGTATATGAGTCCATAATTCTAAGTTCCCTTCAAATATCAAAGAGCCCTCTTTGTAGCAACCTAGTGACGTTCTTTCAATTATTGCATGAATCTAGAGAGAAGACCTACAACAAAAGTTGTTAGTTTTAGGATCAGAAATGACATAAGCAGAAATACACAACGCAATAGACAATTAACACAGCAGTTTACCCTGGGAAAACCCTCCTACTCAAGGGAGAAAAACCCAGCAAAAATATATCTCTTATATTTATATATCAGATGAATAAGAGCAGAAATCTGCTTTACAATCAGACCCTTCTCAAAGGCGAACTTGATACAATAAATGATGAGAATCTCTTCTTAATACAACTGAGTATTGCAATCTGATCTGCCTCTCAAGGATGGCCATCTGCTGCTGGAAGATCGAACTGCTCCTTGAAGGTGCGAATGAGGATGAGAATGAACTGATCATAGAATGAAATAACATCACCTTGAATATATACCAGCCTACGCTACCCTTCATCTAGGTCGGCCTTTTTGATAGATAGCGACTAAAAAATATGATTTTGTAATAAGGCGGATTTGCCTTAATAATCATTTATTATATTAACTTAGGAGAAAATATCTCCCTAAGCTACAAACACTAACACTCCCTCTTAGCTAGGGAGGTATTTTTCAGATATCTTCGTCATGGAGTCTCTCAACATGACGCCCACAATGGCTACACCCATTTGTGGATAGCTCAAAGGTTCATCACGGAGTTTCTCAACGTGATGTCATCATGGAGTCTCTCAACATGACGTCCACCATGGCTACTCCCATGTGTGGAAAGAAACACATGTACAAGTGTCCATCACGGAGTCTCTCAACGTGATGTCGTCATGGAGTCTCTCAACATGACGTCCACCATGGCTACTCCCATCTATGGAAAAATACAAGTACAAAGGGTTTGTCACAGAGTCTCTCAACGTGATGTCGTCATGGAGTCTCTCAACATGACATCTCATCTCAGTCTCAGAGATGAACAAGGGCTCGCACCTCATATTTCTTCGTCTCAGAGAAATATACACTACAAGGGCTTTCACCTCATATTTTTCCGTCTCAGAGAAATATACACTACAAGGGCTTTCACCTCATACTTCTCTGTCACAGAGAAATATATACTACAAGGCCTTTCACCTCATACTTCTCCATCACAAAGAAGTATACATTACAACAGATCTTCATGATGATGTGACTCCCTCTAAAGCTCCAAGTACTTGCATCAACCTCCTGACCTCCTCGTCCAAGGTTGCCTCTGTTGGTTTGTTAGACTCCCTTTGAATGTTATTTCCTCCTCTTCGAAGAAACTGATCACAATGATAATCTGTATAGGTTCTTCCTCTTCGAGAGATGACTCCAGTGAAGTTTTATCTCTTCAACCTGTGTGAATTCCTCACAAGATGCCTCAAGCTCTTCCTCTCTTGAATTCCTTAGGCAGTCTCTCATCATCCTTTTGCTCCTCAATCCGTCCTGGAAGCATTATATAGAGATTACTAATAGTTCATAGAACTAAACTATCTCGAAGAGAAATACCAATGTTAAGAGCATACATGATTCACTATTCCAATGTTATAGCATGAATTAATAACTACAAAAAAAAAATTCATGAAGATTATTCAAACATGAAATACTTATCTTGTTGAAATCAAAATCTCCTTAAGTGTTGCACTTAACACTTTTCAAGTCTACACTTATCTTTCCTGAGATTTGCTCACTATTTCACAATAATTTCTCAGATCTGCTTACTAGAATGCCCTGTTTCTCTAGCAATGGCCTTTTCTAGTAGTGTTTTACCAGTTCCAGGAGGTCCAAACAAAAGAACCCCTTTGGGGCAATACACATCAGTACCCTCAAATTCACCAATTTTCTTCAAAAGTCTTACAACTTCTTGTGATTCACGCTTGACATATTCATGTCCAACAAAATCATCATATGAGACACCTGTACTTTCCTCTACAGCAATTAATTTAGCCCTACTCTCTGCAAAAGCCTCAAGTTCATTTTTCTTCTCAAAATCAGAAAGTTCGTCTTCCTCTTCAAACTTAGGGTGCTCAGGATTACTCCATGTATAGATCTTCTTCACATGATTGCACTGGAAATATTCATGTGCGCGGCTATAAAGATAGGTGCTTCCTCTTCAAATATTAAATTCTTAATATATTAAGAATTCCACCGGTTCCAGATAAATGTTTAGCTCCTGATATTTAAAGGCTCATCAACTAAATTCATTTACTAGTGATTTCCGTCTCCTTCAATTTCTTATACAACCAGCTAGACAAAGCTTTATTATCTGTAACTGTTCGTATTCTCCAACTTTGAATATTTGTGATTCCGAAGTTCTTTGCTTTCTTCCCTGATTATCACACAGCCTGCTATTCGTCTTTGCATTAATGAATTTCATCATTAATCAACATGGAGCGGCGATATGGTTCAATTTGTGGCATAGACGGGATTAAGATTCCATTTATAATTGTTATGTTTCATTTACACACACAATGGCAATATCTCAAAGATGGCCCGAAACGGTGCCTTGATTTCTCATGACATCTAGGCAATATGGAATGTCGACAATATTCTCCTCCGCCAAGGCCAGAGAGTTCCAACAGTAAAACATATGCAAACCCGACATACATAAGAATCCTCCGCCAGTGTAGAGGACGCGTTGGTCTTCAATAAAATGTCTTCAATGTATACTCTGCAATTGTCGCGGGATACTATTCATTGGATGGTTTTCTCCAGAATCAGCACTCTATGTTCCGACTATCATTTGTTGTTGTCAATATTATTGTCTCTAGAGCCAACTTTCGGCCCCAAGGCTATATCCATTGACTCTGCACCCTAATTCCCTGATTCAATGATCTTACCTCAATCTTAAATTGACGCCTCTGACTCTTCTCGAGCTTAATATTGAATTGTTTCACAAAACCAAAATTGCTTTGTCAAATCTAATCGAGATATTTCAAAACCTTGCTCTGATACCATGTTAGTTTTAGGATCAGAAATGACATAAGCAGAAATACACAATGCAATAGACAATTAGCACAGCAGTTTACCTTGGGAAAACCCTCCTACTCGAGGGAGAAAAACCCAGCAAAAATATATCTCTTATATTTATACATCAGATGAATAAGAGCAGAAATCTGCTTTACAATCAGACCCTTCTCAAGGGCGAACTTGATACAATAAATGATGAGAATCTCTTCTTAATACAACTGAGTATTGCAATCTGATCTGCTTCTCAAGGATGGCCATTTGTTGCTAGAAGATCGAACTGCTCCTTGAAGGTGCAAATGAGGATGAGAATGAATTGATCATAGAATGAAATGACATCACCTTGAATATATACCAGCCTAGGCGACCCTTCATCTAGGTCGGCCTTTTTGATAAATAGCAAATAAAAAATATGATTTCGTAATAAGGCCGACTTGCCTTAATAATCATTTATTATATTAACTTAGGAGAAAATATCTCCCTAAGCTACAAACACTAACAAAAGTAATGTTTGGTCTATTTGTGATTAAATAGATCAAGGTTCCAATGAGTTGTCTACATTTAGTTGTGTTTACCTGGCTAGTTTCACTATTAGGTCTTTTTCATATCTTATAACTTAAGTTTACTTAGGGTACACATAGAATACTTATCACTTTATGTCTCATATCGTAAGATTAAAACACTTGTCATATCTCTCACCTTGGCTTATATAACCAAGGGTCTCTCATACATTATATATTCATTCTATTTGCATTCTTTGATAGGAATATAGTTTATTCTTGTCATATTGATCTTTTGAGTATATTGTGCTTTCCATTAGACCTTTAGATCTTGGTTGGCTATCTCCATAGCCAAATCTTACATTGTATCAGAGCAAGTTGAGTGTCTTTGGTTAGTATTTTAGAAGATCTTCAGTGCAAATCTTGTATTTTCTTGAAGCATTGAATATGCTCTTCTCTTGCATCCTTGGATGATCTGAAGAATCAGAAAGGTGTGATAGAAATACCAATTTTGGAGAGGTTTCTATTGAGGCCTTGTATTGTAATTTGCAAGTACATTTTTGGAGATTGGTGGAGCAAATCTGAGCTCACCATTGTGTCTAAAGTGCATGAGAAAGTCAGATTTGCCTTTTGTTTTATCCCAATTGGACATTGAAGGCTAGATCTACAAGGGTTTGAAGTTAGAAGTTGATTGTCAAATCCAGAAGGTAGCCATATTTTTGGAGCATTTTGGTTCAAATCGAACCCTGCCATCGCACTCAAAAGTCCCAAGAACCTATAGATTGACTGTCAAATCATCGATTTTAGAAAAAATTGCCCTCTTTGAAGGAAAAAAAAAATATTGTTTTCGGGTTGTACAACTCCCCTACACAATACGGTATTATTTTTATTTTAATAGTAAAACTTTTACTAAAAAAATCAAAAAATAGGCATACCGGTAGGTACCACCAAGGGTACCCTTTGGGCCGTAGGCCTCATAAAGGCCATGGACCCCTATGTGTGGGATGCGTGCAGCTTCAGCCCCCACCCACACACTTGCATTTTTTTATTAAATTTTATAAATAAAATAATTAAAACATTAAAAAAATCAAAAAACAAAAAATCTGAAAAAAAAAAATCAAGCCCTAAATCTGTAGCAAATCCGTTGTATTTGGGGGGATATTTGGCAACTTGGCCAAATTTGGAGAAATTTTTAGTGGCATCGTTATAATTGGCGGCTTGACAAATTTATCTGGCAGTGACTACATTTGGCAAAGGTCTAATTATTTAGCTGGTGGGACTCTATTTTGGTAGCATCTTCATATCTAGCAATAGTTTCGCTAAATTTGGCAGAGGAAGACTTTTCAAAATTTACCCCCTCATCGTTGACAGGTGGCAAATTGAAGGCAAATTTTGAAGGCTCATATATTGGGTTTCAGACCTCCTTTTTCTAAGCAATTTTTTTTATTTGGGCTATATTTTTGTGCTCTATGCATTGGTGCAGACAATTTTTTATTTTGATGCACAATTTTTTTAGAAATTGCATTTTAGAAGTTGCAATTTGTCATTGGTGTTGCTAAACCATTTTTGTTTTGGGAACTTTTGAGGCTCCATTTAGGCTCATACGGCCTCCTTTTCAGGTGCAATTTTTTTTAAAAGTGCATAATTTTTCGTATACTTCATAGCAATGCTATTAGTTTATAGTTATTGTAGTCGAAAATTGTACTTTTAGCATATAGCCTTATTTTGGCAATTGTAATGCATTGAGATCAAAGACCACTTAGCTTTTTCTTGCAAGTGGCAATTGTCACCACACTAAATATAAAGTGTCAAATCAAATTTGATTAGGGGGTTCTATGATTGAGTGTGCCAAATACATGACAAAGTTGTCTCTCACGCAACTTCTACACACTGCTCGACTTCAAACAACTTACACAGCCATACACAAAAGTGTAAGCAGAAGCAAATTGAATACAACATAGTATTATTCCAGCGATCATCAAACCTAAGGCAACTTCTTGTACATTAAAGTTTACACAGCTCAAGTTGAATGGAAATAAATTCAGCACCTTTCATACTGAAGATGATTAGCTCCATTTATACTCACTGTGTTGCGTCTCTTTCATTATTGCTCTTTGCTTATCGTTGGTTTTAATTCTTATGGCGATTTCTTCATGCCTTTGATTTTGGAGGCAGCATCAGCTTGATTCAATTACTCTGGCTGCATTCATTGATGTGTATGTGTATGTATGCAAAAGTTGAGGGATATCTCTGAAGGAATCGAGCTGAGTGAATATGAGGCGATTATCAAAATTCTAGCAGAATGTATAAGGAGTGTGCTGTGTGTGGAAGATGTGGTCTGAAGCTTTCATTTTCATCCTCTGTTGTATTCTTTATGCATTCATCATCTGAGACGTGTTTGATGAAGACACGATTGTCTGAGATATCATTTGCGCAAAAATGAAGACGTGCTCATTTTTATATATCATTCTCTGCTCCTGTTTTTATGGCAAACTTTATTTTTTAAATATATGAGAAGGAGGCAAGCTGTTCTGAAGGAGTATCGTGATATGGATTATATACATTCTCAAGGTTAGTGTATTCAGTGTGCAAGTGGAAGCCATGAAGTTTCTCCTGTTATTGACATAAGCATAGAAAATCATTGAGTTACCTTGCTGCGCATGGATGGTAGATATCAATAACATTTACCATAAAATAACATATTCAACCTTTGAACATGCTGACTTTTCAACCTGACAAACCATGCTGAAATGGCAATCTGACTTGGCAAGCAATGCTGACGAAGTAGGCAGGCAAGAAGCTCAAGCAGACAACCAGACAGCTCGAGCAAGCAGCCAAGTAGCTCAAGCAAGCAACCAAGCAGCTCAAGCAGGCAGGTAAGCACCTCAAGTAGGCTAGCAAGTAGCTAAAAACAATACTCAACAATAATGACCTGCTGATATGAAACTCAGATATAAGTTAAGTACAATTTTATTGCTGCAGCTTGATGGAGGGCTTCGTATGACAGGGATTTTGAAGCCTAAAAATTGTTGTTGTTGGTGTTGTGGACTACAGTCTCACCCTTCACGTCCAAGAAGTCTACTTTTTTTCTGTGATGTTGCCTAGAAGGTGCTGAAACTAACTGAAACTACATGGCTTTACTGAAGTACTGAAACTGACTGTAGCTGGATTGCTGCACTGAAACTAAGAAGTGATGATGTTGATTGCTTTCTAGGATTGCTGTGCTGGAACCACTTAAATGTTTGTGCTGATTTCTAACTAGGACAATACTAAAACTGATAAATTAGACAGTTTTAAATCTTTAAAGCTCTGTGCAATCCCCAACCTGGAACCACCAATGGAAACCTGGAGGTTTGTGTCCCTGATCTCCATTTGAGATGCCCACGTCCTTGGGTCTCAAGCAATCCACAAGATTTTCATCCGTTTGGATTGAGTGCACATAAGTGCTGAAAATGAGAATTCTGAAAATAAAAGTCTAATTTCCTTTTTTTTCTGTCTCCACTTGTTTTATAGCCTCTTTTTTCACTAGGGCAGCCACCTCTTGGCTCAATATTTTAATATTATATCAGATATGACAGGCTGACAGCCACCTCTTGGCCCAATATTCTAATAATATATCAGATATGACAGACTGGCGTCCACCTCTTGGCCCAATATTTTAATAATATATCAGATATGACAGGATGGCGGTCAGCTCTTGGCCCAATATTTTAATAAAATATCGAATATGACAGGCTGGCAGCCACCTTTTAGCCCAGCATTTTAGTATTATATCAAATATGACAGCTTGTCATCTTTTTTTTGTTTTTTTGCTTTATTCTTTTATTAATATTTTTTTGGCTACCTATAATATTTACAATATTCTAATATTTCTTTTTCTAGCTCATTGGGAAGGGGAACATGACAAAATGAGAGATTTTATGAAGGCAGTCATATATATATATATATATATATATATCAATTTTACTACCAGCAGCTTCCACATCACACTTGATTGCTTGAATTGTCGAAGCCAAACTCATTCCATCACCATTTTTCAACTCAAGTTTGAACAGCTTCAATAGCAATCGTTTGAATTTCAATTCTAAATGAGAATCATAAAAATCTTTAACTTCTGTAGTGCTTCCCGTGGTGTGTTGCACCCTAAGTTGCCAGTTTGGGTACGGATTCAGATGTGGGTTCTGGTTCGGGTTTGGTACGCCGGTACGACAAAAAAATTTCTTAGGGTGCGGGTACAGGAGTGAGTGTATATATATATTATTAAATTATAAACATAATGCCATAGACTCATAAGCATGCTCAAAATTATAATCATATAATCATAATGCCATAGAATATTGAAACAATGAAATACGCCATACGGTAATACCTCATATAATCATATTCATAATTTGCAAAAATGTAAATAGTAAATACCCAAGTCTTAAAATGTCATTACACATTGAAAATTCAAATTACAATCAAGACAATATTTAATTTAGTATTCTTCAAATTCGTCTTCATCAAAAGCATCAACGTCGTGGTCCTCAATTGGTTCAATTTCATTTGAACCACTATCAATTGGATTGCCACTCCCACTAGGTGCATCAATTGCATTAGTTTTTGCCTTTTTCTGGGCTGGATGACGTGGGTCCGCCCGAGTCCTAGGTTCTCCATGGGTTCAGCCAGGGTTCTCCATTTGCTACTCGGGTTCTCTGTGGGTCCTTCTGAAGGACCCACAGAGAACCCAGGTAGCAAATGGAGAACCCAGGCGAACCCGCAGAAGGACCGAACCCGAACTAGAACCCACAAGTATTTTGGCCGGTTTGAGGGGCTAAAAAGAAGAACCTGGTAACTTAGGTTGCACCCTTCTATGTGATGGAAGACTTCTCCTGTCTCCATCAATCAAGGCCCTTATCAAAGCCAATGCCTTAGAATTCTTATGTCTCTAGATTTGTTTTTATGCAGTTGTTGTTGGTTCAACCAGTTGTGTGTCTCCATCACAAATGTCAAACCGCAAATCATTGAAGAAGAAAGTATTCTCAACTTGCCTTGACCAATTTAACCAGATGTACTTCCCGGTAACTGTTGCACCAACACCTAATGTGATTGAATGCATTTTGCTATCTATGGGAGATGGATTGGTTCCTTATCAGTCCAATAGGTTTCCTTTTCTATTTACTGCCAGACCAATATACCATACCTCTTGATATTCTCACCCTTCAAATTTACCAATTAATATGTAGAAGAAGTTTGTCCTTTCCATATACCTATTGATATGTGAAAGGGACTTTAAAGCACGTGAGAGTAGAATGGTCTGTGACACTTAGACAACACGTGAAAAAGATTCACCCTATCAACAAAACCTGCTTAGAAAGAAATTGTACTCAGAATTGCTTACTGTCCTGATTTATGTTTAGCAATAGCAATGAATGAGTAACAGAGAGAAATGGGAAAATGAAATTTTCATGTCCTTATTTCTTCCCAATGATTTAAAGGGCCAAAGCCTTAGATGTCGTTGTTGCAGCTATGTTAGGCATTAGATGCAATAATTCAAGTGTGACATCTTTACCTGTACCCATGAACTAGAGGCACTATGATTTGTTTTAGGTTTGCAAAATTTGTTTTCATTTTTTGATTTTGTGTACCAAAAATGACTTATTGCTTATAATATTCAATAATTCTAAAAAATGCCCCCCCAAAATATTCTGAAGTGGGACTCCTAAAAATGAAATTCCTCCCACTACTTGAAATTTTCTCTTTTAACAACCACAATAAAGTACCCTCCTTTTCAAATACAAAACTTTGAACTTTAGTTTTAAACAAAATAACACATTTTTAAAAGACTGGCCTGTATTGAAAACTGTGAATTAAAGGATCCCTGACATAACCTAAAATTCTCAACTATTTTAAAATAAAGTACTGTAAATTAAACACCCCCGCACTATGTTGTAAATAAAATAATTTCAAGAGTGGCCCTGAAAACAAAATTCCAAATGATAAAGTTTCGAACTCAAACCAAGAAACATACTATGATGGCAAGAGTAAATATAGCAAGGAACGAGGTATAGGTTTTTATGAGTCACAAACAGGGTTGAGCACTAGTAGTGTAGGTCTGTCTGCACAACATCTTCTTCTTTACAGGATTTTCTCAATATACAAACATCATTGCATCATGGACAACGACACTTCTAGAAGGATCAGTGAAAATGGAGAGGTGAGTTGTGGGTTTAAGCAACTTCAAGGGTTAAGAAATGCAATGTTTGCTTCCCAAATTCAACCACAAACTCCTTTTTTATCATGAATATGGAGAGTAGGATAGACAATCTGTCAGAATTTCTTTGACTTTCATGAGCTTTATAAACGAAAATAAGCAGATCTGTTATCATTGAACAAGAAGTGTGCGAGAGCCGTGTGGAACAGGATTAGGGAGCCACAAAAAGGGATTTGGAGGGCAAGAAAACGGAGATGGAGTGAAAACAAAAGCTTTTCTCTTCACCCAAAATACAGACTGTGATGATAAGATGAGGGTTCTTAATATTTCTTTCAAATTTGACAGTTCTATTTTAATCCATAAATAGTTCCACCATATTCATATTTATAATTTTCACAAGTTTTATACTGTTCCCAAATTTTCAGTGTCTGTGTGTCACACACTGTTTATATATTCTCATAAGTAATATTTTTAATATTACCAAAACTGTCTTTTGTGTTTCAGCTCCTCAGCTCTTTACTACTTCTACAATATTTTTCACATCCAATATTTTAAATATTACCAAAACTTTCTGCAGTCATCCCCCTTAAATTCAATGCCTCTACATGACCTTCCAATTGTACTCTTCCAGTATCACAATCTAACAGATATCATTCATCATCATTTAGCTGTTGCATCTACCTTTTTCATTGCTAGTCATCATCCCAATCCACCTCCTTTTCCAACTAGCTATGACAATGATAGATTGGTAAGATCAGTGAACTATTCTGAGAAAAATGCATTCACCTTTTTCCTTTTGCATATAGACTATCTTAACCAGGTGAAACTGTTATACATTTATTTCCTTAAACACCAGTGACTGGAAACCTTTTTCAATCCATTATGTATGGTGCATGCAGTATTCTCTCAAACACCAATGAATCGAAACTTTTTTCAATCTCTTATGTATGGTGCAAAGTCTGGCCAACTGCTCAACACTTCCAGTAAAGCATTATCTCAACATACCATATCTGCATTGGAATTTGAATGTAGGTGATCAAGTTGAAACTCTTGCTTTTATGTGAAGATGAACAAATAGAAACCCTCAACAAGTGAAAACAATAAAGCATATTTATGCGCAATGGGCAACGTGGTCTACAAGTAAGAAGTGGCACCTCAACAATAACACAAATTCAAAAAACCAGTGGCCATACGCATGACATTAATGTGGCTCAATGCTAAGTGAAGTAGTTTGCCATGACATTGTAAGTCTGGTGGAACAGCAGACTGCTCCCAAATAATAACAAGCCAATTTGACCTAGCAATAACAATTGTGGATAATTATAAGTAAAACCTTAAATCCTCTTGGGATATTATTTTTCTTGTGGCTAATGGAAAGTCTGGCGCTAACAGCATTGGAAATTCTCTGAATTAACTCGCGCCAATAGCAAATTTATTTTTATACTACAATGAATGAGTAAAGAATAGAAATTCAATTATGTCTATAGAACTCACAGTAAATAATCGTGGGAGTTGTGGTGTAATTTGAATCTTCATTTTTAGCTTGTGAGATTCAGGGATCAGATGCACACTCACAGCTTATTAACTCCTGCAAGTACTAGCTGCTAGATTTCTTCAACAGGGGAATATGCAATGTCTGTCTGAAGGCAATACATATAACTACAATTAATCACTTAAGGAATCACACCAGCTGGGTTAACGGTAATAGCTAAATAGCCTCGCCTATGCATTACCCAGAAAGTGGACTCACCGCACCCAATTGGGTAATTTACTAACGCGTATAATGGCAGAAAGTGGATTCGCCCCACCCACTTGGGTAATTCACTATCGAGTATAATGACAGAAAGTGGATTCGCTGTAATGGTAGAAAATGGATTCACCCCACCCAATTCGATATTACGTGTAATGGCAGAAAGTGAATTTGCCCCACCCAAGTGAATATTAAGTGTGATAACACTGCGATAACTCCAATGTGGCAAGACTATGGTGTAACGAAATGGTATAGATGAAAAAGCACACCATAACTGGTAAACGATAAAATACTGACACTCTTATACCTCTATGTACCAAGCAAAAGGGCTTGTTCTTAACCCGCCACAATAAGATGACCCATAACTCCCGAGGGTGTATGGTAAAATTACACTGTAACAAACAAGGGATAAATTCGGGAGTGCAACGGAAGAACAATGCGGTCCAAACTTAACCCACACAACAGTAAAGGCCTATAACAGTTTACCAAAAATTTACCAAAGCTACAAGAATTAAACCCTAACAGGAGATTTAAAGAACAAAAACAGTAAAAATTGAGCAAAGAGAATACAATTAGAACCACTGTTTAATTTAAAAGATGGCAATGATGAAGCATTTAACCTACCTTCTCCGGTGCGCCTTCCAGAAGGGTTATTGTATAAGGACCCTCTTACTTTAGAATTCTCCGCATCAGAGTTCTCTGCATCTTCGGGTTTTGTGGGTCCGTATAGAATGAGCTGCTCTCCGTGAACCCCAAGATTTTGTATTGTGGATTGGAGATTGTAAATGCTAACAATGTCTCTGATGATGATCTCCACGCTTCGGGTTGCAGGGCATTCGTACAGGAATTGCCGTTGATCGCTCTGGTTAACATGAATTACCACCATTTGGGATAACAAAAATTCGATTATGGTGATGCAATATTTAAAAACTGGTACGTCTGTAGTTGGGTTTGTTTGATTTGTGGAAGGTTTGAAATTCAAATTTTAAGGATAATTTTTTTTCTTAAATCCCGTTATGTAATTTTGGCAAGCGGGAGGATAAGCTCCGGAGAGGGTAAAAATAGAGTTTCTCAACATGGATGCAACATGATAGAATATTAGAATTTTTACATTTATGAGGTCACTTTCTTTTTATCTTTCAGATTTGTAAGTGATTAGTAGGAAGTTTAATTAAAGATATAAGTTTTTACAATTTATCAATTATTTGAATGTGTTTTCTGAATTCGATTGTGTTGTTAATTTTTATCATCAACGTTTCGAATCACACTATGTGATCTATCATCACAATTAAAGAGAGCTTAAAGAAAAAATGAATTGTTGTAGACCAAGCTTGGTTAAAAAAGAAAGCAAAAGGAGGAGGCATACGATTCAAGGATTAAGGATGACTAGGAGAAAGAAAATTAGAACACAAGAGAATAGAACACAAGAGAAAAAGAGGAAAAATGAAAACAAAGAGTAAGGAAACCAAAGCAAAGAGAAATCAAAAGAGATTACTACATGACTAAAGAAAAGAAAATAAAGAGCAATTAATCACAAGACATAAACTTAAAAATCTATAATTAAACAAAAGCTAAAAATGTACCTAATCTAATAAAAAGAATTAATCTTAAAATAATTATAAAGAGAAAAATAATACTAATTAATTCTTTAACCCATAAGCACTTAAAAAGATGCACAAAATTAGATTTTGTTAATATGCATATGATGGTGACGTATTAAAAAGAATTAATCTTAAAATTAATTGTAAAGAGAAATAAAATAATCTACTCAATTACAAAGATATTATTAATAAGATTAAACTTAAAATCTTAAAAAATAAAATAAAATAAAATATAAAATATTGAGCTAAATACGTAAGAAATTATAGAAAAAATGAAGAAAAAACATAATTAATATTCTAAAACTAAACTGATGATATAAAGAATTAATAATAAGATAAAATCAATTAAAGAGAAAAATAAAATTAAAAGAAACAAATTAAGCTATTGATTCATACAATACTTAATAACAAAATTAACAAAAAATGAGATGAACTTAAATTGCAAAAAATCTAAAAATTCAAAGCAACACAAAAAACTAAGACTTGGTTATTAACAAAAAAAGCTTATTAACATTAATGTTAATTCTTAAGAAGGAACATTAAAGAATCCTTCTTGTTAACATTAATGTTAATGATCAAGATTAAAGGGGAGAAAATGTAAAAACAATGAAGAATGAAGCTAAAAAGTTGATAAAGAGAAAGTAAAGGGATGACTATTAAAAATTATTAGTATTATTAGCAAAGATTATTAACATTAATGTTAACAACCTTCTCGTTAACATTAATGTTAATGGTCATGATTAATGTTAAAGTTTAAAATGGACCTAACATTAATAAAACTATTAGAAATAATTAACATACAAAAGAGGAAGGAACTTGATAAAATAAAAAATTACAAATCATAAAAGAAAGGATTCTAAAAAGTTGTAAGATGCATAAGATTAAGAATATATTCATAAAATACTAAAGACATAAATCGAAAAATATTCTAAAAGAGGAAAAGAAGGATGATTAATAAAGATTATTATTATTAGTAAAGAATCTTAACATTAATCAAGATCATTAACATTAATGTTAGCAAACCTTCTTGTTAACATTAATGTTTTGGTCATGATTAATGTTAAAGCTTAAAATGGACCTAACATTAATAAAACAATAGAAAAAATTAACATACAAAAGAGGAAGGAACTTGATAAATAAAAAATCATAAAAGAAAGGATTCTATAAAAGTTATAAGATGCAGGATTAAGAATATATTCATAAAATACTAAAGATAAATAAATCGAAAAATATTCTAAAAGAGGAATAAGAACTAATAAATGTAAACCTAGAGAATGGAGAGCCTGGACTAATAAACTAAGAGGCCAAAACCACGAGGCGAGAAGAGTAAGGTAGCAAGGAAGGAAAGGAGACCGAGAGGGCAAGAGCTTAAAACAGAAACAAGACAAACCTATAGAAAAGGACCAAAGGCCAAGGGAAATAATGGGGAACCAATGGAGAACAACACAAGACGAGGGGAAGCACACGGAAAAGAGGAATCAAGAGGGGTGGGGTTGACATTTTCTAACATTGGATAACAAAGGATGCCACAACTGACTCAGAGACCAACCTTCGTCATGATTGAGATTGGTGGGATGATTGTTGATTTCTATGGCTTCCTTGAGTTTCCTCTTAAAAAAATTATCTTCTTTGCATAAGACTTGAAAGTTTTCTAGTCAAATTTTATAGTGAAATAGTCACAAAAGTGTGTGCATATTTGGTTTGAATATCATAATAATCTTTGCACTTAAGAGCATAGTTCTTTTTAGATTCCACTATTCTTGCCATGTAAAGGATATAAATTATTTCTTTCCAATCTTTTTTAGGTCTTTTTTGTCTACATGTTTTATATTAAAGATGGTGTGAGCTAGTTCTCAATTGAACTATAAGAATCTTCGCCCTCCATGGTATATTTATCCCTATGTAATTCTTTTGTTGATGATCATAAGAGAGGTTAAATTCATCAAGATAATGTTTCATTTTTCTTAATGGTTTTTTTCTCGCATGGACTTGCAAAATTTATCTATATCAAAGGTCTTTATTTTCTTATTATTACTTGGATATATTCTTAGGTGAATGCCCCCAATTGTTCATCCACTTGACATTTTGTTTCATCCAAGACTTATTTCTCTCATTCATTACTTCCTTGATGACAATCTTAGGCCATATTTGATGTAAGGATAACATACCTTGCACATGGAAAAGGTTAAAAGAGGTATGGGAAGAGAGAGTTTGTGTCTTTTGCACCATTCGTAAGTAAAAGTAGAAAAACATTTTATTTTAAAATGTAAAGCTTACAATGACATTTGGATTAGGTACACAAGTAATTTAGCTTTCAAGATATATTCAATAAGGAGATGGTTGAGAGAATAGAGTAGTTCAATATCGAATTAAATAGCAAAAGATCAATACTTCAAAAAATAAAAATGGCAAGTTTACTATCCAATAAACTATATTTGGAGATGGTTGAGAGAATGGATTAGTTCAATATCGAATTGAATAGAAAAATATCAACACATCAAAAATAAAAAACGGAAAGGTCTACTATCCAATAGACTATACTTGACCTCATGGACGTTAAAAATCTTATATTCTATTTTATTCTTTGATTTCTATTATTTTGTGTATGCATTTCAAGTATTTTATTTTAGTATATGTTTTTAATTAATTTTCTTATTAATTTTAAATATAAAGTGATTATTGGAAAGATATTTTATATTTGTGTAGGGTATTTTAAGATATTAATATAGATATCTTAAAGATGAGCTATTTTATTTACTCAAAAATTATTTTACTTTACTTTATAATTATTTTATTTACTATATATATATATGGACACATAAATTTTAGTTCGTTTTTAATAATTATTGTGTTTTATTTACATTATTTATTTTATTTTTATTTGAAGAGTTTTTCATTCTTTATAATACATTTGTTCATGTAATTTCTAATTTACTTTCAAAAGTGTGGTAAATATTAGATACTTATATGTTACTTTTTAGTAGTCTCATTTGTAGGCATTAATATATATTTTTAAAAATATATATATTTAAAATAAATGTCAGCCCTAATTAGTTTTTCTTTCATTTTATTGTATAGCCACAACATCAAATGCTTCTCATCTCCCTATTGTCATTGTAAGTTACAAATCTCTTACCTTAATTATGTTATAGTTTTATTTTTTAGGTTAAAAACTATAGGTGTAATTTTGGCATAAATAAGATTTATGTGTGCAAGATTAGTTTGCTTCTTCAAATTTTAAATTTGATAATGGTTCCAATCCTACTTATCTCCAAATAATTGTTATGGTCAACTCTCATTCCAATTTTTTTTTAAATTACATGAATATAACAAGTATAAAAAGAAACCAACCCTAGGCCATTTCAATCATCTACAAGGATCTAGGATTCTAATATAGGAGCATCCTAGGGGGCGTTCTTGCATCATGCCAACATTTTCAAATTATGTATATAAAAAGTACAAAAAGACACCACCCCTATGTCATTTCAAGCATCCACAAGCATATAGGATTCTAATGCAAGAGTATTCTAAGGGTCATGCATTCTTGCATCACAAAAAAAAAACTACTAATTTTGTATCGGTGCATGCACATGTTCTTTTACATGCATTGTGTGTTTTGATGTTTCTTTCTTGTGTTGTGTTGTGTTTTGGGAAATTATTTGGACTCCTATAACTCTTGTGATGTTTGCAAGTAATGTGCATCCTATGTAGCTTGTTATTCATGCAATCTTGTGTAGTTGTTCTTCATGTGTTCTAGTTTGGTGGGATGTTGGCTTGGTGAGCTTTGTGCAAGCATTTTTTTACACCATAATACATGCACACTCGGTGCATTACTACACGAGCCTCTAAGAAGCCTTTGCACATTTCTAAGTTACTCCTTAAGTTGGTGGACCCTTTGGATTGTAGTGTAGAGTATATTTTTGGTTTGTTATGTAATTGCACAAAAAATTGTCTATATCGATGGTGCAACATTGACATGGATCAAATGAATAGCCAATAAAAAGTGCACAAAGTCACAATCAAAGCACAAAAATAAGGTTAAGAAAATATAGAAAAATAGAACCTTTATTGAATTTCAAAAAAGATTATGAACATATGTGCCCTTTATTGATTTCCATAAAAGATCAAAAATATATGGGGGCCTTTATTGATGATAAAACCCAACAACATGCAACCTTTCAAAATAAAAAAACTAACCTAAAAAGAGACTCTATAGGTTGCATTCTACCAAAATAAAAACAAAAAAATAATCAACTTGGAAAGTTAATCTCATAGATTCTAGCTCAATATGTCAGATCCCCTTTACAAGACTACTAGCACTGATTTGCATACCAACTCTAAGGGTACAATTCATGTGATAAATTTAAACATGTAAAATTCACCTTCAAGAATATTGATGCTTTAAAGAAAAATTTACTTCCATGTTTTATAGTGAGATTTACTTGCATGTAAAAGCAAACTTTTCATGCAAGAAAATACCCACATAAATAAGGAACTAACCACTATAGATAAGGTCAAAACTCGAGCACTTATGAATGGAAAATTATGGTATGGAGATATTACACATGCAATAAAATACATGGTGTCAAGTGATGCAAAAGACAGAAGTCAACTCAAAATCTTGTGCTTCATTCATTGAAGGCTAAACACATGTGATAACACTGAAGACTATAATAGATGTGTAAGGGATTTTATGGTAGCACACAAGATGCAAAAACAACTAAGACCTATCAAGTCTTGTATAATACATCCAACAAGTTATACAAATTGTGTGCACAAGTTGCATAAGCTATACCGAGTTGTACAAGTTGCAATAGCTTGCACAAGAACAAGTACATAATTGCAAGGTTGTGTAGATCCACTAACTACCTAAATACAAAAAAAACAAAGGAACATGACACACAACAACCAAATAATAAAGGAAATATTTATAGTGATGTAAGACTATAATATTCCTAGGATATTTGTACATTACACATCCCATGTAAATATTTTGATCATGGAATCAAAATTTATACTACATAAAAGATGTTTTTGACCACCAAAATGGCTTACTTCAACTTCAAAAATATATGACTCTTCCTTAGGTCCCTTTCACTTCTAGTGAATTAGATATTTCATGTACTCACTCCTCCAATTCTTCTTACCAATGTGTGAATAAAAATTTGTAGAATCTCATCCCTCTACTTTTTAAGCACTTTCCTTCTCTAATCTAGAACTTCCTTCAACTATGTCGAATCATCTAGTCAAGGCATATATAAGAATAAAAACTAGAGACATTAAAAATTAGTGAGATTTCGAAGGTTCCCTTTTGGTAGTTTGATCTCAAATGCATTTTCCAAGAATTGGTGCAAGATTCTATAAAGACCAATTGATTTTATCGGGTTTTAAACTTGTTATAGGTTTCTCTAAGGAATCACTCCTTTCTCATATGTACCATAACTAACTATGTTGAAAATCAAGGTATACATTGCAGCAATATAAACTTATCAAAGTGATTGCAAATCTAAAATTATGATTACAAGATTACCACAAAATGATTAAGTGATTGAAAATTTCAACAATGAAAGAAAAAATGGCAATACCACAAGTCACCAACACAAGTGACACATGATGTACATGGAGAAATCCTTGCAGGAAAAAACTCCACACCCAAAGAGATCCAATGTTTGTATTAATCTTCAAGTAAGTACATCAATACAATAATTCGGCAGCACTTCATCATCCTAACAACCTACAAAGAACTCATACTAAACCACCATCCAAAGGCTTCAATATATAGAAATTTGTGGGAGAGAATACCACAAATGGTATCCCAAAACAACAAGAAAACCCACCTGGCACAAACCATGCCCCATTAGTGGACGACCCATAAACATGGAATAAAATATTAAATTATTACATGGCCTTCACATGGGCACCTAACCCACAGCCTATGGGAATTGGTCAAACCCGAGTGCTCCATGACTCTTTGATGGCTTTGACAGCTACATGAAAGATCATGCACTAGTGTGCACACCTGGGTTCCCAACCATGCAAGAACATGCACACTCAAGTGGTCCCAACCCAAAAAGTTGGCCGCCCAAGAGGAATATTCTCCTGGGATGGTTAGTAACCACCATCATAATGGGTCCACCTCTTTGAATGCAATTACAATTTGTCATAGGAAAATAGTTAATAAATATTTTTGTAACAAACCCACTATTCTACTTAACAGATTTACCAATATTTTAACCACAAGTGAAAAATTCATGATTCCATCACGTAGTAATAAAAAATTTGTCCTATTTCAAAGACTAAATACACATCTGAAATAACACATATTCCAAACTTTTCATTTACATTTATAATTGAATTTTACAAATTTTCCAAAACAATGACATATATATAATCTCAAGATAGCATCTCTTTCATTACAACATAGGAAACATGCATAGCTCATCTAAGCTTCATAAGCAATAGATACACAAATTGGTGTTGATGTCACCGCATTGGTGCATAAATTCTCTATGTCCATGTGTTCCTTGGTGCATACACTCTAGTTGTCCCCAATACAGGTGCAAACATCCCCAAATCTCAGCCGCCAACTAATGAGGAGAAGCATCACTCAAGCACTTTTACACCAACCACAGAGTCAAATGCGGTCCCCCGCACATCCATCACATATGGCAAGATGGTCCTTCCCTTCAACAAAGAGATTGGTTGGTAAAACACCATAAAAAATAGCCTTTCTGAGCTTAGTTTTGTGCCCTACAATCCATAACCTAATCATACAATAGATACACCTACAAGTATGAAAATCCCAAACTAGAATCTCTATACTGAACACATTGAACCTTGACAGTGTAAACAATGGCTACTTACACTACTTTGGCCAAAGTTTCATATAAAGTCATCTCTTCACCCACTATCTTAGCTCAATTTGGTTAATGACCATTCATGTACTATGCATAGGTAATTCCCTTCATAAGGTAATCTTTAACCTCAGGAACAACCTATTTCTTTTACAAATAACTATTCATAGGCAATTCCCTTCTTAAGATAATCTTTAACCCCAAGAACAACCTATGACTATAGAATTCCTACTAAGTAGCTCAAGTAACTCCTACTTATCGAGTAACCAAATAACATAACGTCACATCATTGAATTACTCTAGTACCGAAGGTATGATCCCAAGTTATAAAAGTTCCCAATCAATGGTTTATCTCAACACTAAATGACTCCATTCAAGAGTACAAATAAATAACCTCAAATTAAAAGTACAACCTTCAACAAGAAATGACTTCACTCAAAGTATAATATTATCAATAAATGACCTAAATCAAAAGAATAGTCTCAACAATAAAAGACTCTATTCAAGAGTGTAAACACATCAATAAAAGACTGTTCAAAAAGTAGATTTTCATCAATAAAGTGACTTCACATCAAGAGTGTAAAACAACCAATCAAGTAACAATACTATTTAATAGGGGATACCCACCTATGGATCCAATCAATAGTAATTCACAAATTCAAGTGATCAACTTAATCACATAGGTTATCCCATCCTTTGTTTAACCTAATCCCAAGATCTAATATCATCAAATCAATGATCAGACCAATCATAAAGGTTGTTCTCAACCTAGGGTTCCAATCAATAATCAATTAAAGCAACGATCAAGTGATTGTTCAAGTGTTGAGTAACAATATGGTTTGCATATCGTTTATTTGTATCCATGGCAACAAGGCTTCATACCAACATTGTTGTCGTGTTTGCTAACCTCATTAACCTTTAGGTTTTTCCTTAGCATAATATGCTATCAAATACAAGTTTCTTCTTCCATTGGATAATCTAATTCCAAGGTAATCTATAAACTTTCTATAGTTTGAAATACACAATAATTTGAAGACAAATACTTCATAAGTTATTATAAGCTTCCTCTTTCCTAGTGTATAATACTAATGAATGCATTCACTCCTTAATATGGAGTATGTACAAATAGTCAACAAGATTCACAAGAATTAAGTAGGTTAAGATTATTTCAAACACAATCTCTCCCTATCCTAGAAAATCAATGCATATCAAAACACAAAACAATCTCAACATTCAATCTTTCAAATGCATAAATAGAATAAGAGGACATAAAAACATGCTTATAAAAATCCTAATTCCCCAATGAAATAAACTGACTTGCAAGCTCAATCCACTGATATACTCCTTAGCAATTCTCCCAATCCACACAAAACTACTCACAACATTTCACTAATATCTCTTCACAATCAACTCTCAACTCTCACAAGAAAAACTCAGACTAAAAATAGCATAATACAATTGAATAATGCATATCAAATGAAGTGATCTTCACCCCTATTTATACAAAATTATGAGACTCCTCAGCTTATAATCAAACCTTGCGTATTAACACTTCTCGGCTAGATGGTTCGACACAATATTTTACTTCAACTGGTGGCAAAATTATAAGACAATACTCATCATATTATAACAACAAATCAACCAAATCAGAGACAACAAGAGTTCATTTGAGAAATGCAAGGTGAAAGGCAAACACGTTGACTTCCATTTTTAAATCAAAAGCATGAATTTTTCTACCTTTTACTTCGTCTATCTTCACTAGAGATTACACAATAATTTTAGATTTCTATTCATAAAGCAAATTCTTATTTGGCACAACCTATTTCTTTCATTGTGCATTTATGGCGTTGTTGTTACTTAGACTAATTCAATGAGTTAAATCCCTTCAAATATCTATTAAACTGTTTACTGAGTCTTTATACATAATGTGTTATAATAACAGGTTGGTCGACTCATATTTCATGACTGTTGTGCTGCTCTACTTCACTTATTTCATAAGATGTACATGCTCCATGTTACCTTGTATTTTAATCTACTCACATCTTTTGACTTTTCACTTCTCTCAAGTGCTTTATGCACAACATCTTAAGCTTTAGATTACTTATTTTACAAGCTCATAATATATTGTGTATAAGAGCTAAAACTTTGTATATTTTTAACATAGCATTCAATTATTACTATGACTTTTGTCTATAGTAATGTGCTACATATATTGTTGGATTTATTAAAGCCTTGATCTCTTAATAAGGCAATGCTATATAATAAGTTTAACCTATTTCTAAATATCAATTAAACAATATGAGTAATAATATATATTATTAATATGCACATATATATTATACCTATTATAATATATATGCATACTAATATATATATTTATAATCTCATTCATATGAATTTCAAATGCATTCCTCGATAATAATATGTATGCATAACAAAGTAGTTATATATATATATCCACTTTCATACTATTAAAATGCATTATTCGATATCTCAAACACATATATCCATATTATCTTTTTATAAATAATACCTTATGTATATACTTATATATACATATATATTTACATGTATCGATATATATGTATGGACGTTCCATTACGTTTACACGTACGCGTATATCGATATGTGTGTATATATGCATATATTTTACATATACATTTTTTTTCATAATCTATCGCATATATATATTCATCTTCTTCGATGAGTACATACACAAAATGTGTACATATATTCATGTCATAAACGTGCAACTCATATCGCTATGCATATTATGTAATTGTATGCATGAGTTACCATTCACACACATATACATGTATACATTTGATGCATATACTGGTTGATACAGATAAAAATAGGAACACACCAAGAGAGACTTTCTCACATATTCTAATCATGATCAATAAAGCAAAACCACAAACCTACATAAAACGTTCCCAAACCTAGACCAATTCAAATCATTTTCAAACTATGACCAAGGATATGCTTACCCGATTCCCAAGCTATTGACTTGAATTATCCAACTAAAAGTGAGAGTGCAAAGCTCAGTTAGGCTTTGTTTAAGGGTTACCCAACCAATCACTTCTCCTGAGTGATACTTCCCCTCCCTTCTGGAGGATTAAATCTATCCCTGCATCTAGCTTAGTTCAACACCAAGGTAGTTAGACATTCATAATAAATCCATTAGCATCACAATACATTTTTATCAACAAAGTATTAGAATATTCACATTGCAATTCAAATTCATTTTATTTTACTTCATCAATATAATCATATTACTCCTTTAAAAGAAATAACATCACAATACCTATTTCAATATTTCATTCATCTGTCAAACATATTTTAGCCATGATTAACATTTATCATCCTATTTCTCATGTCACGTACTGATTTTATCAATTATTTAATTTCAACTATTAATCATGAGATTTGCATGTTTATGATAGATGATTATAAAAAAATTTAAATTGAAACTAAAATTTAAATGCAAATGAAATGATTTGAAATTTATTATTATGAAATTTGAGGATTGTCATTGCTGATGAGAATTTGAGTGCAAGTGAATGCAGGAACAGGTGAACGAGAATGAAGGCAAGAACATTGATCAGGTAGAGTCGTTTTAGCCATTAGACGTTAATAAGGATGATGGAATCTCACACACCACTTAGTTATTATTAATGTGTTTTCGTGATGATTATTATTTGGATTTTTTTTTATAAGTTTATCTGATTGCTCAAATGTATGTGAAAAGGAATATATTTGTTTTGAAATGGAAAGATTTATTATTTGCAAAAAGTTTAGTCAAATTGGGTATATTATGTTATTGTTGTGAGAAAATGGTTTATTTATATATAAATGTAAAATTTGTGTTATTGGTTTATTTGTTATTTTCGCAAATAATAAATGAAAGTGGAAAGATATGTTTAAATAATTATATATATTAAATTAAGTTATTTAAAACAATAAGAAATAAATGAAATACGTTTTAAATTGGATTGAATTGAAAAAAGTAGTAAACAATTTGAAAACAATTACCTTTCAATCAATTTCGCATGCAAACGAAGAGATAGAACTATGAGTTATGGACATCACTGCTGGAAATTTGGCATAAATTATGGATCGACTTTTCTTGAAGACTTGACTATTTGCATGAATTAAAGAACAAGAAGAAAAATCCGTTTTTGGAGAGAAAAGCATAAAAACAAAGTTGATTTTTTTGGAACACTACAAAACTCATGCACAAGTTTTAGGGAGAGAGATTTTGGAGGATCAAAGAGATCTAGACACCCCTCATGCGCGTGAGAGGAAGGAAGTAAGGAAGGCGCTGTAGAAGGAAGAGAAGAGAGGGGGAATTCATAACAGAAATCCCTCTTCATCATGCACGTAGGGAAGTAGTGTAGAGAGTAAGGGAAGGCGCGGCCAGCTACAAGAGGTAATACAAAACATAATTCTTCCCACCTACATACGCATGTGAAGGGAGGATAGGGCACGGCCAGCAGCAGGAGAAAATATAGAAAGAAAGAAAAAGAGGAGAGACATAAGAAAAGAAAAAGAGGAGAGAGCAGAGGAAGGGACAAAGAAGGAAGGAGAGGAGAACTTGTGTGAAGTGCGTAAGAAGAGAAGGTAGATGCAGAGGGAAAGAGAAAAAAAATAGTCAAAGAGAAGCTACAAGAAATATATTCATAGGAAGAACAGGAATAGAAGATTCATCTCCAGATTTAAGAAAACACATAGCTACAGGAGATTAACAGGTAGATTCGATGAAAATCTACAATTTACCAAACTCTCAATTCTATTAAGTTTTAGTTACCATTTTATTTTGTTCATATATTTTAATTATTGAAAACATATTGTTGTTTTTATCAAATTTAGAAGAAAATATATATACCAGACTGTATTTTTATGTAGATAAAGAACCAAATTGAACAGAAAACTATTAGTTCTTATTTAGAGAATTTTGTTTTTGCATATTTAAAGATTTGCACATCAAACAAAATGTTTTAGATTTATTCCATGACATTTAGTAAAGATTATTCACCGGAAACAACATGTTTTTAGATTCAAAAAACCCCAAAATGAAAACTAGATTCATTAATTGTACAGACAAAGAATTGGAAATTACTAGAAAAGAACAAGAAGTCATAAAAATATCACAAAATAAAATTGTTGAATGTTTTCCAGAATGACAAGATTAAAATAATTATGTGTATTTAAATATGTGAAAAGTAAGAGTGAAATTTGATATTTCTCTGGAAATGATATTAAATTGTTACAAAACAAAAGTAAATATGAGTTGTTTTATGTTTTTGAAAAGATATTATTTTAAAAGGAAATATGAAAAATAGAAAAGAAAGAAAGTAAAATTAAAAATATAAATTACTTTGAAATGAAACGAATTAAAAAAGGATTATTTTGAAGTGTAGATGAATTTTATGATTAAATGAACCAAAAGAATGTGTGTTCTTTTATTTATTTCGAATATGAGCATAATATTATTTACGATATAAATTTGTGAGATTATTGCATTAAAACCATGTATGCTTGATAATTGAACGTGCATGACATGTGTTGGGAAAGATAATTTTAATTTTGAATGGAACCATGCATGCTTGATAATTGAATGTGCATGTCATGTGTTTGGAAAGTTACCTTCCAGGACGAGTGCCAAATATGGGTTTTTAGAGAGCATAGTTTTGCTTTTCCAAAACTACTATTATTTTTCGTGCATGACATTTTACTTGGCCAAGTAACTTAAGGACCATTGAAATAGATGGAATGAAAATAACTCTCTACCATATCCTAGTATCGAACTTGCTTGTTTCTTAAATGAATTAGAAAAATTAAAATGCTTGTGGATTTACTAGTTATACTAGGCACGCATCATATTCCATCTTGCTTATCGACTTCTTTTTGCTAAGCAATTCATGCAGGGTCGGCTATTCTTTGAATGACTAAGGAATTCTGAGGAAGCGTAAGCTTCGAGGTTGGGCGGAAAAAGTGCCTGAACCTTGTTCTCGTCTTCATGTTTGAAGATTTGCAATTAGATTGAAGATCAAATGAAGATTTCTTCATATATCTATTATATTTTATTCTTGTACGATTATTGTAGAACTTAAGGCGACAGAATGCCTAAGTCTTGAATTGTAAAGTTCTTTTACAATATTTTTGTATTATTAAATGTAGTGAAAGATGACACATTTATGAATGTAATTGGAAGTATTATGAATCTTATTGTAGACTTTAAGTCAATGTTTGGAATCTTTTGGATTAAACAAATTGAATTGAATTGAGTTACGATATTTTACGAAATGGAAATGAACTTATTAAAGGAATTATAATATTGTTTAGAATTAAAGAGTTTCGCTCTTTACATCTCATGAAGGTTAAAGTAACTCAGTAACAATAATTCAAGGTGTAACATACTTCCCCCCTTGTGAATCATCATCCTCGATGATTTGAAATATTTTATCATATTGAAAATATCAAATTAGGGTTTTATTTTCCATTTTCCCAATTAGTCGGAAATAAGTATTTTCCCATCTAACCTTTGCTCATAGCACAACCCCTTGTAATCTTGTCCTTCCCTTGACCTTGCACCGAGTGACTGTGCTAACATACAAAGAGAGTTTGAGTGCTTTACGCATACTTTCCCCTTAAAGAACTATATATCATAGTCATATAATTCCCTTGTAATTCATAAGTACCATAGTGACCTTATCCTATATGAAACCTATACCTTAGTGACTAGAAAAAACATTCTCATTCGCTAATGTAATTATCCTCAGTGTAATCCAAGTAGAAAAGATGGTCGGTGTATTATGCACTACACCGTGAGTCTCATCCTTCCCTTTGATTCTTATACCACCGGATAACTCATAATCCAAGACCGTCCATCACTAACTCAAACATTTCCTTAAGAATATTAGTACTACCCTTGATTAATGTCCATCTTGAGAATAAAATTTCCCTTAGACAGCTATCATTTATGAGCATAATGATACTACTTCTTACCTCAAGCTTTGTATCAATAAAGTTTCTTTGATTATTTGATCTCTTATTCCATTTTTACAACCCCTCTAATCTAAGATTAATCCTATTTCTTAGCTTATCTCAGCTTTATAGAGATTCAATCCTTCTTCCCTTATAATGACTCTAACCTAGATGATAGAAGTTTATTGTAATATAAGTATTCTAAAATTCCACCAAGATTTGGTTTATCCCATTTTCCTAACTGGCTAACATAATTGAATTCCTCATAAGACCATCGCAGTTTACACAAAACCTTATATCACCTATGTGTTCTATTCCGAGATAACCTTCTCATGAACATTAAGCAATTGTTTTACACAATATGTTTTAGGACTGTTATCCTATCAATAAAATTTCCCCAATCAAAATTGGTTACCTTGGTGAGTCTATCCACCATAACATTATGTCAATTTCATCGACATAGAAAGATCAAACTAATTTTGTGATCTACCACTTCCCCTCTAGAATTCCATGGGAGTATACGAGCCTTGCCATGATGACATCCTATCACCATCTATCGACATTTTGGACATCAACGTGCTACATACCTTGTAGCTTTATACTTTATCCCCTTCCAAATTATAGTGGTTCCTCATCCAATAGATAATTTTTTCATTCTAATGAGTACCTGAATAGGAAATCAATTACCTCATTCATTCTTTCATCTCCCAAAATTTTGGGTACATAGGTTCTTTTCCGATTCATATTAGTCCTTCACAACTAAATGAAAACCTCTTTCATAGGCTTATCCCACGTTTGATTCTTGAAATATAATATTTAAATATTGATGGTGGAGCTAAAATCCTTCCACTTAGGACATCCCTATCTTAGATTTCTTTCGTCTTTTAATTATTGTTGGGAATCAAGGTGTGTCAACCTTGGCAATTCCTAAGTTATTTATTTATTATTATTTTACATTTTCCCATGAATAAATATCATTTATGTTATTAAATAGTTGTGCTCCATCAAAAGGGGCATGATATTTTGAGTTGGCACTTTTGCCACATGTCAGTGCCTTGAAAAATAAGTAATTAGTTGTCAAAATATGCCCACTTAGTGGTATAACATGGAAATCCTATTTTTAAGGATGTTATGACAGATTCTATGACAACTGTAAGGGCTAAAAGTGGAGGATATTATTTTGGACGTGAGAATCATCTATGACATGTGTAAGAGAATATTTGCATAGTTATTGATGGTTTATGATGCACGTAAGAGCATCTCCTATTTTATAGGGATTCTTATGACATCTTGTAAGAAGGTGTATTGTCATGTAAGAGACCATGTTTAGCATGTAAGGGGTCATATGGATTTTTACCATGGTTTTTTCGAACCTTGTTTTGACCCATGGTAATGTTTTATGGTGGTATTTTGAGCCCCCATGTGTCTATATATTGAGGGGTTGAGTTGGAGACATTATGAGATGTTTTATAAGTACACAGATGTTGTTGAATTGAAGAGGAGTTAGAGTGGATGTATTGTAAACATAATTGTTGTTAATACAAACTATTCGTCCCTTCTTTGGTGGAGTTTTTTCCCGAAGGGTTTCTCCACGTTAAACATTGTATTATGTGTTCAACTTTCTATTGTTACATTTCATTTCTATAGCTGATTTGAACTCCATATGGTTTACACTGCATAATCTAGTTTATAGTAATCTGTTAAATCTTCCATTATATCTATTCCTCTACCATTTTTCTAACAATTATTTCTAAGTTGTAATCCGATTTTCATCTCAATCTATTTCTCTCGATGAGAATTTATACTAGTTCAAATAATAATTCATGTTTGATCATGTTGACTTGATATTATCTTCCAAAAAGATATCAACAATTATTACATACTTAGCTACCAAGCATGCATGTTCCTTGTTAACTCAATGTTAGAAATATATAATTCTTTTGATTCCATAGGCAATAATTTTTCCTTTCATGATTATTCATGCTACCTTATTCTTTTCTAAGGCATCTATGATGATAAAAAATGATCTTTCAACTTAATTACATATAGAGTTGTGTTGTAAATATTTATTTCTCATTGGTCATAAGCTTTGACCTTTCCACCACCTTTCACTAGTAGTTCCAAAAGCATATCTTATATAGTTTCCAACCTTGTTGTGGTTATTGAGGATAGACTTTGGTTGAATCATGACTTATGAAGAAGTCAAAAGTTCTTTCAAATTAGAAATACATAAATGTAATTTGTTGTATATGGTACTTTATCTGAGTCTACCTACTCTTCTTCCCCACTTAGTGTTTCCTCAATATTTGATCAACTTAATAGTTGAACTCTTAGCAAACATTTTCTCTCCTTAATTGATCATTCTTTGTTGTTGGCTCTTCATAGTTGAACAATTTTTATCCACCTTGCTTACCCCTACTAGGTACACCTTTGAACATACTTTTCATTTTTAAAATTAGATTCATCATCACCTTCTATTCTCTCTGATTTAATAGTTTGATCCTCAAAAATGAGATTTAATGAATAAACAACAACTTTGCAAGTTAAGAGGTACTCTAGCATTTCATTCCAATTCTCTTTTCCATGGATACTAATATATTTTAACCATAGTAGAATATTATCATGTATCCGCATAGCCTCTTTCATTTATGAGCTTTCCTAGGATCCCTTATGAAAAATGTGTTCTCACCTTAGTGTGTTGTTTACAAAATATTCTTTCGATTTGACACATAGTCTTCTTTCATATGCAAGTTTACTTTCGTTGACTAGTTTGTAAGTTCTATTCGTACTTCAACCAAACTATACTTTTAACCGAGCCTTTGTCGGATTTAATCCAATTCACATTTTTGTTCCCAAATAACAATCATCTTTCCAAGTGATTTTGTCCCAATTCTTGGTAACTTTATTCCCTCATAACTTTAGACATTCTAGGGTTGTTAGTCTTCTTTCTCCTTCTAAATTAGAATATTCTAATTGACTTTGCCTATTCCAGTTGGTGGAATCATGTTGGATTTTAATTTTTTGTAAGTTGCTTCTTTACTTGACCAAACTGGTCTCTAACCTTTATTCAAAGGTAACAAATTTCCCTCTTGACTCCAATTAACATTGCAATATTTTAACCCTATGTTGTATTAGGTTTGTCAAGCGTTTATCTAACCTCTTGTTACCTCTTTAGTTGCTTTCGACTCACAAAAATTTACTTCCTACTTTGTCAAGAGTTTCAAATTTATGCTAACCTTTAGTTCTTTCCAATAATAATACTCATAGATTCATATCCCTACCAAATCCAAATTCCTTGACTCTTTGCAACTACTGGTTGCTATCAATAAGGGGAATTAATTATATCCTCTCTATCCCTTAGATTCATTTAGCTATTTCATAGGATGAAGGTACCCATCAGTAAACCTCCATAACCCTCCTACTAAACCCGATTGCCTAATCTTCTACAATCCAAGGTGCATCATATTAAGTTGGTTTACGAGTTTTCAACTCTAGGAACGATTTTTTTTCCTAGTCCCAAACTTAAACAAGTTTTCAAGAATCTCAACTTCCCTTTTTGTTTCCACTTTATTCTTTTCCTCTTGCCATCTTGGCATAAAAGCTTTTCAACCTTTAACTTCCAATAAAGTTTATGTTTTACTTACATAATGAGCCCATAGGCTCCAAAGCTAAACTTGGTAGCTCTGATACCACGTGTAACAACCCCACTATTCTACTTAACAAATTTACCAATATTTTAACCACAAGTGAATAATTCACGATGATATCATGTAGTAATAATTTTTTTCTTCTATTTCAAAGACTAAATGCACATCTAAAATAACACATATTCCAAAATTTCCATTTGCATTTATAATTGAATTTAAAAATCTTTCCAAAACAATGACATATATGTAATCTTAAGATAACATCTCTTTCATTACAACCTCCATGAAAATGGATATAAGAAATATACATAGCTCATCTGAGCTTTATAAGCAATAGATACACAAATTGGTCCTGATGTCACCGCATCCGTGCATACATTCTAGATGTCCTTATTCCTTGATGCACACACTCTAGTTGTCCCCAATAGAGGCACAAACATCCCCAAATATCAACCATAAACTAATGCAGAGAAGCATTACTCAGGCGCTTTTCTGCCAACCACAGACTCAAATGCGGTCCCCCACACATCTACCATTTATGGCAAGATGGCCCTTCCCTTCGACGAAGATATTGGTTGGTAAAACCCCATAACAAATAGTCTTTTTGACCTTAGTGTTGTGCCCTACAATCCAAAACATAATCATACGTAGCTACACCTACAAGTATGAAAATCCCAAACTAGAATGTCTATACTGGACATACTAAACCTTGATAGTGTAAATAGTGGCTACTTACACTACTTTGACAAAAGTTTCATATAAAAAGTCATTTCTTCACCCACTATCTTAGCTCGATTTGGTTAATAACTATTTGTGCACTATGTATAGGTAATTCCCTTCATACGGTAATCTTTAACCTCAAGAACAACCTATTTCTTTTACAAATAACTACGCATAGTCAATTCCCTTCTCAAGATATTCTTCAACCCCAGGAACAACCTATGAATATAACATTCCTACTAAGTATCTTAAGTAACTCCTACTTATCGAGTAACCAAATTTAACATAACGTCACATCATTGAATGACTCTAGAACCAAAGGTACAATCCCAACTTATAAATGTCCCCAATTGATGGTTTATCTCAACATTAAGTGAATCCATTCAAGAGTACCAATAAATAACCTAAAATTAAAAGTAAAACCTTCAACAAGAAACAAATTCACTCAAAGTATTTAATATTATCAATAAATGACCTTAGTCAAAAGAATATTCTCAACAATAAAAGACTCTATTCAAGAGTGTAAACACATCAATAAAAGATGGTTCAAAAAGTAGATTTTCATCAATAAAAGTGACTTCACGTCAAGAGTGTAAAACAACCAATCAAGTAACAATCCCACTTAATAGGGGATACCCACCTATAGCTCCAATCAATAGTAATTCACAATTTCAACTGATCAACTTAATCACATAGGTAATCCCATCCTTTGTTTACCCTAATCCCAGGATAAGATCATCAAATCAATGATAAGACCAATCATGTAGGTTATTCTCAACCTAGGGTTCCAATCAATAATCAAGTAAAGCAACAATCAGTGATTATTCAAGTGTTGAGTAACAATATGGTTTGCATGTCATCTCTTTCTATCCATGGCGACAAGTCTTCATACCAACATTGCCATCATGTTTGATAACCTCATTAACCTCTAGGTTTTTCCTTAGCATAATATGCTATCAAATACAAGTTTCTTCTTCCATTGGATAATCTAATTCCAAGGCAATCTATAAACTTTCTATAATTTGGAATACACAATAATTTGAAGACAAATACTTCATAAGCTATTCTAAGCTTCATATTTCCTAGTGTATAATACTAACGCATGCATTCACTCCTTAATATGGAGTATGTATGAACACTCAACAAGATTCATAAGAATTAAGTAGGTTAAGATTATTTCAAACACAATCTCTCCCTATCTTAGAAAATCAATGCATATCAAAACACAAAACAATCTCAACATTCAATCTTTCAAATACATAAATAGAATAAGAGGACAAAATAACATGCCTATAAAATACTGATTCCCCAATGAAATAAACTGACTTGCAAGCTCAATCCACTCAAAAAATCCTTAGTAATTCTCCCAATCCACACAGAAAATACTCACAACATTTCACTAATCTCTCCTCACAATCAACTCTCAGCTCTGACAAGAAAAACTTAGACTAAAAATAGAAGAATGCAATTGAATAATGCATCCCAAATGAAGTGATCTTAACCCCTATTTATACAGAATTATGAGACTCCTGAACCTATAATCAAGCCTTGCATATTAACACTTCTTAGCTAGATGGTTCGACTCAACATTTTACTTCAACTGGTGGAAGAATTCTAAGACAATACTCATCAGATTATAACAAAAAATTGACTAAATTAGAGACATCAAGAGTTCATGTGAGAAATGCAATTTGAAAGACAAACAGGTTGACTTCCATTTTTCCAGCAAAAGAATGAACTTTTCTACCTTTTACTTGGTCTATCTTCGTTGGAGATTACACAGTAATTTTAGACTTCTATTCATAAAGAAAATTCCTATTTGGTTTCATTGTGCATTTATGGTGTTGCTATTACTTTGAATAATTCAACGACTTAAATCCCTTCAAATATCTCTTAAAATTGTTGACTGAGTCTTTATACATAATGAGTTATAATAGCAGGTTCGTCGACTCATATTTAATGACTGTTATGCTGCTCTACTTCACTTGTTTCATGTGATGTACATGCTGCATGTTACCTTGTATTTTAATCTACTTGAACATCTTTTGAATTTTCACTTATCTCAAGCACATTATGCACAACATCTTAAGCTTTAGATTACTTATTTCAAGAGCTCATAATATACCTTGTAAACTATGCGTTCAACTTAGTATATTTTTAACATAGCGTTCAATGATTACTATGACTTTTGGCTATAGTAATGTGTTGCATATATTCTAGTTTCTTGGCTTTATAAAAGACTTGATCTCTTAATAAGGTAACGCTATATAATGTGCTTAAGTTGTTTCTAAATATCAATCAAACAATATGAGTAATAATATATATTATTAATATGCATATATATATTATACCTATTATAATATATATATAAGCTCATTCATATGAATTTCAAATGCATTCCTTGACAATAATATGTATGCATAACAAAGTAGTTATATATATATTTCCACTTTCATACTATTAATATGCATTATTTGATATCTCAAACGCATATATCCATATTGATATATCATTTTATAAATAATAACTTATGTATATACTTATATATACATGTATTGAAATATACGTATGGACGTTCCATTACGATTACACGTACGAGTATATCGATATGTATATATATACACATATTTTACATATACATTTGCTTTCATAATCTCACATATATATATATATATATATATATATATATATATATATATATTCATCTTCTTCGATGACTACATACATGAAATGTGTACATATATTCATGTTATAAATGTGCAGCTCATATCTCTATGCATATTATGTAATCGTATGCATGAGTTACCTTTCAAAAACACATACATGCATACATTTGATGCATATACTGATCAACATAGATAAAAATAGGAACACACGAAGAGAGAATCACACATATTCTAATCATGATCAATCAAAGGAAAAACCACAAATCCACACAAAATGTTCCCAAACCAAGACCAATTCAAATCATTTTCAAACTATGACCAAAGAATATACTTACCCGATTCCTAAGCTATTCACTTGACTTATCTGACTAAAAGTGAGTGTGTGAAAAGCTCAGTTAGGCTTTGTTCAAGGGTTACTCGACCAATCACTTTTCCTGAGTGATACTTCCCCTCCCTTCAGGAGGATTGAATCTATCCCTACATCCAACTTAGTTCAACACCAAGGTAGTTAAACATTCATAGTAAATCCATTAGCATCACAATACATTTCTATCAACAAAGTATTAGAACATTCACATTGCAATTCAAATTAATTTCATTGTACTTCATCAGTATAATCATATTACTTCTTTGAAAGCAATAACATCACAATAACTATTTCAATATTTCATTCATTTGTCAAACATATTTTAGCCATGATTAACATTTACCATCATATTTTCCTATGAAGGTTAAAGTAACTCAGTAATAATAAGTTGGTGTGTAGCATACTTCCCCCCTTGTGAATCATCAATCCCCGGTGATTTGAAATACTTTATTGTATTGATAATGTGAAATTAGGGTTTTACTTTCAATTTTCCCAATCAGTCAAAAATAAGTGTTTTCCCATCCAACCTTCCCTCGTAGCACAACCCCTTGCAATCTCGTCCTTCCTGGACCTTGTACCTAGTGATTGTGCTAACATACAGGGAGAGTTTATGTGCTTTACACATACTTTCCCCTTAAAGAACTATATATCATAGTCATATTAACTCCCTTTTACTTCAAAAGTACCATAGTGACCTTATCCTATATGACCCCTATACCTTAGTGACTGGAAAACACGTTCTCATTAGCTAATGTAATTATCCTCAGTGTAATCCAAGTAGAAAATATGGTCAGTGTATTGCGCACTACACTATGGGTCTCATCCTTCCCTTTGGTTTTTACACCACCTAATAACTCATAAGCCAAGAGCGCCCATCACTAAATCAAACATTTTCCTTAAGAATATCAGTACTGCCTTGGACTACTGTCCATCTTGAGCATAACATTGCGCTTAGACACCTCTCATTTTTTAGCATAATGATATCGCTTCTTATCTCAAGTTTTTTATCAACAAAGTTTCTTTGATCATTTCGATCTCTTATTCCATTTTCACAACCCTTCTGATCTAAGATTAATCCTATTTCTTAGCTTATCTCAACTCTATAGAGATTCAATCCTTCTTCCCTTATAATGAATCTAACCTCAATGATAGAAGTTTATTGTAATATAAATATTCTACAAATCCTCCAAGATTTGGTTTATCCGATTTGCCTAAGTAGCTAACATAATTGAATTCCTCATAAGACAATCGTGGTTTACACAAAGCCTTATATCACTTGTATGTTCTATTCCGAGATAACCTTCTCAAGAACATTAAGCAACTGTTTTACACTGCTATCCTATCAATCAAATTTCCCCAATCAAAATTGGTTACCTTGGTGAGTCTATCCACCATAACATTATGTCAATTTCATCAACATACAAACATCACACTACTCTTGTGATCTACCACTTCCCATATGGAATTCCATGGGAGTATATGATCCATACCATGACGACATCTTGTCACCATCTACCGACATTTTGGACATCAACTTTGGACATACCTTGCAACTTTATAGTTTATCCCCTTCTAGATTATAGTGATTCCTCATTCAAAAAATGTTTTTTTCATTCCAATGAGTACCTGAATAGGACATCAATTACCTCATTCATTCTTTCATCTCCCAAATTTTTGGGTACACAGGTTCTTTTTTGATTCAAATTAGTCCTTCAAGAGTAAATGAAAAACTCTTCCATAGGAATATGCTGAATTTGATTATTGAAATATAATATTTAAATATTGATGGCAAGGCTAAACTCCTTCCACTTAGGACATCCCTATCTTGGATTTCTTTCATCCTTTAATCATTTCTAATTTGTAATCCAATTTTCAGCTCCATCTATTTCTTTTGATGAGCATTTATATTAATTTGAATAATAATTCACGTTTGATCATGTTGGCTTGATATTATCTTCCAAAAGATATCAACAATAATTACATACTTAGCTACCAAGCATGTACGTTCCTTGTTAACTCAAGGTTAGAAATATATAATTCTTCCAATTCCATAGGTGATAATTTTTCCTTTCATGATTAGTCATGCTGCCTTATTATTTTCTAAGGGATTGATGATAATAACAATGATCTTCCAACTTAATTATGTATAGAGTTGTTTTGTAAATATTTATTTCTCATTGGTCATAAGCTTTGACCTTTCCACTACCTTTCACTAGTAGTTCCAAAAGCTTATCGTATATCTTTTCCAACCTTGTAGTGGTTATTGAGGACAAGAATTCAGTTGAATCATGACTTATGAAGAAGTTGAAAGTTATTTCAATTTATAAATACATCAATGTACTTCATTGTATGGGGTAATTTATTCGAGTCTACCTACTCTCCTTCCCCCCTTAGTGTTTCCTTGATATTCAATCTACTTAGTAGTTAAACTCTTAGCAAACATTTGTTCTCCTTAATTGATAATTCTTTGTTGGTGACTCTTCATAGTTGAATGGTTGTTATCCACCTTGCTTACCCCTACTAGGTATACCTTTGAACATACTTTTTTGTTTTCTAAATTGGATTCATCATCACCTTCTATTCTCTCTGATTTAATAGTTGGATCCTCAAAAATGAGATTTAATGAATAAACAACAACTTTACAAGTTAAGAGGTACTCAAGAATTTCATTCCAATTCTCTTTTCCATGAATACTAATATCATTTAACCATAGTAGAATATTATTATGTATCCACATAGCCTCTTTCATTGATGAGCTTGCCTAGGATCCCTTATGACAAATGTGTTCTCACCTTAGTGTGTTGTTTCCAAAATATTCTTTCAGTTTGACACAGAGTCTTCTTTCATATGTAAGTTTACTTTTGTTGACTAGTTGGTAAGTTTTATTCATACTTCAACCAAACTATACTTTTAATTGAGCCTTTGTTGGATTTAATCTGATTCACATTTTAGTTCCCAAATAACAATCATCTTTCCAAGTGATTTTGTCCCAATTCTTGGTCACTTTATTCCCTCATAACTTTAGACATTCTAAGGTTGTTCATCTTCTTTCTACTTCTCAATTGGAATCTCCAAATTGACTTTGCCTATTCTAGTTGGTGGAATCATGTCGACTTTTAATTTTTTGTAATTTGCTTCTTTGCTTGACCAAACTGGTCTCTAACCTTCATTCGAAGGTAACAACTTTCCCTCTTGACTCCAATTAACATTTCAAGATTTTAACCCTGTGTTGTATTAGGTCTGTCAAGATTTTATCTAACCTCTTGTTACCTCTCTACTTGTTTTTGACTCACAAAAGATGACTTCCTACTTCATCAAAAGTCTCAAATTTATGCTAACCTTTAGTGTTGGCATATAGTTGTCATTGATGTCAAAAGTGCAAATCATGCAAGGGAGATTGTTGGCATAATGACAGAGGATGAGTGTGAGAGAACTGGATCTAATGGAAAATTAGATGGCAGATTCGAACTGGGTTTCTTGAGAGCTTTCCAGAAAGGTATTGTGTAGGTCTTGATGTCAATGAATATGTCAGCATTCATTTTTTCATGCTCTCAATCTAGGGTTTATCTGTTAAACCCTACATCTGTAGGAGTTTATAGTCACAACGTTCAAATAGTTTCTATTTTGTCGATGACTTGGTATTGCAGGTTATAGGTCACATAAGCAATAACTTATGTCATTCATCCCGTGGAGGTGACTGACCCCTCTATCTAGTACTTTAAGGTTATACATTTCCTTCAGATTAGCGGGACACTAGTGTATCATCAGGAGTCAAGCAGGTGTCTCTCTGATAGCTTGATGATCATCTCATCAGCGAGACACTGGGTCATCAAAGGGAGTTCTATGAACGTCCCCTCGATGGAGTGATAAGGAGTGTGGTAGTGTTATCGGCGAGACTGGATGACATCGGTGAGACCTATGGCTCTGTCTCTTCGATGGAGTGATGAGAAGGTAGCATTTAGTGTAGAACCTAGTCATAATGATGTGGGTGACAGTGATGATGAAGATGACATGTGGCATGATGAGACTGGGTGAACGGTAATCCACATCCTTGTTGTGGATTATGGAGTTGTGGCATGGTGATGACATGGACATTTGATGACAACGCATGGACCCCACATTGGAATGATGTATTTGGTGTTGTTGCCTTCATCAAAGTGACATTATATCATCGGTAGGACTCTCAAGGTAGTCCCTTCGATGCAATGATGATAACCTTCATTGAGTAGACAAAGTGATATCACCAAGGGTTTGAAGCTAGTCTCTCCCATATGACGATGAAAGTATGTAATGACGTTGGCAAACCTGATAAGGTAAGAATGATGTGTATATGGAAGATGAATAGAACAATGACACATGGCTATGAGAAGAATAGGTGATGTCATCAAGGGTCTTCATCGATGTGACTGAAAGTCATCGATGAAACCTGTTCAGATGTCTCCTTGACAACACGATGACCATCTCATCGGTGAGACATTGGTGTATCGCCAGGACTATGGAGCTAGTCCCTACAATGGGGCGATAGGAGAATGGATGCCGACTATGGGACCTAGTAAGGTGGACATGGTAGTGAGACCCAATAAGGTAAGGATGGTGTGCATTGATGGCACTGTCATAAAGCGAATGACAGGATGAAACATAGTAAAAAGTGATAATGAATGGTGACATGTGGTGACACGATGGTGTGGGGACCACTTGTCTATAGTAGCATATGGTATCGATGTGACAACACCACATCGATGAGAGTGGAGTTGATGTATTTTCGATATCTTGATGGCTATATCATCAGTGTGACATTGGTGTATTGGTAGGAGTTCAGAAGATGTCCCTTTGACGGAGCGATAAGGAGAAAAGCTAAGTGGGACTCGATAGGATGGTGGATCATGATGAAGGCCGACAAGTGGCTAAGAGCAATTGCTCGATATGCTAATTCACATCATTGTTGTGAATTAGGTGGTGATGAAATGGAGGACAGATGGACATTGGTAGGACCGTAGTATGTATCTCTTCAACAAAGTGATAGGATAAATCGATGATGAAAATTTTAACGACCACCTATTTAGCAATCAAGATTTAAAGACATGACAGTGAACAAGGATCACAAGATCAGGGTGTGAAAGGAGAAGATCAATGACCAGAATTCAAAAGCAGATATCTGAAATAGCTATGACAATGTGAACAAGGGTTTGAACTACAAACCAACATAAATGAAGGAATTAATTGGACCAACTGCACTAACGACAAATGTCAATAAAGATTTGATCTTCAAGCTGACGACATAGAGAGTCATGTTGATCAAGATCAAATCTGATCGAATGAATAGGAGAATGTATTGAATGCATACCGGCTTCTAGGGTTTGACACAAAGCTAATTTGGGTAAATTATGTGTATCAGAATTAAATGTTTGGTGGCTCGATATAAGGCATGGTGATATCTGATAAACCCTATTAGATGTCTTAATTATGAGCTTGACTATGGTGCAAGGCTCAAGGTGATTTGGAAGCTTGTTGGTGAAGATAACAAGTAAGGAAACCCTAATAGTATGTCTGAGATGATCTAAACAAGTGTGTGTATCTCGAGGCAGAGATTGCAGATCTGTTGAGAGAAGAAAAAGAAGACAATCACATATTTGTAAGTGTGTTGCATCTGCAAGAAGTAGAGGAAGAGAAAGAGAGATATGAGTATAGATAGTGAATGCACATGTGTGACCTAGACACAACACAAATAATTATATAGGATTTGCATTTAGGAAGTGTTGTTGAGAGTGCAGCTTCAACAATAGTAGTGTAAGTTGCAGGGTGTGCAACAATTCATTAAATGTAATGGTGCATTTTCAGGTTGAGTAGAACCAAATTGTATGCACATATAAACTTGTAATTCTATTGAGATTGTATCCTCATTGAACTAGTTTGTAGCTCATACTAGGTTATTGTAGTCTCCTTGGACTTGTAGCTCCTAAAACAAGGTGTTGTAGCATCCTTGAAGTTGTATCTTCTAAATTAGGCAGTTGAATCTTCCTTGGGTTGTAGCCTTAAACATTATAATAGAGATTTAATTTGTGATGCTAGATTTGAGTAGTAGCCTCAAACAACTTTTGTCACTATAGTTTTTCTCATCTTGGGTTTTCCACGTAAATCTGGTGTTGTGAGTTATGGTTTGATATGCATGCGATTTTTATATTGGTTTATATTTTAATTTACACATCTGAGTTGTAAGGTTGAAACCACAAATAGGTTTTCAAGTCTAAAAGTTTTAATATCTACTGATTCACCCTCCTCTTAGTAGATCATTGTGTTCTAACATTTAGTTATTTCCAATAAGCATACTCATAGATTTATAATATCCCAACTAAATCCAAATTCATTGACTCTTTGCAACTACTGGTTGCTATCAATAAGGGGAATTACTTCAATCCTCTATATCCCTTAGAGTCATTTAGCTATTTTGTAGGATGAAGGTACCCATCAGTAAACCTTCATAACGCTCCTACTAAACCCTATTGCCTAATCTTTCACAATCCAAGGTGTATCATTTTAAGTTATTGGTTTAGGATTTCAACTCCAGTTACAATTTTTTTCCTAGTCCCAAAATTAAACAAGTTTTTAGGAATCTCAACTTCCCTTTCTATTTCCATTTTGTTCTTTTCCTCTTGCCATCTTGGCATAAGAGCTTTTCAACCTTTAACTTTCAATAAAGTTTACATTTTACTTATGTAATGAGACCATAGGCTCTAGAGATGAACCTGGTAGCTCTAATACCATGTGTAACAACCCCAATGTTCTACTTAATAGATTTACCAGTGTTTTAACCTCAAGTAGATAATTCACAATGTCAGCACAGTAATAAAATTATTCTTCTATTTCAAAGACTACATGCACATACAAAATAACACATATTCTAAAATTTCCATTTGCATTTATAATTGAATTTTACACTTTCCAAAACAATGACATATATAATCTCAACATAACATCTCTTTCATTACAACCTCCATGAAAATGGATATAGGAAACATACATAGTTCATATGAGCTTCATAAGCAATAGATACACAAATTGGTCTTGATGTCGCCACATTGGTGCATACATTCTAGATTTCGATGTTCCTTGGTGCATACACTCTAGTTGTCCCCAATATAGGTGTAAACATCCCCAAATATTGACTGCCAAATGATGTGGAGAAGCATCACTCAAGCGCTTTTCTGCTAACCACAGACTCAAATGCGGTCCCCCCACACATCAACAACATATGACAAAATGGCCCTTCCCTTCGAAGAAGAGATTGGTTGATAAAACTCCATAAAAAAAAAATTCTATGCTTAGTGTTGTGCCCTATAATCTAGAACCTAATCATACGGTAGCTACATCTACAAGTATGAAAATACCAAACTAGAATGTCTATATTGGACACAGTGAACCTTGGCAGTGTAATCAGTGGCTTCTTACACTACTTTGGCCAAAGTTTCAAATAAAAAGTCATCTCTTCACCCACTATCTTAGCTCAATTTGGTTAATGACCATTCATGTACTATGCATAGGTAATTCACTTCATAAGGTAATCTTTAACCCCAAGAACAACCTATTTCTTTTATAAATAACTACACATTTTAGCAATTCTCTTCTTAAGGTAATATTCAACCCCAGGAACACCTATGACTATATCATTCCTACTAATTAGCTCAAGTAACTCCTACTTATCGAGTAACCAAATAACATAACATCACATCACTGAATGACTCTAGTACCAAAGGTACAATCCCAACTTATAAAAGTCCCCAATTAATGGTTTATCTTGACATTAAATGACTCCATTCAAGAGTACAAATAAATAACCTCAAATTAAAAGCACAACCTTCAACAAGAAATGACTTCACTCAAAGTATAATCTTATCAATAAATGACCTCAATCAAAAGAATAGTCTCAATAATAAAAGACTCTATTCAAGAGTCTAAACACATCAATAAAAGACTCTTCAAAAAGTAGATTTTCATCAATAAAGTGAATTCACATCAAGAGTGTAAAACAACCAATCAAGTAACAATTCCACTTAATAGGGGATACCCACCTATGGCTCCAATAAATAGTAATTCACAAATTCAAGTGATCAACTTAATCACATAGGTAATCCCATTCTTTTTTACCCTAATCCCAGGATAATATCATCACATCAATGATCAAATTGATCGTGTAGGTTATTCTCAACCTAGGGTTCCAATCAATAATCAAGTGATTGTTCAAGTGTTGACTAACAACATGGTTTGCATGTCGTCTCTTTCTATCCATGGTGACAAGTCTTTTATGACCAACATTGTTGTCGTGTTTGCTAACCTCATTAACCTCTATGGTTTTCCTTAGCATAATATGCTATCAAATACAAGTTACTTCTTCCATTAGATAATCTAATTCCAAGGTAATCTATGAACTTTCCATAGTTTGGAATACATAATAATTTGAAGACAACTACTTCATAAGCTAAATTCTAAGCTTCCTCTTTCCTAGTGTATAATACTAACGAATGCATTCACTCCTTAATATGGATTATGTACAAACACTCAACAAGATTGATAAGAATTAAGTAGGTTAAGATTATTTCAAACATAATCTCTCCCTATCCTAGAAAATCAATGCATACAAAAACACAAGACAATCTCAACATTCAATCTTTCAAATGCATAAATAAAATAAGAGGATAGAATAACATACTTGTAAAATTCTAATTCCCCAATGAAATAAACTGACTTGCAAGCTCAATCCACTCAAAAACTCCTCATAAATTCTCCCAATCAACAAAGAAAATACTACACAACATTTCACTATCCTCTCCTCACAATCAACTTTTAGCTGTCACAAGAAAAACTCAGACTAAAATCAACAAAATGCAACTGAATAATGCATCCAAAATGAAGTGATCTTCATCCATATTTATACAGAATTATGAGACTCGTCAGCCTATAATCAAGCCTTGCATATTGACACTTCTTAGCTAGATGGTTTGAATCAACATATTACTTCAACTGGTGGCAAGATTCTATGACAACAAATTGACTAAATCAGAGAGAGCAAGAGTTCATCTGAGAAATGCAAAATCATGACTTTTTCTATATTTTACTTGGTCTATCTTCGTTGGAGATTACACAGTAATTTTAGACTTCTATTCATAAAGAAAATTCCTATTTGGTTTCATTGTGCATTTATGGTGTTGCTATTACTTTGAATAATTCAACGACTTAAATCCCTTCAAATATCTCTTAAAATTGTTGACTGAGTCTTTATACATAATGAGTAATAATAGCAGGTTGGTCGAGTCATATTTAATGACTATTGTGCTGCTCTACTTCACTTATTTCATGCCATGTACATGCTCCATGTTACCTTGTATTTTAATCTACTCACATATTTTGACTTTTCACTTCTCTCAAGCGATTTATGCACAACATCTTAGGCTTTAGATTACTTATTTTAAGAGCTCATGATACACCTTATAAACTATGCACTCAACTCAATGATTACTATAACTTTTGGCTATAGTAATGTGCTGCATATATTCCAATTTGTTGGCTTTATTAAAGCCTTGATCTCTTAATAAGGCAGCGATATATAATGCGCTTAAGTTGTTACTAAATATCAATCAAACAATATGAGTAATAATATATATTATTAATATGCATATATATGTTATACCTATTATAATATATATATATAATCTCATTCATATGAATTTTAAATACATTCCTCAACAATAATATGTATGCATAACAAAGTACAGTTATATATATATTTCCACTTTCATTTTATTAATATGCATTATTTGATATCTCAGACGCATATATCCATATTATCATTTTATAAATAATACCTTATGTATATACTTATATATACATATATATATTTAGATGTATCAACATATACGTATGAACATTCCATTATGTTCACATGTATGCATATATCGATATGTGTATATATTTGCATATATTTTACATATACATTTGCTTTTCATAATCTATCATATATATATATTCATCTTCTTCGATGAGTACATACATGAAATGTGTACATATATTCATGTCATAAACGTGCAACTCATATCTATATGTATATTATGTAATTGTATGCATGAGTTATCGTTCACACACATATACATGTATACATTTGATGTATAGACAGGTCAACATAAATAAAAATAGGAACACACGAAGAGAGACTTTCTTAGATATTCTAATCATGATCAATAAAAGGCAAAACCACAAACCCACACAAAACGTTGTCAAACCAAGACCAATTCAAATCATTTTCAAACTATGACCAAGGATATACTTACCCGATTCCCAAGCTATTCACTTGAATTATCCAACTAAAAGTGAGTGTGTGAAAAGCTCAGCTAGGCTTCGTTTAAGGGTTACTCGACCAATCACTTCTCCTGAGTGATACTTCCCCCCCTTTATGGAGGATTGAATTTGTCCCTAAATCCAACTTAGTTCAACACCAAGGTAGTTAAATGTTCATAATAAATCCATTAGCTTCACAATACATTTCTATCAGCAAAGTATTAGAATATTCACATTGCTATTCAAATTCATTTTATTGTACTTCATCAATATAATAAAATCACTCCTTTAAAATAAATAACATCACAATACCTATTTAAATATTCTATTCATCTGTCAAACATATTTTAGCCATGATTAATATTTATCATCGTGTTTTCCTGTGAAGGTTAAAGTAACTTAGTAACAATAAGTTAGGGTGTAACATACTTCCCCCCTTGTGAATCAACATCCCCGATGATTTGAAATACTTTATCGTATTGATATGTCAAATTAGGGTTTTACTTTCCATTTTCCCAATCCGTAAAAAATAAGTACTTTCCCATCTAAACTTCCCTCGTAGCACAACACCTTGCAATCTTACGTACGTAAGGGTTTTACTTACGTAATGAGCCCATAGGCTCCAGAGCTAAACTTGGTAGCTCTGATACCACATGTAACAACCCCGTTGTTCTACTTAACATATTTATGAATGTTTCAACCTCAATTGAATAATTCACGATACCATCATGTAGTAATAAAAAATTTCTTCTATTTCAAAGACTAAATGCACGTATAAAATAACACATATTTCAAATTTCCATTTGCATTTATAATTGAATTTTACAATCTTTCCAAAATAATGACATATATATAATCTCAAGATAACATCTCTTTCGTTACAACCTCCATGAAAATGGATATAGGAAACACACATAGCTCATCTGAGCTTCATAAGCAATAGATACACAAATTGGTCCTGATGTCACCGCATTAGTGCATACATTCTAGATGTCCCTACTCCTTGGTGCATACACTCTAGTTGTCCCCAATATAGGCACAAAAATCGCCAAATCTAGGCCTCCAACTGATGAGGAGAAGCATCAATCACACACTTTTCTACCAACCACAAACTCAAATGCGGTCTCCCCGCACATCTGCCACATATGGCAAGATGACCCTTCCCTTCGAATAAGAGATTGGCTGGTAAAACCCCATAACAAATAGACTTTTTGAGCTTAGTGTTGTGCCCTACAATCCATAACCTAATCATACGGTAGCAACACCTATAAAGTATGAAAATCCCAAACTAGAATGTCTATACTGGACACAGTGAACCTTGACAGTGTAAACAATGGCTAATTACACTACTTTGGCAAAAGTTTCATATAAAATTTCATCTCTTCACCCATTATCTTATCTCGATTTGGTTAATGACCATTCATGTACTATTCATAGGTAATTCCCTTCATAAGATAATCTTTAACCCTAGGAACAACCTATTTCTTTTACAAATAACTACACATGTAGGCAATTCCCTTTTTAAGGTAATCTTTAACCCCATGAACAACCTATGACTATAAAATTCATACTAAGTGGATAAAGTAACTCCTAGTTATCGAGTAACCAAATAATGTAACGTCACACCATTGAATAAATCTAGTACCAAAGGTATAATCCCAACTTATAAAAGTTCCCAATTGAAATTGTTTTATCTCAACATTAAATGACTCCATCCATTCAAGAGTATAAATAAATAACCTCAAATTAAAAGTACAACCTTCAACAAGAAATGACTTCACTCAAATTATAATCTTATCAATAAATGACCTCAATCAAAAGAATAGTCCCAACTATAAAAGACTCTATTCAAGAGTGTAAACACATCAACAAAAGACTATTCATGTTGGGGATACGAGATTCGGTCTGTCATCATAGAACACGTCTAAGACAATAGTGCCTTAGTGATTTTCATTCAAATCAAAACAAAGACATAAACAACTATGCCATAAAGCGGAAGCAGGCACAGTTGATCCCCCATTGATCCTCTGAGAAAAGTAAATGCTTAACAATAGATTCAACACAAGCATAGATTCAAAAACATGAATCAGACAACATGAAAGACAAACATGAGGACACAAAGATTTACGTGGGGAAAACCCTTTCGGGTAAAAAACCCCACCCTCCAAAACACTCAGCTCACTTGTTTTATTCAGTAACAAAACAATTACAATACAAATATCAGAGCTATACTCTTCAGGAGATTACATCTTGTTCATCTGGAGAATACAGGCAGCAACAAAACAAAATCTTCACAAGGTTACAATGTCTTCAAAGACATACCATGTAGATTCCCTTTAGCTCCTCAGAAGACTCTCTCAACCAGCCTCTTAACCAGCACAGCCTCAAGGCAAACTAGGTTCAGTTCTCATTAGATCTGTGACACCAAGTGTTAACCGTTTCAATGCCACCGCATACAGTTCTAACCCTCCGCCACCTTTCTATGACCCAGTTCAAAGTATTTAACTAACCCAAGTCATACTTTTCAATCGCTCTTCAACCAACCAATTGGGTGGCATTAATATGTACCTTACCTCTGTCAGACAGATCCGATCGCCTCTGACCAAGCCACCCTACAAATACGCATCGGGTCATCTAGGCATTCAATTCTTTGCCACAATCAGATCCAGTCCACCATCAAATCCGAGCCTTGCATTTAATGCATTCACCACTCTAGACTTTGGCCAATCAGTTGTTGAAAACTTGCCACATGTCACCACTCCATTCGGCTATCTCTTTGACTGTCGGTCTAGCTTGGTCAAGCTCGGTTAACCGAGCTCCCAGCACTCTCGGCCTTCTACTGCGTTACCACTGAGTCCATTCGACTAGGTCGCGGTAATGCGGTAAGCTCACCCGAGCTCACCTTTCCTTCTACTATGCTATCGCTACCTTGTCAGACTCGCCTTGCGATATGGCAGTAAGCCTGTGTCAACACGACCTCGGCCTCCATCCGCGCTACCACCGAGCTTAGGTTGACTGCTCGCGGTATGGCAGTAACCGCCAGCCCCGACCGACATCGTCAACTGCACTACCGCCGTCCCTTCCACGTCTTCCTGTGGTGTGGTGGTAACCATCAGCCAAACCATCAACAGTCTCACTGTGCTATCGTGGAGGCTGCTAGGCCACCCGCAGTAGGGCGGTGACCGCTCTGGCAGACCGCTAGTGGTCTCACCATAGCCACCGTGGTGAGCATTCTCACCGCCCGTGGTATGGTAGTAACCGCCAACCCACTAGCTCACCACTATTGTGCCACTCACTGCGCTACCTCCACCGTTAGACCGACACCCCACGGTAAGGAGGTAACCGCTTTCCAGATTGCCGCCGCTCACCGTGCCATCGCCACACATAAAGAAGACCACCGTGGTAGAGCGATAACACCGTCCAACCATGGACCGAGCAACAGAGGCTTGCGGTAAAGCGGTAAAATGCACAACCACACCTCTATGGAAAACATGCAGTGGTATGGTGGTAAAAGCCACAAACATGGAGAAATCGGCCAAGTCTTCAAGGGAAACTAGAATGTTGAGGCATAGATTTCCCAACAATCTCCCACATGACAAAGACATTCAGGCTTCCTCCAAACATGAACAAGGACCAACACAATGCCCTCACGCTCCAACCAAGACACCTACAATGACATTTGAAAAATTTCCACCATCTCAGGCAACAACTCCAAACACAGGAACATGCCAAGGTGAAAAAACACCAGTCTTAGGAACACAAACATCTAATCCTTCAGGCGACAAAGGTACCACAACAATAACAACAAAAAAGCACACAAATGCAAACACAAAAAGAGAAACACTTCTCTAGAACAAGACAAACCATAAGCTCGAACTGCAACCAAAAAACTAACTGCCCTTCATCCAACTAATCAATAACCACACATGACTAAAAAATAACACCCACAACAAGTGCTAACCATCCAATCATCCATAACTCTAAGGTATCCACCATTAGTAAACCCATGCCAGTGGCACAACCAACCCAACAACAGTAGAACATGAGCACCATGTGCCAAACAGTCAACGAAGACAAAGCACATCCAGGAACTCCCACTGCATGGGTAATAGATCTGAAAGATCAATGGCATTACCAGTCTACCAAAAATAGCATATAGAAACAATGTGAACATGTAGTACCAAGGAATTATCCACAGTGATATGCACAACCTGCAACAAGCTACTACAAGAACCATCTCTCTCAACAGTCTTCCAGAATTCTTCCAAGTTCTTCTCACCCAACATAGAGTAAAAACAAACTTCCAGGAAGATGACTAAGACCAAAAAAAAAAAGAATCGCTACACAACATAAATCTGTAGAACATCCTCCTACATACATCTCTAAAGCTAGCTGTGACAAGTATGATATTCTTCACATCCCAAGGGAAATGCCAAAACAACACCCAACAGTTCCATGAATGTAAGCATTACAAAGAAGATCAGACTAACCCATATTAACATCTCCTACTAGTCCTAAAAAGCACAAGGAGATCCACTATACTGTCCACCTTTCATTATGAATCCTCTAGAATCTTAAAACAACTCAAGATTTATATCCATGAAAAATAAAGCATACAATAGACATCTGAAAGATGTAATGGGTAAACACCTTTCAAATAAACACCACCGAGCAGACCAGAAGAAGAGAAAAAATGCTCCTCCAAGATATACAAGTCACTGTGACTTACCCAAGAGCATTCTCCTTCATGGTCTCTGTTGAACTCGCATTCAACCAAGGTGCAGGCTACTCAGACTTTTAGCTGTAACAACAAAATTCTCAAAATAATTCCAGCCTCACCTTATTCTCCATGCATCCATGAGTACCAACACCCTGTCATCTCATGCTAACTCCAATCTACATTACTGCAACAAACATGAAGTCCTCCAGCATATGACCAAAGTACTCAAAACAAAGAGAAACACCAGACCACTGTTAAAGCTCCAAAACCTAGGACAGGAACTTATCATGACACCATGATCTACACATCTCCATTAGGAGATACCATTCTTCAAGTGAACAAGCCATGGTCTCAAGAGCAAAGTAACATGCCAAAACTCTAGACCAACATCACCTGTCAAGCACCACTAACATCTCAACCAAAAACTAACAAATTCCTCGATGGCTCCAAGATGCTGCACATCTTCAAATAGTGATCATGCAGATGTGAAAGAACTCTTCTGCAACAATAGGATCTAAGAGCCCTTCCAAAACATCTACAACACCAAAGAAGATCATCCACCACTAAGTGATGAATCCACAGTCACTGCTAAAGCTCCCACTGAACCGTGACATCGAGCTTTCCAAGCAACATGACCGACTACCTAATAATCCAAACAACCTTCAAGTACAATCGACAGCATACCCATCAGACAACAACGTCGACCAACACCAAGATTCCCAGATCGCATAGACAACACCATCACTGTCAAAAGCTTAACAAGTTCTCCATGACATCATGATTCCCACTTGCTATAGGTCCCCATAGTTGACTATTTAGATACTCAAAATGCCATTCACCTTCTTATCTCAAAACAACTACCCCAATGCACAAGTGGCCATAGACAAGGCCGACTAACAGATTTGCAGCAACACAAAAGAAACCTCTTGGATATGGACAGTCCACTTCCAAGTTATCTCACTACACCCAACGGGTAGCTAATCCATCAGCCGCACAACTCAGAGATCTACTTCAAAAAACTTACAAATCTATCATCGCACTAGAAACTGCAAAACTGAGATCATCAAAGAGAACAACCCACGTAGACGAACATGACTCAAACACCAGATCAAAGACTAGATTTGATTTTCCAATCACATCCACAACTTAAGCACCATAGTCCAAGAAACCAGTAAGCACCACACCACAAGAATGCTGAAAGAGTAAAACACATACCAACACTCCCATGCAGAGAAGACAACACAAATCCTCAAAACCATGTCGAACTGTAGCTATGTCATCCAGTCACACCCCGATAGCCAGTATCTAGATAATAGATTAACAACAACTCCACAAGTCACAAGTTTTACTTGACCATGCAAAACTTGCAAAACCACAGTGTTTATAAAACACCCATGCACCTCCATATTCATTGCTCATCTGGACGACTTAGGATTCTACACACAACGATCACGGATAACCAGAACAATGAAAAACATGAATATGCATCGTAGAATTTTTAGGAAAATCTACACAAAACCTTCAGAGCCAAAGTCATGAATCTGAAAACATGCAAGTGCATGATACAAGTAAAACTGGAACAATAGGTTCATTTCATACTAGTTCCAAAACCACAACCATGCACAAGCATACGAAAGAGACAAGCTATTCAGAAGTTGTAGACCACCAGGATCAACTTCATAGCCTCCATGCAATTAGAGCAACAAAGAAACAACCTTCAGTGCTAAGTCATAACACCCAGCACGAGCACCAAAACTTCATGGCTGAACAGCAACACAAGCAACTCCATACTGCCGAGAAGCCTCTCACACAGACACCCAGTATGAAACCACGCTTTGCTGCAATACAATCGGAAGCACATCTCATGCCCTTTGGATCAGGAACATTTGCTGCGAGCCAAGAGCCTCAGATCACATTGCAACAATATGGTCAACTCCAGGAAACTCCAGTGTCTTTCATAAACTGTGTTGAATCAAAGAAGTAAAAACTTCCACTCATCGAAGGATCAAACACCAACCGATTTCTCCATATTTCCTCAAGCTTTCCAGGCTAAGAAATCATCAGAGGAGAAATACCCAGAACTTCAGTAACCAGGAGAAAGCTTTGACACCACTTGTTGGTATCATCAAGCCTCAAGCTCCTTCAACCAACTTTGATACCACTTGTTGGGGATACGAGATTCAGTCTGTCATCATAGAACACATTTAAGACAATAGTGCCTTAGTGATTTTCATTCAAATCACAACAAAGACACAAACAAATATGCCATAAAGCGAAAGCAGGAATAGTTGATCCCCCATTGATCCTCTGAGAAAAGTAAATGCTTAACAATAGATTCAACACAAGCATAGATTCAAGAACATGAATAAGACAATATGAAATACAAACATGAGAACACAAAGATTTACGTGGGGAAAACCCTTTCGGGTAAAAAACACCACCCTCCAAAACACTCAACTCACTTGTATTATTCAGTAACAAAATAGTTACAATACAAATATCAGAGCTATGCTCTTCAGAAGATTACATCTTGTTCATCTGGAGAATACAGGCAACAACAAAAAAAAATCTTCACAAGGTTACAATGTCTTCAAAGACATACCATGTAGATTCCCTTCGGCTCCTCAGAAGACTCTCTCAACTAGCCTCTCGGCCAACACAACCTCAAGGCAAACTAGGTTCAGTTCTCATCAGATATGTGACACCAAGTGTTAACCATTTCAATGCCACCACATATGGTTCTAACCCTCTACCACCTTTCTATGACCCAGTTCAAAGTATTCGACTAACCCAAGTCATGCTTTTCAATCGCTCTTCAACGAACCAATCGGGTGACATTAATATGCACCTTACCTCTGTCAGATAGATCTGTTTGCCTCTGACCAAGTCACCCTGCAAATACGCATCGAGTCATCCAGGCATTCAATTATTTTCCACAATCGGATCCAATCCACCATCAAATCTGAGCCTTGCATTTAATTCATTCACCGCTCTAGACTTCGGCCAATCAGTTGTTGAAAACCTGCCACGTGTCACCACTCCATTCGCCTATCGCTTTGACTGTCGATCCATCTTGGTCAAGGTCAGTCAACTGAGCTCCCAACACTCTCGACCTTCTATCGTGTTACCGCCGAGTCCATTCGACCAGGCTACGGCAATGTGATGAGCTCGCTCGAGCTCACCCTGCCTTCTATCGTGCTACCATTGCCCTGTCGGACTCACCTTGCTGTATGGTGGTAAGCCTGTGTCAACACGACCTCGGCCTCCAACCGCGCTACTGCCGAGCTTAGGTTGATCGCATGCGGTATGGCGATAACTGCCAGCCTCGACCAACACCATCAACAACACTACCGCCATCCCTTACACGTCTTCATGCGGTGTGGCGGTAACCATCGACCAGACTGTCAGCGATCTCATCGCACTACTGTGGAGGCTGCTAGGCCACCCCGCGGTAGGGTGGTGACCACTCTGGCGAACCACCAATGGTCTCACCGCTCGTGGTATGGTGGTAACCACTAGCCCACCTGCTCGCCACTACTATGTTGCTCACCGCACTACCTCCACCGCCAAACTGACACCCCATGGTAAGGAGGTAACCACCTTCCAGATTGCTGCCGCTCACCACGCCACTACCATGCATAAAGAAGACCATCGCGGTAGAGCGGTAACACCGCCCAACCGCAGACCGAGCAACAGAGGCTCGCGGTAAAGCGGTAAACCGCACAACCACACCTCTATGGAAAGCATGCAACATTATGGTGGTAAAAGCCATAAACATGGAGAAATCGACCAAGTCTTCAAGGGAAACCAGAATGTTGAGGCATAAATTTCCCAACACTTCAAAAAGTATATTTTCATCAATAAAGTGACTTTATGTCAAGAGTGTAAAACAACCAATCAAGTAACAATCCGACTTTATAGGGGATACCCACCTATGGCTCCAATCAATAGTAATTCACAAATTCAAGTGATCAAATTAATCACATAGGTAATTCCATCCTTTGTTTACCCTAATCTGAGGATAATATCATCAAATCAATGATTAGACTAATCATGTTGGTTATTCTAAACCTAGGGTTCTAATCAATAATCAAGTAAATCAATGATCAAGTGATTGTTCAAGTGTCGAGTAACAATATGGTTTGCATGTCGTCTCTTTCTATCCATGGCGACAAGTCTTCATACCAACATTGTTGTCATGTTTGCTAACCTCATGAACCTATAGGGTTTTCCTTAGCATAATATGCTATCAAATACAAGTTACTTCTTCCATTGGATAATCTAATTCCAAGGTAATCTATGAACTTTCTATAGTTTGGAATACACAATAATTTTAAGACAAATACTTCATAAGCTATTCTAAGCTTCCTCTTTCCTAGTGTATAATACTAACGAATGCATTCACTCCTTAATATGGAGTATGTACAAACACTCAACAAGATTCTTAAGAATTATGTAGGTTAAGATTCTTTCAAACGTAATCTCTCCCTATCCTAGAAAATCAATGCATATCAAAACACAAGACAGTCTCAACATTCATTCTTTCAAATGCATAAATAAAATAAGAGGACAAAATAGCATGCTTATAAAATGATAATTACCCAATGAAATATTTACTGACTTGCAAGCTAAATCCACTCAAAGACTACTCAGTAATTCTCCCAATCCGTAGAAAGAATTCTCAAAATATTTCACTAATATCTCCTCATAATCAACTCTCAGTTCTCACAAGAAAAGCTCAGAGTAAAAATAGTAAAATAAAACTGAATAATGCATCCCAAATGAAGTGATCTTCACCCATATTTATATAGAATAATGAGAATCCTCGGCCTATAATCAAGCATTGCATATTGACACTTCTCAGCTAGATGGTTTGAATCAACATTTTACTTCAAGTGGTGGAAAAATTCTAAGATAATACTAATCAGATTATAACAAAAAATCAACTAAATCAGAGACATCAAGAGTTCATTTGAGAAATTCAAGGTGAAAGGAAAATAGGTCAACTTCCATTTTTCTAGGAAAAGCATAACTTTTTCTACCTTTTACTTGGTCTATCTTCGCTAGAGATTACATAGTAATTTTAGACTTCAATTCATAAAGAAAATTCCCATTTGATGCCACCTATTTCTTTCATTGTGCATTTATGGTGTTGTTGTTACTTAGACCAAGTCAACGACTTAAATCCTTCAAATATATCTTCAAACAGTTGACTGAGTCTTTATAAATAATGCATTATAATAGTAGGTTTGTCGACTCGTATTTAATGATTGTTGTGTTGCTCTACTTCACTTATTTCATGCCATGTACATGCTCCATGTTACCTTGTATTTTAATCTACTCACATCTTTTGAATTTTCACTTCTATCAAGCCCTTTATGCACAACATCTTAGACTTTAGATTACTTATTTTAGAGCTCATAATATACCTTGTAAACTATGCGCTCAACTTAGTATATTTTTAACATACAGTTCAATGTTTACTATGACTTTTGGATATAGTAATGTGCTGCATATATTCCAATTTGTTGGATTTATTAAAGCCTTGATCTCTTAATAAGGCAACACTATATAATACACTTAAGTTGTTTCTAAATATCAATCAAACAATATGAGTAGTAATATATATTATTAATATGCATATATATAGTATATGTATACTAATATATATATTTACAATCTCATTCATATGAATTTCAAATGCATTCCTCAACAATAATATGTATGCATAACAAAGTAATATATATATTTCGACTTTCATACTATTAATACACATTATTCGATATCTCAGATGTATATATCCATATTATAATTTTATAAATAATACCTTATGTATATAATTATATATATTTACATGTATCGACATTCCATTATGTTTACACGTATGCATATATCAATATGTGTATATATATGCATATATTTTACACATACATTTTCTTTTCATAATCTATCACATATATATATATATTCATCTTCTTCGATGAGTACATACACAAAATGTGTACATATATTCATGTCATAAACGTGAAACTCATATCTCTATGCATATTATGTAATTGTATGCATGAGTTACCGTTCACACACATATACATGTATACATTTGATGCATATACTGGTCGATATAGATAAAAATAGGAACACACGAAGAAAGACTTTCTCACATATTCTAATCATGACCAATCAAAGGAAACACCACAAACCCACACAAAACATTCCCAAACCAAGACCAATTCAAATCATTTTCAAACTATGACCAAGGATATACTTACTTGATTCCCAAGCTATTGACTTGACTTGACTTGTCCAACTAAACGTGAGTGTGTGTAAAGCTTAGTTATGCTTCATTTAAGGGTTACCCAGCCAATCACTTCTTCTGAGTGATACTTCCCCTCCCTTCTGGAGGATTGAATTTAGATCCATGAAATTAGAAAGGTTGCATACTACTGACAATCCCTCTTGTATCACACTTTCCATCACATTAATGAATTCTCTAAGAAATGATTCAATATTTGGATCCTCAAAACTACATGAGTCATCTATATATTTTTGCACAAGCTTAACTCATAATGCATAATAGTTATGTAGGTCTCTTACTTCCCTAAGAAATATTTTTGTTAACATCAACATCACTTTTCCCGCTACACCATCCTCAACTACCTTGACGAGTATAACTTCATTCTTCTTACTCTTCTCTGTGGTGCTAATATAGGTGTCCTTTCTTCCATAATGGATGGTGTAATTATCATATTACCAAGTTCAATGAAATAACACATGGCATCCATAAGTGGTAATAACGTCAAACTAGATCTCATCCTTTTAATCGCCAATATAGAATTCCGCTTTACATTGCTTTGTTAATGCAATTTGTAGTCTCTTCTACAACAAGGATACTTTGAAGGGCACAAGGCGCACAATAATATTCAACCCTAAGTTATGAACTATATTTATGAATATTAGGTTATCAATGTTTCTTCCTTTAATGATTAGCTTACATAACTTACCTTCTGAGTTTCACATAATATAGAAGATTCTTTTCATTAACCATGGTTCTCTCTCTTCTTTCTTAGGCTTACACAATATATCACACATCATAAAATTCTCTCTTCTTTATGGATTTGTGAGTTTTGTATGGATGTGTACATCTCCATATCCTTGTGTGACATACACATGTTTATTTACATGACCCCACATGTGCACTATTCTTAGACATTAAATTCTTATGAAATGCTTACCCATATTTTCCAACCTTATTGAAGCTTCAATCATAACTTATCTTTAATTTACATCCACCTTTATTAGAGGCTTTCTCACCCTCCACACCTTGTGTCATACTACTAGATTCTATCACACCCTTGTGTCATACTACTAGATTCTATCACACCCTTCTATTCATAGGTTTTCCTTTTCATTACAAGTCTCTTATTGATTTTGTTCTCTTCCTCACACATTTTATTTTCTTCAAGAACAATTCTCTTATGCCTTGAGTATAAATTGGTAGGAATCTTCCACAAAACATATTTGAATCAAATTGATTTTATCTTGATTTGAAGTGCACAAACCATTTACATGCTAGGACACCTTCTCTAAATCCTCTTCCATATGACCAATATGAATGTTGAGTCTATAAAAAACTCATGTGCACTCTTTCATGGATGTCTCACATTAGTGTGGGTTCTATATTTCTTTGAATACATCCAACATGTAATTGGTTGGTGTGAAATTTCATTGAAGCTTGTGTTAGTATTAGGTGTGATGTTCATCATATAATAAGGAATCTTATAAATTAATTATTCATATATGGGTATTAATGTATGTGTCACTAAGAATCATGGAGTGGACAAATGAGATGACCATGTGAAGATGGGGACATCAGCAATTTTTTATTATTCACTAGGGATAGAAATATTATTGTAATAAGGTATTTATGAGGGGGTTACATAGTGTACTTATACAAGAATCTTGTACTATTATATGACATGTGGGCGTAATTAGTGCTTCATGGGGGGAGTGCTTGAGAAATTTATATTTTCTAACTTGCATGATGAAGGTTGAAGATGGTTGTGTATGGAGTTACATATTACTTTGGAGGTTACTCTCTTATACTAGGTCATGCAAATTCTTACCATGGTATTTCAAGATCATTTTGGGGCCCATGGAATGCTTTTTACTATTTTTTAGGCCTCCTCGAGTCTATATATTTAGGGATTGATATGAATTTGTTAAATATTATTTCTTTCAAGGTTATGTTGTCATTTTTACTCCATAATTGAAGAGTATTAATCTTTATAGAAGGCATAAAGCTTGATACTATATTGTAAGATTATTATTGTCGAGTACATTATTTTCATTACTTTGGATGCAAGGGTTTTCGTAAAAGAATTTTCCTAGGGAATACACGGGTTACTATTGTTTGTACGTTTTCTCTTATTCTTATTCATTTGTATTTCTCATTTTATTTCTAAGTATTTTTTATATGTTGAAATGTTGCTAAAATTTTTGTAGATCAATTTTTGTAATTTTCTCTTAATGCTTGGTTTTAACCCTTGGCATTGCTTGAGACTACCATATGTTTATCCCCTAGATGCATGTGGTTTGTGGAGTTGGTATTTGTGTATCCTAAAATCTCTTGTATTATCCATTTGCATGTATTTGGTGATGGTTGTTGAACTAGTCTTCTAGTTCCCTAGATTTCCTAGACAATCCTTTAATCATTTTAGATATTCGTACTTGCATGTTGTTAACTCATGATTTTGTAGAATTTTGTTCAATATCAGTAGTTTTTCATATGTGTGGAATTCCATCATTTTAGTTTATATATTTTATGTTTTAGATGTAGGTTTTCAAATTTTCAATTAATTCAGATTTGCATGCATGATTTTATAGGTTTTACATGTTAGTAAATATATAGTTTTATATATCTATGAGAAATTATGTTTCAAATTATAAATCATAAGGGTTTTCTAGATGGAGTGGAGATAAGTTAATTTTTTATGAATTATTTGTGCATGATTTGAGGAAGTAATTTGTGGCTTTCTTAGGTGCAAAAGTTTTGGTATGCAATGGGTCACTTAAATTTTTTGTCGTGATGCTTATTCGGTTCCTAAATCGTGGTTACTTTTTTGTGCATTCATGACATGTTAGGTCTAGGTTTTTATTTGATATCAGTATCATGGATATTATACATGTTGTATTTGGTTGTATCTATTCCACTTGTTTTTAATGTGGTGTTGAATTTTTTTATTGTTGTGGCATCTTAAATTGTCACCCTTGACAATTTCAAACTATGTTTTTCTCCCTCTAAATTATTGAGCTTAATTGACCCCCTAATTTCCTAAATTATGCATTTCGAGACGTATTTTTACCATTTTTTGACAAATTGCAAGCATAAAAAAAATGCATTCATTTAATGCCTTGCTCCTAACACCTAAAATCTTGGAAAATAGGGCCAAAATTGGGATGCCCATGGGTGGCTCTGTCCCCCTATTTTTTTGGGACCAAAATTCAAATATGTCAATGTCATCATTTTAACATCTGAAATTCAATTTTCAAATGTCGACTATTAGGATCTAATGTGTGGGAAATCGAATAAATGCCTATAAATACCTAGTTATTGCATCATTCAAATGTAACGAAAAATATTGAGAAAATATTATTGTAAAGAGCAAGTCAAGAGCCACAATTCAGAGCTTTATTGCAGAAATTCAAGATCCTAACATCATGTATCATCCTATGTGACTTTATGCATGTTTATGTTATCATTTTTTGTGAAGGCTAAACCTTGTTGTAGGTCTCCAAGAAATCAAGCAAACAAGACCCAAGAACTTTAAGTGTTGTGAATGACTTTAGTCCTTCAAGGAAGCCATGAAAGGGTGGTGAGTTGCAATACTTTGTTGATTCATCATTTCTTCCTATCATGTATCATTTTTCATTGACATTGCCATTGTGGAAGTGGAAACACTAACACAGGGTTTGACTAAGGCAAGCCCCTAAATGGCACAATTTTTCTCTCTTTGAATGTGCATATTTTAGGTTTGAAGAGGATTAAAGGAAGTGTTAAAATCATTTATTCATTGTTGCATTCAAAACCCCGCACCTTATCAACTCATGAAAAATCACCTACAAAATTATCCGACAGTAATTCAACAAGTCTACAAGCGAAAACAAGAGTCTTAGATATGACATTAGAGGACTATGAAAACACATTCAAGGCACCCCTACAAGGAAAGAGACACACTTGGGCACTTATGTCCTATTCTAACCGATACCAAATTTATATGATAGGTGCACATCACTTTTCCCTTCCCATATTTGTCTGCAAATCTTTATTACAGTCTGTCAGTTGTTAGAATCTTGCATTTTTCATATTAGGGTACGTAGTCTAATTAGGTTAATCAAAGAATATCAATTCCAACCCATTATAGGGATCAAAAAGATATAGATCCAAGTTTGATTGACTCACCTTCATGGTTGAAATTCAATATAATCACCATGTTGATTTACATCTAATGTACCTTTGAAAAAGGAAGAAATTAATCCTAGGTTTTATACATCAAACTTAGGTTTCCCTTTTTCTTTGTTACATTTTGGTGAACTTGACATTTTGACATCATAAACCTATTGAAAGGTGTGCGCCCTTGGTCTCCTTATTTGTTCAATGTGGTGCTTGGGATTCGTGACATGGTTTAACCGCCTCCAGTGAATCTTAACTCTAGCTTGTATAAGGCATTGACAGGTTGATCTTTTGGTGCAACGACAAGGCCAACAATTGGTATTAGAGTTGGTCACGGGTTTGAATCCCTCGCTTGCGCTGAGGGGATTGTTGCAAGGTGTGCGCCCTTGGTCTCCTTGGTTGTTTAGCACGACGCTCAGGATTCGTGACATGGTTTAACCACCTCTCATGGATTTTAACGCTGGCTTGTATTGAGCATTGACAGGTTGATCTTTCGGTGCAACGATAAGGCCAACAAAACCTTTTGAAATTCAAATTAATTTAATCGTAGATCTAGGTTTACCATTGCATTGTTTACATTATTATTTTAGGGTTTCATTTTTACATCATAAAATATAAAAATTCAAAAAATTAAATCTCACATTTCATCATAGATTGTAATAGGATTACTTTCAGTCATTTAGCTCATATCTACATTCAAAATTGTATTCATAATTATCATTTTTTGTTCAAATATTGTTACAAATTGGCATTTGAGTTATATTGTCATAAATTGAGCAAATTCTAGAAAAATACTAAGTTGAAAACTTGTTTGCACATAGAAACAAAACCCCTAAGAAATCTAATAAGAATTCAAACTTTTAGTTTTCACCTACCCTATCTAGGATAGAGACGTCCTTAGGTGCCATTATCCTCCTATTGGTAGCTCAATTTTTTTTGCACAATTCTCTATCTTTGCGTCTTTAGTCTGTTTCTACTTTCAAATCTCTTATTTGGAATTCTTAACTGCATGTATTTAGGTATCTTTCATATAGCTCAAAAAGTGAGAAAAATTGCATTGTTTTGTTTCAAAATTGTATCAAAATCATCATTTTTATACTTCTACATCGTATAATCAGTCAATTGTGGCATCTTAGATCTAAAAAAATGCATTCAAATTTGTCAAAAATATCTTCAACATAGTGGCACACTTGCATTTTGAATCACATTGGCATAAGCTGAGTAAATTCTAGAAAAAACAATTCACTGTCAAGCCCTTCTACAAGCAAACTTGTGATCCTTAAATAGTATAACACAGTCAATTTTTTAAACTTGAAAAAAGCTATGTAAGACATATTGGATGTTGTGGTTGTATTTCTGATATGTGGTTGTCATTGATGTCAACAGTATTAGCATTAATGTCTTGAAGACTGTATATGTCGAGGATATTGAGAAAATTGTAATAAAATATGTTACAGGTTGTCTGTGAAGCAGTGAAGATCAGTATGATGGAAAGTTTGGTATGTTGATGGTGAGATGTTACGGATTAAAGGGTTTGTTCTCAAGCCTATCTAGTTTCTACTCCGAAAGTTTCAGAGGTGCACATGAATATTTGAGCAAGTTATAAGTTTCTATGTTCCGACAACTATTCTGCTACTGTAACTAGTGTTCATGGAAGGAGATAATGTGATTCTGGTAATCTAAGTTATTGCGTATGTTACTGTGGTTTTCATGGATGTTTCTAGATCATGTTCTATCTATGTTGCATGCCCGCATTGATCATTGTGCTCGCGATCCAATATTTTCTCTTGCGTGTTCATGTTTTTCATGTTCATGACCGACAAGGTGATTGAAGCGTGTTGTGGATCTTCAAGGAATAATCTTTGAAGGTGTTTTGTGTTCAAGGACATTGTTTTGGGTCTCTACTATGTTATGAATGACCTTGGTTGATTCACATTAATAATCTTTATTGTTTTGGGCCGATAGTTTGCATTCATTCTATTATTTTGTTGAAGCCGACATGAAGCAATGTAATTTCTTGTTGTGGATATATATAAGTGATTGTTTCTTCATTTGAGGTGTGTTTGCAATGCGAAGTGTGTGAGTGCTATGTGCAAAAAAGGTTTATATCATTCGAAGGCAGAGCAAAGTGTGAAGAAGAGTGAAAGAGAGTGAAGAAGTGCTCATGTGCTTAACTGAAACTGTACTCAGGCATTAGCAGATGCTACTTTCTCAGTTCAAATTATTCAGATGGATTTAATCTGAATGTTTTCTATAAGACAATGAGTCTTCCTTTGAGAAGTGAGCTCTAGGTAGTGTTCCTGAATGCATGTGCATTCCTCATTTATTCTTCTTATACTTTTAATAGGGTTTCCATGCAAAAATCTTGGTGTTATGTGTGTTTATGATGTGTTGTTGATTCATGCTTTCACTGTTATTAATCAGATATGAGAATAAAGGTTAATAAGTTTAATAATTTTGAAATTTTGTGAAAAATGATTCACCCCCCCTCTCATTTTTTTCCCTTGTGTTGCTAACAATTCGTATCAGAGCTAGTTCCTTGGAAGAAGTTTAACAACTTGAGGTGATCTAGGATGGTGACATACAAGAAGGATAGTCTGAGATTTGATGGAACAAATTATTCTCTGTAGAAGACTTGAATGGAGTGTCATATGAGATGCATTGGTGAATCCTACTAGAACATTACAAGTAATAGGTATGTTATTGCTCAGAATGGTCCTACTACTATTGTTGAGATTAGGGATGTTAAATATAATATCAAAGCTAACGAAGCATTGTTGAGTGCTTTGACTGATTTTGAGATGACGAATGTTATGGAGCTGAGGACTGCTTATGAGATTTGGAAAAAGTTGGAAACCTTGTATGAAGGTGATGCAAATGTAAAGATTGCTAAGCTACACAATTTGAAAGATAAATATGAAATGTTGAAAATGGGTGATGATGAAAATTTGCTACTTTCATGCAAAAAGTGAATGAACTTGTGTGTGGCATCAGATGTGCTAGTGGACAGTTAGATGAATTAGAGATTGTTGCTAAAGTGCTTAGATCCATGCCTACTGCATACAAAGTTAAAGCTACAACTGTTGATGAGCTCTGAACTGTGACAAATGTAACCAGAGATATGTTGGTTGGTAAACTTACTGCTTTTGAGTTGAGTGATTTCAGTGATTCCCCTCTTAAGATAGAATCTACATTTAGAGCTACTACTTCCAGGAGAGACAAGCAGAGATATGATTCGGGTGAAAGTTCTTTTAGAAAGGTATTTAGATATGAGGAAGAAATGAGACAAATTGAAGAAGAAGAAAGAGAACTTAATGAGCTTGAAGCACTTATTGTCAAAAGGGAAGCCAAAGGAGAAGGTAAGTATAAAGGAAAGTTTCCTATAATTTTTTTTTCTTGCAATAAGATAGGTCATTTTGCATCAAAGTGTCAAGAAAGAGTTCCTAAGCCAAGACCTTACAAGCATAAATTTCAAAAAAAGTGTTATTATGGTGCTGATGAAGGTGTGACAGATGATGAATCTGATAAAGGGAATGCAAGTGAAGATGAGTTTGTATATATTGCTATCAAGGAAAATAATCCTATGTCTACTGAATCTGCTAGTTGTACAAATGTGGAGAAAGCTCTAGCTGCTCGAGTTGAAGAAAAATATGAATGGGTAATTGACAGTGGATGTTCACATCACATGACAGGCGATAAAAGTAAATTTGTAAGCCTGGAAAAGTATGATGGTGCTGTTGTAAGATTTGGTGATAACAATGGTGGTATAATCCATGGCAAAGGATGTATTTCTTTTGATGGTAAGAATAATATTGATGATGTTCTTTATGTTGAAGGTTTGAAGCATAATCTTCTGAGTGTCGAACAGATGGTTGATAAGGGATACAATCTTCAATTCAAAGATGGAAAGTGTAGCATACTAGGAAGTTCTGGAAATGTGATTGCTTCAGGTACTAAAATAAAAGGTAAAATCTTTCATCTGAATGCTACTAGTAAAAGTTGTCTGATTGCTCAAGTTGATGAAAGTTGGTTGTGGCATAAAAGAATGTGTCATGTAAACTTTGACAATATTATCAAGATAAGTTCCTCACAGGTTGTGAGAGATCTTTCTAAGTTGGTGAAACCTAATAATGCCATATGCAAGGAATGTTAGTTAGGAAAACAAACTAGAATTTCATTTCGGAGCAAACAATATTGTTCAAATGAATTGTTGGAGATTGTGCATACTGACTTGTGTGGTCCTGCTAGAATCAAAATTCTACAAGGTTACAAGTACTTCATGTTGCTTATTGATGATTACTCTAGGATGATGTGGGTTACTTTCTTAAGGGAGAAATCTGAAGCTCTAGAAAAGTTCAAGATCTTTAAGGCTATGGTTGAGATAGAGACAGGTCTGAAGATTAAGTGTTTGAGATTAGATAGAGGTGGAGAATTCACTTCTGGTGAGTTTAATTCTTTTTGTGAAGAACATGGGATAAAGAGACAATTATCTACACTACGGACCCCTCAACAAAATAGAGTTGTGCAAAGGAAGAACATGATAGTTCAAGATGCTGCTAAAACTATGATGCTGGAAGGAAATGTCCCTCATATCTATTGGAGAGAAGTTGTGAGTATTGTTGTTTATATCCTTAACCAGGTACAAATCAAAGGTAATACTGGTAAGACTCCTTTTGAGCTATGGTTTGGTCATAAGCCTACTGTTAGATATTTCAAAATCTTTGGGAGTAAATGCTATATTAGAAGAGATGAAGATATAGGAAAGTTTGATGCTAGAAGTGATGAAGGAATCTTTCTTGGTTATTCTACTAAGAGTAAGGCCTACCGATGCTACAACAAGAGATTGAAGAAAATGGTTGAAAGTGAAAATGTTAAGGTTGATGAAGACATTATTAGACCATCCATAACCTATGGATATGATTCTGATGATCAGAATGACAATACTAACAAAAGTTAGAATTTAAATCAAGTTTAGATTATTCCGGTGAATCAAGAAGATCAAGAGGAAGGAGAGACTAGTGAAAGCACATAAGAGAGATCACAAGAGCCTGAAATTCAAGAACACCCTAAGACTTCAAGGAATGTGAGATTAAATCATTCAAAAAATTAGATTATAGGAGATAAGAACAAAGGTGTCTAGACTAGAAGAAGAATTGGAAAATAATACTGTTTAATTTCAAAGGCTGAGCCAAGTAATGTCAAAGAAGCATGCAAAGATGAACATTGGATTGAAGCAATGAAAGAAGAACTACAACAAATTGAGAAGAATAATACATGGATTCTTGTTCCTAGACCTAAAGACAAAACTATAATTGGAACTAAATGGGTCTTTAAAAACAAATTGAATGAACAAGGTGAAAGTATCATAAACAAAGCAAGATTGGTATGCAAAGGATACTCTCAGATGGAAGGAATTGACTTTGAAGAAACATTTGCTTCTATTGCTAGAATTGAAGTTGTGAGACTATTTCTTGCTTATGCTACTTAAAAAAACTATAAAATTTATCAAATGGATGTCAAGTCAACATTTCTAAATGGTGAATTAGAGGAAGAGGTGTATATTGAGCAACCTAATGGATTTCAATTAAATGATTAGGGAGATATGGTTTGTCAGTTGAAGAAAGCATTGTATGGACTCAAGCAAGACCCTAGAGCTTGGTATGCTAGATTGGATAAATATTTGCTGAAGCTTGGATTTAACAAAGGTACTACTGATAGTAATATGTATTTCAATATTAATGATGATAAAGATTTGTTTGTGGAAGTCTTTGTTGATGATATCATTTTTGGAGGAGATGATGGTTTGTGCATGAAGTTTGCTAATGAGATGCATAATGAGTTTGAGATGTCAATGATTGGAGAGTTGAAATTCTTTTTGGGATTGCAAATTACTCAGTTAGATAAAGGAATCTTTATATCTCAGTCCAAGTATGTGAGAGAACTACTAAAAAAGTTTGGTATGGAAGATTCAAAGCCAGTCAGCACACCCATGGTGACCGGATATAAGTTGACATAAGATGATAATTCTTCGAAGATAAATCAGACAAGATAGAAATCAATGATTGGTGGATTGCTTTATTTGACTCAAACTAGACTTGACATCATGAATTTTGTATGCATTGTTGGAAGATTTCAAGCCGATCCTAAGGAATCTCATGTGACTGTTGTGAAGAGAATTTTTAGATACTTGAAAGGAACAATTGATTTTGGCCTATGGTATCCTAAAGATGATGATCTTAGTTTAAGTGCCTTTACTAATGCTGACTAGGCAGGAGATGCGAATGACATGAAAAGTACAAGTGGTGGTGCATTTTTCTTGGGAAAGAAGCTGATTTCATGGTTAAGTAAAAAGTAGAATGTCATTTCTTTGTCTACTACAGAGGTTGAATACATTGTTGTTGCTAACAATTGTACTCAAGCATTATGAATGAAGCAGATATTGAAATATATCAGAGTTGTGTATGATGAACCCATTGCCATATTCTGTGATAATTCAAGTGCTATAAACATTTCTAAGAATCCGGTGCTGCATTCAAAGACCAAGCATATATCTATCAAATACCACCTTTTGAGAGATAAGGTGAGTGATAAGGAAGTTAGACCTGAGTATGTGCCTACTAAGGAACAAATTGCAGACATCTTTACTAAGCCTTTACCTAAGGATACTTTTGAGTATCTCAGAGGGAAGTTAGGGGTGATTAGCCCTCCTAATCAGAACTAAGATGCATAGTCTTTGCATTAGTCTGTGCACTTCATAGTCATATCTTGATTCAGATTGATGTTGTGGTGGCTACTACTCAGGGGGAGTAGTCAGATGATTCAGAGCTTGTGTACCTTTTCCATTGATTTCAAAGGGGGAGAAGAAAAATGCAAAAAATTTGGAAGAACTAAGGGGGAGAAGAGCGATGTGAAAAACTGGGAAGTCATGAGAAAATAGTCAAAACCTAAGGGGGAGTAAGTATTGGAATTAGTTGTATTGATGGTGTTTTTCACATCATGTGTTGCCATCAATGCCAAAGGGGGAGATTTTTGGAAGTTGTGGTTGTATTTCTGATATGTGGTTGTCATTTATGTCAACACTATTAGCATTAATCTCTTTAAGACTGTATATGTCGATGATATTGAGAAAATTATAATAAAATATGTTATAGGTTGTCTGTGAAGCAACGAAGATCAGTATGATGGAAATTTTAGTATGTTGATGGTGAGATGTTGCGGATTAAAGGGTTTTTTCTCAAGCTTATCTAGTTTCTACTCTGAAATTTGTAGAGGTGCGCATGAAGATTTGATCAAGTTATAAGATTCTATGTTCCGACAACTATTTTGCTACTGTAACTAGTGTTTATGGAAGGAGATAATGTGATTCTGGTAATCTTATTTATTGCATATGTTGTTGTGGTGTTCATGGAAATTTCTAGATCATGTTATATCTGTGTTACACATCCACATTGATCATTGTGCTCGCGATCTGAGATTTTCTCTTGTGTGTTCATGTTTTTCATGTTCATGGCCGACAAGGTGATTGAAGCGTGTTGTGGATCTTTGAGGAAGAATCTTTCAAGGTGTTTTGTGTTCAAGGACATTGTTTTGGGTCTCTACTATGTTATGGCTGACCTTGGTTGATTCACATTAATAATCTTTATTGTTTTGGGCCGACAGTTTGTATTCATTCTATTATTTTGTTGAAGCCGATATGAAGCAATGTAATTTCTTGTTGTGGATATATATAAGTGATTGTTTCTTCATTTAAGGTGTGTGTGCAATGTGAAGTGTGTGAGTTATATGTGCAAAAAAGGTTTAGATCATTCGAAGGCAAAGCAAAGTGTGAAGAAGAGTGAAAGAGAGTGAAGAAGTGCTCATGTGCTTAACCAAAACTGTACTCAGGCATTAGCAGATGCTACTTTCTCAGTTCAAATTATTCATATGGATTTAATCTGAATGTTTTCTGTAAGATAGTGAGCTCTAGGAACTGTGCCTGAATGCATGTGCATTCCTCATTTATTCTTATTATAATTTTAATAGGGTTTCCACACAAAAATCTTGGTGTTATGTGTGTTTATGATGTGTTGTTGATTCATGCTTTCACTGTTATTAATCAAATATGAGAATAAAGGTTAATAAGCTTAATAAGTTTGAAATTCTGTGACAACCGATTCACCCCCCCCTCTCAGTTGTTTTCCCTTGTGTTGCTAACAATTCGTATTAGAGCTAGTTCCTTGGAAGAAGTTTAACAACTTGAGGTGATCCAGGATGGTGACATACAAGAAGGATAGGGCATTAGTTTTTGAATATCAGTCCTATAACTATAAATTTTGCTAAAAGCATTGCTAGCTTGATCCATAGGGCATAACATTATGTTCTCATTAAAAAATATTTTGTTGTCATAATGCATGTCCTATTGTCTGGCCTTTTTAATAATTTCAAAGAATTTTTGGTACAAGCATGTGGAAATGAGTTTATTTCTCCTCTTTTGTTATTTTTCATTGATCCCTCTCCCACTATCTCTCCTAGATATGGGAGTATCTTGGTGCAAGAGAATGAAATCATTGACACATTTCCTAATATCACTTTGCCTAACCTTCATCCATCTCCCAATATATCCCCTACTTGTGAGAATGTTTTGGTGCAAGTGGATATAATCATTGAAAATCATATTTGTTCTTCTCTCAACATCTCTCCTATTTGTGAAGAAGGTATCTTGGTGTCAGTGTTGAACAGTCTGGATAACTGAGAGGGGGGTGAATCAGTTATCACAAAACACTTTTCCTTTCTTTAATTAATTCAGAGAAATATTAAACCAATCATATATTAATTCAAACAGATATGAACATGCAAGAACTAAACAACACCATGCACAATGAACACCAAAATTTACGTGGAAAACCAAGATGGGAAAAACCACAAAGAATGCTAATTCTCAATTATAAAGCACCAGTTAAGGTGACACTGGTTAAGGTGATTTTTACAAGGGCTCATTGCCAAATATGCTCACTACAGGTAAGGATCACTACTGGTGGGCTCACTACTCGTAGGCTCACTATCAATGGGCTCACTACCGGTGGGCTCACTGCTCGATTAATACAAAAATCATTGATTAAAAAAATGGAAAAAATATGAACTGATGAAGTTACATCTACATATGCATGAATTCAATTCTGGTTAAGAGCACAATATCTGACTGCAACAGATCCAGTGAAGAATCTTTTGCACACCTTCCTTGCACAACCTCTGCAATATAAATTGCTTCTTCCTAACACTTTCCTTCACTTCCTTCTTTGTTTCTTGTCTCACAATTCTTCACGCCCTTATCACTATTCACACATACCACAATTCTTGTTCGAATACCCAAAAAAGATATTCCACCTATGTATATATATATATACACCCAAAGAACAAAATGAGTTAGCCTAGCAAAACATGTTGACTTGAAGAACAACCTTGAAATATTCAATAAGGCTTGGCTCACTAGCATTGGACCCAAAAGATAGGTCGCGCATAAGATCTTCTTACCACGTTACACCGGGACCCATAAATAGGTCATATATAAGATAAGTTCATCACTTAGCATAATTACCAAAATGAGATATATTTCAGAGCCAATGGGAACACCACAACCAAGACCAAATCTTGATCAACATCAATTTTAGTATCAACTAAAGGAATTCAATTAGACATACCTAAACTTGTAACATGCTACATGAATGTTCAGATATCAAGGATACCCAGAATAAGCTTTAGGCACAACAACCAACATCAAAAAGATTAGTCTTCATTATTTTGCATTAACTGTCTTCCATAGATGTCCCAAAAAGAAGTATTGCCATATGCGGATCAAGGATAAAATCCATACTGTGCAACATCATAGCATACAATAGGACAGATCATTTTTGTATATCATTCAGAGCACAACCTTCCGGATCCCAGGTTTTGACATCAACGACAACAATGCCACATCAACAAATTCTCAATAGTTAGAAGATCCTATCATTGAGTGTAATGAGGGTTTTTTTTGTTTCTCTTCCAATACCTCTTCTACTTGGGAATATATTGTGGCACAAGAGGATAAAATCATTGATACATTTATGGATTGCATATATGAAGATGCTAAGGTGACATTAGATTCCCCCTCCATAGAAGATCATCGACAAGAAGTTAAATTTGTTGAGGTTATGGACACACAATTGGCTATTAGATATCGTTTAATTATTGGACCTCCTAAAATTCATCGAAATCCCAATTCAAATCTCATTATAGAGCCTCCTAAACCTCATGTCCATATCCTAAGTTTTGCAAAATAACTTACTAGTAATCATATGTCGAAGCAACCAAGTTATCATACTGTTGCTCACACATACAACACTAGAAACAATAAGCAACCAAAACAAACACCAACATCCATTTCATTACCTCAACAATACCTCCCACCAACACCTAACATTCCACAACATAGTGGTATATAATTTGATCTTGTTGAGCAACTTCATAAAACTCCTTCTAAGATCTCCTTGTGGGATTTGATTCAAACATCACCTATCTATCATGGAATGCTTCAAAATTCTTTGCAGAAAGTTGTTGACCCTCCTAGTGTGAAGCTAAATGATGTAGCAACCTTAATTGAGGGTATAAATTTAGGTAATTTGGATATTGTCTTTCATCAATGTGAATTACCTCCCTTGGAAACACAAAAACAAAATTAGGTTTTGATGGTAATGGTTGTTATTAACAAGGTTGTGATTAGGTGTACCCTTATTGATAATGGTTCGAGGCTTAATGTTTGTAGTGTGAACCTTTTGGATAGAATTAGAGTAGATAAGACTGAAATTCAACCATTTGATTTTCTTATTAGAGGTTTTGATAATGTGAGAAAACAACTGCTTGGTGCAATAACTTTACCTATTAAAGTTGGTAAGGTTGTATTACAAACTCCTATCCATGTGATGCCCCATGATATTTCATATAAGCTTCTCTTGGGTAGACCATGGATTCATTAGATGAAAGGTGTACCTTCAACGCTTTATCTTTTAATGAAATACACATACAAAAATAAGGTTTACATGATAAAGGTTGATCCTAAATCTGGAAATTGTTTACAAACCAAAGTAGGAATGACGAATCTTCTTAGCACATTGATACCAACTTCAAAAGTGGAACCTATATAAATTGATGATGATCCTAATTGTCTTTCATCGGTGACAAAGTTACTGGATGATGATTGGGGATCATTAGATTTCACACCTACATTCATGGGAGAATACAAGATCACACAATCAAAATCAGGAAAAGAGAAAGAAGTTGCAATGATATCTACATAATTTATCATTGAAACATATGATTCCACAACTACTAGTGAATAGGAAAAAACAAATTAAACATCTACATATTATGAAAGTGATTATGAAAAACCACTGTATTTGAAAGAAATGGAATCCATTCATGGAAGCAGTTATCAAATTTTGAAATAATTTGGCTATAATGGAAATGGATGTGGTGTAAAAGAACAAGGCATTCATGTCCCCGTAGAGCCCAACATGCAAGAAACAATAAGAGGTCTTTGATATTGTCCTTCACAAATAGCAAAAACATCAAAAATATCTTCACTTAGTCATACAAGAAACAAATAGCATTAGTTTTTTCTCCTTTCCATGTGGTAATTGTAGTATCACACAATACACATTACCATGCATGGGGGTATAAACTTGGCTTTATGCAATCATATTTCATCTCGCAAGGAGCACCGCATCATCATCCATATTGGGCTCATCTTTCTCCCTACACTTGGGGGCAAGGGGTTAGGTAGACTTGTGTTAGGTGCATTCCTTTTAGCAAGGGATCCCTTTGTTTCTCCTTAAAATATTAGTGTAGGAAGTATGGTAACATTTTAAGGGGGGCTATATAGTCCACTATTTATTGTTTTACATAGGAAATGGTCCCCTTTTTAGTGATGATAACATATATCTCCTAGAAAGTGTGACCTTGGCAATGAAGTGTGACCTTCTTGATCTATGTTAGTGTCTCTTTAGTGGTGATATTGGACTTGATATGCCCTAAGATTGTGACACTTTTTGGCATATGGCATTCCCCTAGGTGGTAATGCTATGGTTAGTATTCACTAAGGTGCAAATTTTCTATTCCACAACAAGTCCTCTCTTGGTGGTGATGTCATGTGTGATATTTCCTAAGGTGTGACCTTTCATGTATTGAGCAAATCCCCTTTGTTGTTTTTATAAATCACCTTTTGTGGTCATGTTGTTATAACACCCCTTGAGGTTTTGGCTTTATCTTTTTGTTGTTTATGCACCTCCTTAGGCGAGTTTGTGCACCTTCTTAGGTGAGTGGAATTTTTGCTTCACTTTGTTCACACACATTGGACTTAGTGGTGTATTGACATTGGCATTTTTGATTCACTTTGTTCACATGCGTTGAACTTAGTGTTGTGTTGGCATAGCATCTTGATCATTTTATAGTGCCTTATCAAAGTTATCAAGGAGTATAACTCTTGGTATGGTTGTCAATGGGTGCACACCTAGTGAATAATGAACTTCACTAGACCTAGCGTGTCTCTCATTTTTCTACTGTGTTTTGGGTGCTCACCTAGTGAATATAAGACTTCACTAGGTTGTGGTGCCTTCTGTTTGTGATTCACCTAGAAAATATTGGGATTTTCTATGGTGTGAGTCATGAAAACCTTAACATAGTCGTTGAGCATATTACATTTTTTTTTTCCAATAGAGCTATGTGTTTCATGAGTGTTTAGCATAACACAACTTGCTAGCCTTGTGGAACCCATCATATTACATGGACACCTAGCATAACACAACTTGCTAGCTAGTAGATCCATGTGGCTCATGAGTGATGTGACATAACACAACTTGCTAGCTAGTAGATCCATGTGGCTCATGAGTGATGTGGCATAACACAACTTTCTAGTCCTCATGTGATCATTCCTTTATTTTATGGATGACATTTGGTATTTGAGATAATTTAAGGATGAAATCTCTTTACCTTACTGACTCGAATCCTTTTAGTACTAACCTTGTGTTTTGTGTGTTTTCTTTGTGTTTGCATTATGTTTACATCATGTTTGTATTCATTTCATTTTCGTCTATATATTATGTTATGTCATGTGTTTTCATCATGTATGCTTCATGTTTTCTAACATGTATGTTTGTGTATGTTGTCTTATTGTATTTCATACATGTGTATGCTCCTTTGTGATGATATTGTCTTACCATGGGATCTTGGATCTTGGGGTCTTGCACACTCCCCTAGATCCTTTGTCATCCCATCTCTTTAATATTTGGACAATTAGACCCATGTTGACATATATTTTCTACTTTATTGTGAGTTTGAGCATAAGTTCATACTCTCACTAAAGTGGGGGCTAAATGTAGCATCGTAAATTATCACCCTTAAAAAAATCACACTAAGTTTTTCTCCCCTAAATTATTGAGCCTAATTGACCCCCTAATTTCCTAAATTATATATTATGAATCCTAATTTTACTGTTTTTCAATAAATTGCAAGCATAAAAAAAATGCATTAATTGAAAGCCTTTCCCCTAGCACCTAAAATCCTAGAAAATAGGGCTAGGATCGAGATGCCCATGGGCGGATCTATCCCCCTATTTTGTCATGATCGAGATTCAAATATGTTTGTTTCAGAATTTTAACATTTGAAATTCAATTTGCAAATGTCGGATATTGAGATCTAATTTGTGGGAAATTGAATAAATGCCTATAAATACCTAGTTATTGCATCATTTCAAATCTAACAAAAAAGATTGAGAAACGATTATTGTCAAGAGAAAGTCAAGAGAAACATTTCAGAGCTTTATTGTAGCAATTCAAGATCCTTTAACATCATGTCAAATCCTATGTGAGTTTATGCATGTTTATGTTATCATTGTTTGGAAGGCTAACCCTTGTTGTAGGTCTCCAAGCAATTCAAGTAATCAAGAAAATAAAACCCAAGACCTTGAAGTGATGTGCATGAATTCAATCCTTCAAGGAAGCCATTGAAGGGTGATTAGTTGTAGTACTTTATTGATTCATCTTTCATTCCTATCATTTATCTTTTTATCATTGACACTGCCATTGTGGAAGTGGAAACACTAACACGGGGTTTAATTAAGTCAAGCCCCTAAATGGCACAACATTTCTTCTCTCTTTGAATGTGCAGATTTTAGGTTTGAAGAGGATTGAAGGAAGTGTGAAGATCATTTATTCATTGTTACATTCAAAACTCTTCACCTTGTCAACTAATGGAAACTCACCTACAAAATTATCTGATAGTGATTTGACAAGTTTGCGAGCAAAAATGGGAGTCTTAGATCTAACATCAGAGGACTGTGAAAACAGATTTAGGACACCCCTACAAGGACAGAGATGCCCTTGGGCGCCTATGTCCTATTTTGGCTGATACCAAATTTATATGACATGTGCACATCACTTTGCCCTTCCCAAATCTGTCCGCAAATGTCTATTATAGTTTGTCAATTATCAAAATCTTGTATTTTTTCATATTAGGATACATAGTCTAATTAGGTTAATCAAATCATATCAATTCCAACCCATTGCAAGGCTCAACAAGATGCAGATCTAGGTCTGATTGGCCCACCTTCATGGTTGAAAGTCAATCTAATCATCTTGTTGATTTGCATTCTAATGCACCCTTGAAAAGGAAGAGATTAATCCTAGGTTTTATACATAAAACTTAGGGTTCCCTTTTTCTTTGTTACAATTGTATTATTCTTGAGATCTGTGAGTTTTGTAGTTTCTTTGGTTTTAGTTAGAACAATAGCCATGCTTTTTCCTTACCTTTGAGATATTTTTCATGTTTCATTTTTGTGGGTTTTTTGTACCTACATGTTGCATTGTAAACTCAAGTGCATATTATTTTCAAGTGTGTGTAGTAGGGTCTAATTATAGATTTTTAGATGACATGGGGTTTTGGATTCTAGTTAGTTACCCTTTCAACCATCTTGGTGCATTGGTATGCATATTATAATGAGACAGGTAGATGGATGTTTAGTGTACTTGTGGTTAGGATCTTATTATAGAATTTTGGATGACATGAGGTTGTAGATTTTGGTTGGTTGGTCTTTCAACCATCTTGGTGCATTTGTATGGACATTGCAATAAGATAGAGAGATGGATGCTTGGATTACTTTTGATTCATGTTGCAATACTCTTAGATGCTTGTGACATTCATATAGTAGTACTTTTGGTCACTTTTGGTTGTATTTTTTGATTTTATAGTAATTGACTATGTTATCATGAGAAGATTTAGATTGGTGGGAGATTTGTGTAGGAACATAGTTAGTGATATCTTCTTATTTTGTAGATCATGGTTTTAATTTTTTCTTTACTACCTTCAAATGTTGTAGTTGAGCTCTTTGATTGTGTGAAGGGTATTTTTGATCTTTAGTTACGAGGTGTTTATCACGATGCCATGGGTAGCTATAGATAAATTTTTATGAGAGCTTTGGTACTAATGTGGATATATCACTTTGCCATGGATGGGTCTTATGTAATGAATATTGGTATCATGAGGAGCTCTCAGTTCCTACTTCATGTGAGTAATTAGAGTTTTTAATAATTCTTTGCTCCATAGATATAGGATGTTTATCTTCATGTATTTTGAGGATCTAGATAGTTTGTTAGATCTCTTAGAGTTTTTGTTTAAATTATTGGCTTACGATCTATTAGTTTTAGATTGAAAATCCTTGGTTTGAAAGATGGTGTTATTATGATATGATAGACTAGCATGATGTGGATGATTTGGGGCATATTAGTTGATTGCATGTAGATGGTCTTATTTGATGAACATGAAAATTATGGAACCATAAGGATTTCTTGGAATCTATATTCTTTCAAACTATTATCTAGTGGGAGAATTAATCATGATTTGGGAAATGAATCTCGTAGATAAGTGTTGTTATCATTTTGCCTTATGACCTTTTGGTTATTACAAAGTTGGAGTTTAGTAGGCATGGGATGATCAATTGTTTACCTATATCAACTTTGGGTGACGTTGGATATATCTTAATTTTTGGAGATTGTGTGTTGGAATAGTGATTCCCTTGGATTGGTTTCAATAAGAAGACCAATGAGCCTACATCTATAGATAGATGTAAGTGCAATATAGATTTTTTGAGGATAATGTTTTGAGAGTTGACATGACTTAGTAAATTTTATAGGTAAGACAATATTATACCATACTCTTGATGGTCCACTCAGTCTAATAGGTATTTCCCACCTAATTTTTATAAGTACTCTTTACTTATGTCTTGTGTTCTCATGTGCATGGGTCTTCATCAATGGATGTTTATTTTGAGGACTTTCTTGAGGAGTAGATGCATGGGTATGATTTTATGTTATCTCCTTATGTTTATGTCTTGAGTTTTGGTCATCAATTTTGAGGACTATCTTGAGGATTACATGAGATGTTAATTGGATTTGGGCATAATCACTTATTACAAAAATGGTTAATAGTTTGATCTTCCTTTTTGTTTAGTTTGGAGGTGGAGATATTTATTTTTACAATTTAAGCAATAGTTGGTGATTTTGAAGGACATGGTTTAGTTTATAGGATACCCTTTGAAACAATTCTAATTATAGGTTTACAAAAATTGGTGGGTGTTCTTTGACACTAGATTTTATTTAGGACATGAGACATGTATTTTATGTGAGTGTTATTGGTGGAATTTTGGATGCTATGGTTAGCACCGGATCAAACATTGCTCATGTAATAGGAGTTTTGGGATGTATATGTGTCCATGTTGTTGGATGGTTTTTCATTGGACTATAATATAATGGAGTTGGCAAATGCATTTCCTATATGAATTCCCAATAATTTTTGGGTTAAAGACTCCTCATTTAGATGAGGAGACTACCTTTATTAAATACTAAAATATCAAAAGCAAAGATGAATATCCACTTTATAAATGCTTTTTTATTTTATTTTTGGTAATAATTGAAAACTGAATGTGCAACACAATAATTTTCCAATAGGAGGTAGAGTTTGACAAACTAGTGTTCAGATAGGGTTTTGAGAATGAAGAAGTGTGAATATTTCAAAAATATCTTATAGTAGGTTTTTGTAAACCTACATACAACAAAGTTTCCATAATAGATATAAATAAACTTATAAGAATTATTGTAGATTTACAAGAATATTTTAAAAATACATCAAAGATATCAAACATAAGAGAGACACCGTCACTAATGCATCTAACATAAGGAAGGACACCACAATAATCTCACATAGAACATAATAAACTTAAATAAATAAAAAAATAAATTGGAATCTCACAATTTTGAGCATTTTTGCTTTTGAGTAGACTTTAAAATTTTTTCCACAAGTTCAATGCCCACTAAAATATTTAGAGTTTACATTTTATATGAAAATATTTATTTTCCTCTCATAACCACTCTACTACCCTTTGTTTTGGGTTTACAAATGTTTTGGAAAAAAAATACCATAAGCTCCTCTTAATAGAATTTAAGGATATTTCATCAATATTAATTACAAATAAGGCTTTTAAAATCTAATTTAGATCTTTGTGTATCTTTAACAAACATATGCCTCTAATGACATGTAATGTTCCTTACCCGACTTCCGCTAGAGTTCATCTGTTGATTAGGCTTAAGAATTCTTCTTTTCCAAATGAATGTTCTCTTAATGCAATAACCCTAGATAAGAATCATGTATTCACCATATTAACAACATATCCATTAGCATTAATATCTAGATATCCAAAATATAAGCATAATCACAAAAGTAATAATGAAACAAAAGAGGAGTGGCATGGATAGATCCTCCCGAAGTTATCCATCTAAGCCCAAGGGCACAAGCACCTCATTAGGACAACCCACCCCTTGGCTTCGAGTTGAACATCAAAACTAAGACCATTCCATACTCGGAGTGGCATGCTTAGTGGAAACACTAGTCCCTGCCTTCTCTACCCATGTCAACACCTTGAAAGACACTTGACTTATTGGGGATAGTCGGGGGAATGGATAAGTGGCCCGGGCCTACCACCCCTCCAGGGCCGCAATGGACTATGAGTGGAACCCCCACCCCTCCATGGCCCACCCAGGCCTTGGGATTGGGCAGACTATGAGTGGAATTTCCACCCCTCCAGGGCCCATCCCTACCTTGGGTTCCGGGGGTGGACTTAAGTGGGGTTTTTAGGCACCACTTCCCTCGCACCCTTCCTCCCAATAAGCTTACAAACACAAAGAAGACAATCTTTTAGCATTCCAATACATTTGCATTTATTATTGATTCTTTAAGTCAATATCAACATCATTACCATCATGATAATACTAAAGAAATCATTACACCAATAATCATATTAGCACTATTTGTTTCTTATATTCAAAATATGCTAAATATTATTGCTAAGTGAGTACATCACCTGAGTTACTATATCTCTCCATGTTTCTTTACTTTCGTCCTTCAACCTTATACTGAATTGATCATAGGATAAGGACAATTCATAAATATACATAATCTACTTATATTTATATTAAAGAGTCATCATTACTTATAAGAATAATTATTGCATACTCCTATATATATATATATTATTTTACTTATATCCATTAGTATTCATATATATGTTTATATAATTATTCTTTCCTTATTCATATATATTCTTTATTCATTGCATATTATTCCTTATAAAATTTATCTATATCTATCCATATATACTTGCATGTCTATTAAATAGTATATATATATATATATATATATATATTAAATGGCTCTATATTCCAATGCATAACATCATTGTTGCTGCTATTCTAGATTGCAGATTGTATTTCTCCATGTTTTCCCCCTTCCTTATTTTCTTTCCTTCTATTTATACCATTCAAGGTAGGTGACTCATGGGGGGAATGTATTGTTTGGTGAAAGAGGTGACTTTTCACAAAATATATCCCTTTGTTAGATTTAATTGCTGCCTTTATTATCACAATAATATCTATTTTTAAAATAATATATTATTACCAATAATTATGATATTTCAGATTTATACTTATTTTATTATTTTATTTTGATGTTTTATTGAACATATTTTAACATTAAAGTATAATAATAAAACCAGTTTGCTAATATCTTATTATTATTTTATTCTAATGTATTACAATCTTTGATATGTAATGATTTTAATATTTATTTATTATTATTATTTTTGATATTAAGTTATTTAATACTACAACGTAATAACAATAATTTGCCTATATATTATTATTATATTTGTTATTTCATATTTATATATTTATATATTGATATGATACACATTTATTTTATATTTTATATTAATATTGCTATTTAGTTTATTTATTAATTTATTTGTATTTTAACACTTGGTCTTTATGGTTTTGTTATTTTGGGGACATTACATGACATTTGCTTAAAAATTTAGCATGCAAGATTTATAGATGATTGCTCTTAAAGCCTTTGGTCAAACAATTTTGTGAACATTTAACATTAGAAGCTGAAATTATTAATATATCTAATATTGCAACCAATGATTACTTTGAAAATTCTCATAATGATCCTTGTGTTTCGAGGTGTGATGGTTTAGAATGTATTCATGATGCATACTAGTGTTTGAAATATAGAACAAACAAAAGTATGAATCATTAAATAATTCTTCACTTTGCAAAGAGGGTAAAGTAAACACAAGGAGTTAGATTGTTGGTTGAGAGGTATCTCAACCCACTGTTGCATATAATGATAGTAGAAACTATGGTAACAATGATACAAATATGCATTTTTGGCTTTCCACACCATGTTTCCAGTTATAACTTGTAAGCATAGGTAGGGATAGTGCTAGCAAGGGTTGTGAAATTTTGGCTTCTACATTTGTTAACTTAGGTTACAAAAATCTTAACAAGTCCATTTCATTCATTTATTTAAGTATTATGTTCCATGTGATGACATCTCTTTAGTCATTTTATCAAATAATGATAGTCATGAAATGGGCATGGAGTTTGTTGTAGGCCCTATAACCATTTTGTGTATACCCTATTATTTGACATTTCTCTTCTATTATAATTTGATGGTTGTTTATGGCCTATGCCAAAACTTTCATTTTGGGTTATCCTATGGAAGATGTGAGCAAGAGGCCATGGGATTTATTGGAAATATTGTAATCCTAGGTCAGAGAATTAATTCTTACATGTATTGTTGGCCCTGATTAAGATCTCTTGGATCTTGCCCCTCAAATTCCTCCTACAACCACTAACTAACAATAAATTTCGAGGGCTTTGTTTCTAATGCTCAGATTGGGGATTTTTTGAACAATTTGTTGTTTGGGGGAAACTTAATGTTGGTAGGTAATTTTTAAATGTGAAGAGAAAACCAAAAAATGAAAATGAAAAAGACAACAATTAGCAGAGAGAAGAAAATGTGTGAACTGCAACAATACTCTTTGTGAAGGAGAATAGAGGATAAAAGAGGAAGGAGTGTTGTGCAACAAAAAGAAAATCGAGAAGGAGAGAATAGTTTGCAACTCCAAAGAGAACAATGATACACAACAACTCCAAAGAATTGTAGAAAAAATAGTCATATACAGTAGCTCTAGATAGCTATAGAAAAACTAATTATATGCAACAATAGTAAAATTGTGTAATATTTTACAATTTGAATATGAAAGTTTTTGAAAATGTCATTTTGGGATAAATAGAAAATATTGTTTTTGTGTGTTTTTTAGTTTAGTCTTCCTCCATTGGTCTCTGTAGTTTATTTTTTTGGTTTATTGCTAGTTTTTAAAAATAGAGCAGAAGTCTTTGAGTGTGTTTTTTTTGGATTTTATCCCAACAAATTGGTATTAGAGAAACAATATTTGAGTGTGTTTTATTTGGGTTTTATCCCATTAAACTAGTATAAGAGTAGTAATATATGTACCTTATTTGAATTATTTGAATTTGATTTCATCAAACTAGTATCAAAGTCGTAGGTGTCAGAGAGTGTCAAACAATATTTTTATAGGTTTAGAGATTTATTATAGTTTCAAGCATGGCTGGAGAAGATAACAAGAGTTGGCATCAACCACCATATTTTAATGGGAAAATATGATGGGTGGGTAAAGAAGATGAAGATAATAATGGTAAAAAATGACTTATGGGAGCTTGTGGTCAATGGATTCACAAATATGACTAACCTGGTAGCATATGCAACCCTCACAAATAAATAAAAGATAATTGAAGGAGACAAGAAGGATAGATGATAAATTCATAAGTTTAATAGAAGCAATCTTGACATAGACAATATTACTGAAAGTAACAATAACTAACTATGCAAAGGAAGCTTGGGAAATCTTCCAAACGAGTTACAAGGGGAATAATAAAGTCAAGCTAGTCAAGCTCTGGATTATGTCTGCTACCTTTAAATTGTATTGCTTCTATTTGTACTTGAAAGGTGTCATACCTTGTTTAAGGGGTACATGTGATGTAATTTTTTCCAAAAATAAAATAATTCATGTCATCATAACACCACAAGAATACATCCTTATACTTAATTAATAATTATATTGACCTTTTTTTTTTAGGCGTGCTACTTTTGCCTATACGTTATTGGAAGCTTGGAAGTCTACCATTATTGATGTAGCTTGGAAACATGAGTATAAATTGTACATATATCAATTGATTTGGCTGTCCTATTCTTTTCATTGATGTCAACATTGTGGGGAATAATTTTTGGTGTCATTTGTGTAGTACTAACTATACCAGAAAGCTGATCTATCAAAAACTTGTCTAAGTGTTCTTTGCTGATGGTGTTGTGGTTTAGTGCATCAGTTTTTGAGTCCACACATCACCGCGTGAAGAGGTATAAATCTGCGCTTGCAACCATATTTTGATGACTAATTCATACAACTATATTCAGTATCTTGAGAAGTTTTGTGAAGAATACTGGAGGATATCAATGACAGAGTTCAACTCTGTATATCACTATCATCACTCTGTTCTGTATACCAACGTGGGAGATTCCACATTTTCTTGGGATGTTTTGATGTCATGGTTCTAAATTTAGTCTTACTGATGTCAAAAAAATGAGGAATTGAAGAAATATCGAATATGAAAGGTGTGTATGTTGGGAAGCATGTGTATAATTGTAAGTTTTGTGATTAGGTCATATTCCTCGCCGACCTAATACATGATATGCATTGGGAAGATTAAATATACATCATGGATATTAGTTGGATCTATCTTGGGTCCATGTTGACTTGAAATTGAGTGTTGCATGTTTTGCTTGGATGTGAAGATAATTTTGAAATTTGTGTGGTGCCAACATAAGCTATTTTGGATTGTTTTGATTACATCTAACTAGGCCACCTTGATTGATGTGTGAGGATGTATTTGGGTATATATATGAGATATTTTGGAATTGAAAAAAAGGGAAAAATATAGTGGAATATGAGAGCATAAATGACATATCAAATGCGATTGGTGTGGTATGATGCAAACATGAGAACTAAGTGGTAGAAATTCAAAATCAAAGTAGAATTGTTGTGTGACTGCTAAGTAGAGTAGTGCTTCATATTAAGAGCTTTAAAGGAATTGAAATAGAACACAAGAAAGGTGCACTTTGTATCAGTTCATACTTTGGTAGTGAGCCACATTTTTGTATTGTACTTAACTCTAGCTATGAGCCTTATAAGGACAATGTGTCCTGGTAGTGAGCCCCTGCAATATACTATATCCGGATATAATATATTGTGAGCTAATTCTCGTCATGGTTTTTCCCAATTTGGGTTTTCCATGTAAAAATCCCGATGTTCATATGTGTTCATGTGTTTTGTATATTTGTGGATGATTCATGCTTTCATTTCTTATTTCAGTTTGGTGATTTAATTTGCTGTGTTCAAAAAGTTATAAAATACTGATTCACCCCCCGTCTCAGTGTTCTGAATGTTCAACATACATATCCATTTGGGTTCATGTTTTGAACTAATATTAACTCTCTCATATTTTGAAGAGTTGATTGATTCTCCTTTGGTTTTAATTTTTATGTATCTATCATTCCTATCAAATAAATATTCTAATGAAACTAAGCCTTAAGGTAGATTGTTCTCTTTGAGTTGTATGAAATATATATTTTTTGAATTTTTTATATTTTCATTTTCACAAGAGTTGTTTATGGATTATGTAACAGGAAAATCACTTCATTCAAAATACAAGCTCATGAAATTCCTAGCTTTATCAAGATATGTTATGATTTGCTAATAATTCTTGAAAATTTACTAATGGTTTTCATGATATAGAATGCTTTGTTGGAACATTTTTTCCATTGCATCAAAAGATTGACCTATTAATGCTCAATACAAATGCTAGAGATAAACGGATCCATAGGAGGTGGTTAGTCCATGTCCCCAATTTGAAGGGAGATGTTGGTGATTAGTCCAACAATCCCCCCTTAGCATCACCCAAGGGGACATATCAAACTCGTGACCACAACTTTGATCATAGTTGTTGGAACACGTTTTTCATTGCTCCAAAAGATCAAACTGTTAATGCCCGATACAAATGCCAAAGATAAACGGATCCACAGGAGGTGGTTAGTTTATATCCCAAATTCGAAGGGAGATACTAGAAATTAGTCCAACATGCTTGGCCTATTTATCAATTCAATTCCATATGAATATCTTCAAAAATTAGGGTGTGGGAGAAGAAGAGAAGAAAAAAACCAAACAATCTATACTAATATTTTGATATCTAGGGATGGCTTCAATAAAAAAATCATAAAAATATTCAATACCATCCCAAATCTTATTCTGGTGATGCCTTAAGTTGTCATTCTTTACTTGAAATTATTTTCTAACCTATTTGATAATTGAATCAACATCACTTAAGGATCTTATCTTTTTAATCTCTTTTTCTTGAGAAACTCTTAAACCTAGCAACAATGTCTTTTATTTTAATATATTGTTCATGTTTTCAAATTCTGATTTATAATCCATTATAAATTTATCACCTTTGGGATAAATCAACACAATCCCTACCCTTGAAATTGATTAATAATATCTCCCATCAAAGCCCCTTGTCAATAATTTATAAGAAATATTTAGATGTATATATATCTTTAGGTTGTTTACTTTCTTACTCTATCATTAACATATAAGTCTTAGGCCCCATTTCTTCATTAAGTATATTAGATAAAGGATCTAAAATTTGAGTACTATGTACTTGGCCTTGGGATTTGGGTCTAGGTGAACCATTATTTCATTGATATGAATTAGAACGTGGGACCAATCCATTTGTATTTCACTACCCCAATCTTTTCAAAAGATTCTGCTTAAAAACATGCCATAGCTAACAAGGATGTAAGCAACTAAAATAGTCAAATTTACCCTCTTCTGAGGATAAGAGATAAGAGAAACTTGTGAATCCTTAATCTACCCAACCAAGAGTACTTGGTTGGATTCTACGAAGTATCAATTTCTTAAAGGTTTAGTTAAGGACAAACCAAGTGCACTAATAGATTTTGTAGATATGGAATTATTTTAAGTGTCAAAATCTATAATATAATTGCTAAATCTAAACATAAATATGCATAAAGAAATGTAAAATAGAAAAAACACACATTTAGGGTTTGCTAGTAGTAGGTGATATAGGGAGATCATCTATGCATGGGTAAGTCTATTTTGTAGCATTACAAAATTTGGAGAGAATACATTTATAGTACTTTTAATATATTAATTTTTTTGCATTGATTTGTTTTATATTCACAACACATATTTGGGGTTCACTAGTAGTAGGTGATATTTATGGAGATCATCTATGCATCGCCTAGTTGGGTTTGTAGCATAAAAAATCTTGAGAGAATACATTTACATTACTTTAAACATATTACACTAATATCTGTCACAACTTCAGGTTTTTAACTTTAGGTATTCTACTTGAGAGATCTAAATTTTCATTTTCTTGCAATGTTCTATAATATCAAAGGAAAGTACTACTAATATTTTTAAAATAAGAAGTACTTGTATGTGTAATTGAGTTTTCCTTGTTTGCATTTAAATATATTTAAGTGAATGGTTGAGAGGAAGAGGCATTCTTCCTAGTGAGGATATACTTTGATCAATATTTTACCCCTTTAGACCATGAAATGATTTTGGGAACACTTATAGCTTGGTTCTCACATTCTCGATTTGATTTCTATGGTTGACCTCAAGTTGAAATGTTGCAAGACTAACTATTAATACCAATTAACATCTTCTTGATGATCTATTCATATTTTAAAAATATTAGAATAATTTTTTTATTTATTTCTAGATCACCTTCATATGTCGTAAATATTCAATTACTTCCCTTAAGGTGGTCATTTGTATATGTCTACTCATCTCTAGATAAGAAGCACCACCATGATCCATTATTAAGTGAATATTGACATAGCATTGGTATTATGGTCTCTAGGAGGGGGTGGCTCAATAATTAACCTCTGTGACGGAGGTGGAAATCTTATGGGCTTATTATTATTAAAGGGGACAAGGTTCCTTAGGATTTATTGATATCGAGGCTGCTATTATTACTATATTTATGAAATTTGTTTCTTTTATGAGATCAAATCATTCTTTAACTTTTCAATCATGGGCTTCATTGAAGAAAAATGAGAAGTGGTAGAGGTGGTTGTTGTTTAACCTTTCTATTGTTAGAGTAAAATAATAATAATTTAATTATTTATTTTAATTTATGTATTAATCCACTTTAGGTGGCGATGTGTCACTTGAAGAGGTAATTGAACTCTTCAAAGATGTGTGGCATTCCTCATTTACCACTTGGTGGAGAATTCTTGCCACCTTGAATTGAGCACTCCTACAGTGAATCAAAATCCTCCTCATTGAGGATTTCACACAATTCTAATCAATTCCTTTTATATTACATTCTCTTGCAGCTCAATCAAGTGCCATCACTTGACTAGTTGATCTTGGCTCTAATATGGTATCAGAGCAAAATTGGTTCATCCATGGCTTAGTATTATTGCATTTGAGATTTTTTTGTTTGAATTGTTGGTGATAAGTCATCGATGTATGTTGGAAGGCATGATTTTTGAGAGGCTATCATCAATGTTGCAATTTTGTAGATCCATAAGATTGGGAGGAGATCATATTGCATGCAAGTTGCAGTGTAAGTCTTGACTTTTTTTGAATTATTTAATTATGTATATTAAGAGATCTCTACCTTGCTTTTTAGAAAAGTGGAATTTATTGCATATATGGGAGAGGTATTTGGTGCATGTCACCATACTTCATCCTTTTAAAGTCGTGGTCTTTTATCTGTGAAGGTACAAATTCTTGTGACAACTTGTGGCATCCCTTGAAGGCTCGCTATAAAAAGGAATGACATATTTTTTACTTTGGCAGAATTCCCAATCGCATAATCAATTCGATAATACCTTTCACAACTGCACAGTCAACAATAGTAGAAATAGCATTTGGGTGCACAGAGCCAAACCTTCTTTTGTATCTATCTTTGCTACCTCTTTCCTAGCTCTTTCTCGTGCAAGTTTAGAGAGAAGTGTGAGGCTTGCTTCACTGCATCTTTGGAAGCTTCCATCTTCACGTCAGACTCACACACACGACGTACCTACAAAAGTGACTTTCATCAAGTCATGACCTCCAACATAGCAGAGGGCGTGAAGAATAGGTTGCGTGATTGCTATAAAGATGTTTCTCTCCTATATTACGTGGTGCCTTGAAAATTTGGTGCATGGTTAAAGGTTAATCAAGGGGGGTTGTCTTATTTTACAAAATGGACATAATCTTAACTCTATTTAAATTCTACAAATCAAAGCAATCAATGGAAATAAAGCTCAAGAAATTAGGATTATATCATGCCACTATGGGTTTGGACCCTGAATCTATAGGAGCAACTAAAAAACAAAAATGACATAATCAAAATGATGAAGCCTATGGAAAATTGTGTACATTCATTTCATCCGACCTTCTCTTTCACATTAATTCTGCCATAACACCTAATGATGTATGGACAACATTAAAAAATATGTTTGGTAAGAAAGATGTCATGAGGGGACATCAATTGGAGAATGAACTAATAAGTCTTAATCCACAAGAATTTAACACAATACATGAGTTCTTTAGTAAATTGAATCTACTAAGGTTTCAACTCAAGCATTTAGTGGAATAGAAAAATAGGATGAACAATTGGTCCGAAGTATCTTGTCAATATTAGGTCCTCAATATCTAGTGTTTGTTTCTACTTTTCATGCTATAAATAATGCTTTTGGTGCACGCTAAACTATATCATTTCTCTCAAATTTTGTTGTTTCTCTCACAAATGAGCAAGACAAACTAATTCAAATGGGTACCACACAACATTCAAATCCACACGTTCTTGTTGCAACTAAATAAAAGGACATAAATAAAAACTAGTAAAACACAAAAAGTGAAGTGTGCTTTCTGCAAGAAAATTGGGCATAATGAAGACAAATGTATGAATAAAAATTCTACCACCTTGAGCATCTATTTGAGCAACAAGGGGTTCCTATCTCCATCAAAGAATCTTCATCTAGTTCAACATCTAAAGGAAAAGTACTAATGGCTACTATAGGTTCAGAGATTGATAAATGGGTTCTTGATTCAGGAGAATCACATCATATGTCTTCTGATCTAGAAGTGTACATGTCCTTTTATCCTTCTCATGTAAATAAAGTACAAGTAGCTAATAACACTTTCATATGTGTTTGTGGACAAGGTACAATTGATATATGCAATCAGAGTATTCCTAATGTCTTGTTTGTTCTTGAATTGGAAAACAACATTCTTTTCATTTACCAACTTAGAAAATTTTGGAAGATAGTTGAGTTTACATCAACTTCAATGGAAATTTGAGGCTCTCATAGCAATGAGTTTTTTGCAGTGGGCGAAATTGATCAAATCTCTCATGTTTACACTTTTCTCCTTTGGATTCATGCTCACATATTCATTCTCCCACTTCTAGTATGGATAGTTCGTCTCCTCCACTATCTCCTATTGTATCATAATCTAGAGGTGCTTCATTGAGAGCATCCAAAGGTTCTTTCTAGTAGAATATCACAAGGAGCAATTGAACATCATCGTTTGGGAGGCTTCACAATCTCTCTTCATTATACTTTCTTATTATCATCTCCATTTTGGAGGGTATTTTTTCCCATAGGGTTTTCTACCTTTCTCCACCTTTGGGAGAGTTTCATTGTAAATGAGTACTTCATAATGCCTAGTTGTTGGGACCCATCCATCTGTGTACCCACCTAATCTGAGATTAAAGGGGGGTGTTAGAGTAAAATAATAATTATTTAATTATTTATTTTACTTTATGTATTAAGCCACTTGGCTCTAACATCTACAATTATCTTTTCTATTTTTTTACATTGAGGAGACCACCATTTATTTCAATAGCCACAATTTGAACCACATATAAATTAACAACTCTATCTCCCTTAAATAAAATCTTATATTAGGTGGCTAAATATTTATTAAGAAACATTTCTAATTTTTAGTTGTTAGTCTCTTTATATCTTCAATTAGATCTTTAACCAATTTATTAAATTTTCCTATGAGCTCTTGCATAGGTTTGTATATCTCTTTCTTCATTTAGGTCAATTGAGCTAGCAAGGAATGTTCAACTTCCATGCTTTTGAATGTATCTTTGAATTTTATTTTAATATCATTCCAATTCTTAATGGAACTGATAGGTAAATGATAAAACTAGCTAGTTGTAACATCAATCAAAGATTCAATGAATAGTAAAACTACTTCTAGTCTTCACATTGTGCTCATAAAACCTCATAGGTGGTAAAGAATGCATTAATATTCTCATTCATAGTGACTTTCCCATCCCCTCTAAATCTATATATATTATTCCTTGAACCATGTGGGAGGTCATGGAGTTGATTAACAAGGGAAAGGGGGCCATAGTGGCACCCCAGGGTATTGGTGGTTGTTGGGACATGTTTTGAGTATGAGCTTGCTATCAATTATTTCTAAATAGATAGGGTAGTTCCATGTAAGGCACGAGAGATCGAGTAAAAGAAGAGTTGTTAGTAGATTTGGTAGGGGAATATGGTACACTTAATGACTTGTAATTTTTACAAATACTTGTGGGGCATAAAGAAAAATCATATTTTTCAAGAAAGTCAAATAAGGGATCTTGAATACCTCTTTTACGATTTCTCCTTGTATATATATATATATTTATCTAGTTTGGAGGTTTATTGTTGATTTATTTCGGTTGGTTGTGCTTGTTTAGGCCAGTTTTCCTCTTATGGTGTGACCAATAGCTTTTAAAATATAATAAGCTATCCTCTATACAAATTTCTATGAGACTCTCTTCTTATTTCTTAACTGAGATATTCTTCATTATTATCAACTTTATCATATTATGATTGGGTATTCTATGTCTCTAGGAAAGGGCTCTTAAATATTTTATAATGTCTTCTTGTTCTATGTCCAACCAATTGGTATTAGGCTATGAAACTAGAGGACCACTGTACTAGATCATCATGCATGCATGAATATAACTTTTGTATTTTGAATAATGTGAAAGGATAATTGATGTGATGAGATCAAAGTCTCTAGTAGAGTTGCTAGAAAAATGTTGGTGAATGGATTTTCTCTATGAAATCCCAATAGTTATTGGGGTAAAAAACCCTCCTCAAGATGGTTAGGCTACTTTTATTAAATGCCAAAATTTTAAAAGCAAACATGATTGTCCACTTTACATATGATTTTTCTTGATTTTTTTGAATAACTAAAAATTAAATATGCATCACAATGATTTTCCAAATAGAAGGCATAGTTTGACAAATCAGTACTAAGATATAGGGTATTGGGAATGAAGAAGTGTCTAGATTCAACAAATAGAACAATAGGGTTTGATAAAACTACACACAACAAAGTTTTTGGAATAGAGAAATAGATAAACTTTTAAAAAATATTGTAGGTTTACAAGAAGATTCTAAAATTAGAATTAAGATATATAACATAAGAGGGAGACCATCACTAATGCTTCCAATGTAAGAAGGGACACCATAGTAATCCCACATAGAACATAATAAACTAAAATGGAATTATAGTCTTTTTTTTTTTAATCTCAAATTTTTGAGTCTTTTACCTTTCAATCAAGCTTTACAAAATTTGTCACAGGTTAAATACTCACTACAATGTTTATACTTTACATTTTATAGAAAAACATTTAATTTCCTCACAATTTCTCAACTACCCTTTATTTTGAGTTTACAAGTATTTTAAAAATAAAATATCATAAATTCCCATAAATAGAATTTTAAAGATATTTCATCATAAACATTAAAAATATGAACTTTTTAATAAAATGTTAGATCTTTGTATAAATGTGATTAAAATTTCATTAAGTCTAATAATGTAAGAAGTTGTGACTTCACTTATTTATGCATCGATGCCACTTGATTTATGTATTCTTTATTTCTTGATTGGCGAGAACAAGTTAAAATAAGTTATGCATCAATCATCAAGATCTTTGGGAAGCATGTGTAATGTGTGACAACCCTTGTAGCCACTTATTGAAACTAAAAGTCCATGTTGGTGAATAAATTATAATTGCATCTTGAATTTAAATACCTTGAAACGAAAGTGTCTAGATCCCTAAGAGTTTTAAAAAACATTTGTAATTTTTTTTGGATCTCTTTATGACCTCATAAAATTATGAAATGTGAATGGATAATGTTGCTAGAAACGACGTCAAGTTAGTAAACTTGTACTAGTACTGTTGAGATATTATTAAATGTTTAATTGTCTCAACATGTATCACTAGGTTGATAGGACTCTAAGATGAACCTATATAACTTTAAGAAGATTGAAATCGACTATAATTTTCTTACAATTATGATCATAAATTGATGAGCTTGATTAGATAAGAAATTCGTCTATTCAAAATGATTAAGAATATTTCCAACCAAGACCTATTAACACATACATTTATGAATTTCATTTGATCGATCCAATGACAACAAACATACCTCCCACATGAGTTAAAAATGTGACACAACTTTTGGGAAGATGATTCAATGAAACATGTCATTTAATGAATGTGAAAAGATCTAAATAGATTAAGGTAAAAAATGAGGATAACAATTGATTCTAATTGGAGATAAGGACCTTACAAATACAATAGGGACCTATAATCTTAGGTAATAACTATTGTTATATCTAACTGGCCTATAAAGTCAAAGGTAAAAATCATTTGGACAAAAAACCATAAGATAAAAACCTCGAAATGAGATAAAACATCCTACTCACCTATTATACAATATAAGGGACAACATGTTTCATTATTTGAATAACTTCAAGTATTTCCCATTGGAAGCTAAGGGAAACTGAGTACCATTAGAATATGTTGAGAGCTATGTGTGGCCACTACCAAATGGATGTGAAATGGGCCATCCAAAATGAATAAAAATTTCCACGAGAGCCTCTTGGTTCCCTTTCTCTCATCTCATAGAAACACTATATCATCAATTGTAAATTCCCTTTGTTTAGCTCTTCTATCAATAATTCATTTAAATTTGGCCCAATGTTTCATAATTTTTTCCATAACTCTATCATATTGCTCTTCCATCTTAGTCAAATATAAATCCTCTCTTTTAATAGATCTTTGAATTATTTATCTTCTATGACACTTCTCAATTTTATGATTGAGAGTTTCAAAGGAATATGTAGTAAAAAAGATAATTTCATAGACAAATTCAAATGGATACATACGTATAGCTCTTTTAGGAATAGTTCTATCATCCTATAGCACATCATATATCTTCTTGTGCCAATCTTGTTGATTATCACCGACCAACTTGTGAACAATAGTAGTAAGATTCTTATTGCTTGATTCAACTTGACCATTCCCCTATTGATAATAATTAAAGATGAATGTAATATTTAGTTATTAGATACTTGTAATATGCATGGTAATCTAAAAAGAAAAAATAGAGGCATTGTTAGTTACAATTTTTTGTGGCACTCCAAATCTAACTAAAATGTTTTCCTTGATAAAATTGTAAACCACCTGCGAAGTGGTTTGTGTTATATGAATTTCTTCTATCCTTTTAGTAAATTAATTTATTATTATTAAGATATTTATATGAAATAAATACCCCACTACTAGAATGGATCATCAATTATAATAGCTATCAAAAGTAAAGTAATAAATTTAGGGCTTCCTAGTGGGTGGATGGGCGGGCTGCCCTCCATGTGTGGAGGAGGGCATGTGGAGGCTGATGAGGGTGTAGTTGGATGCTTGTGGCCTTAGTGGAAGGCCTTAATTGCTTTAGGGTGGTGGACTTAGAAAATACATTGGTTATATTTTAGCAATAGAGTTCCCATGGAGTTTTGACAGGGTGGCGCCTATTCAGGCACTCATTACTAGACATGGCATGGCGTTCAGGTGGTGGTTGTGGGGTACGAGCTTTGTATTGAAAATATTGTCTAGAAATTTATATGGTGATTTTAAAGGAAGAAGGCGACCTCCTTTGTGCTAGGCATCATCATATTTACTCCCTCCCATTTGTGGTATCTTTAATGATAGCCTTCCAGTTTTCGACAGTTTTAAAAGCTTGGGTGGAGTTTGTTGAAGACACTGTTCGCTCGGCTCCTGGTGTTGAATTAAAATTTGCTGGTGTTTTTGTTAATGTTTGTATTGTTGGGTGTGGGTCTGATTGTAGAGATGGTGGGGCATTCAAGCTGCATAATCGAAGTCTCTACTGAGGGTTTAGTATGGTTTGATGTAGATACTCCGATCTCTTTGAAGTCCAAGAAGTGCCAAACGACCTTCAGGGAGATCACAGATCAATGCCTAAAGAGAATTATGCTAAACGCTAACTCTCTGTTGGTCATGGTGGTTAAGATGGTGCTCGGTGATGGGCATTTGGCCATAAATGAATTTGGGAGGGATAACACCTATGTCACCTCCAAATTTCTGACATCTCTTTTGGATATTGGGTTCCGAAGGAAGAGGCCAAGGTGTTGTTGGAAAAAAAATTCTTGAAGGAATTGCTACTAGGTGTTGAAGGCAAAAATTCTAGGGAAAGGCATTCCCCGTCTAGGCGACATGGAGCTGCTGTGGACAATAGATGAAGTGATAAAGTTCTTTCCTTTCCTATTATATTTAAAAGGCCCAACCCTCATGAGACATATAAAGTTTGTTGAGGTGGCTGTGGAATACATGAAGAAATTCTTCGACATAATTCCTATGAAAGATTTTGCTTGGATTGTGAATTTCGATGCCTTCGCAAGGGCTAATAGATTTAAGTGAGAATGGGATGGTGTAGAGTTTGTTTTTTGCCTAGTTTGTGTTTGGGTTCGAATTAGATATGGCTGTGAGTTAGTGTTAGTTGCTAGTTAGTAATACTTATGGCTAGTTTTTCCATTTATGTTTACATTTGCGTTTAGATGGATATTAGTGGTGGTGGTTATAGTCAGGTTATTGTGAAGGTTAGGAGCTGCTTATTTTTTTTGAATGATATTTTCATGATAGTATGCAGATGAATATTTGGAACTATATCTGGTTAATTCCTGCAATAGAAGATGCTTGTATTCTCCTTTTAAGCTAATAAAAAAACTAATCTTACGTATCAAAAAACAAAAAAAAATTTAGGGCTTCCCACAAATTATTGGCATGCTTCATAAATTTTCTACCCAATCTTGTGCATATTTGAACATTCCGGGCCAATAGTAATAATTTTTGATAATTTTGAAAGTTATTACAAAGTAAGAGAAATGATCTCCACATGCTTCAATATAAAAAACTTCTAGAACAATTTCGTATGCTATTATTTAACCATGCATTAGTTGAGAATGTACCATTAATCCATTTCTAATATAATGTATTTCCATAGATAATATTCTTAGATAATTTGAGTTTAATGGTTCCATTATCCTTAGCTAAGAGATGTTAGGGGAATTATCTACAAGGAAATATGCAATATTTGAAAACCAATCACCTATTAGTATGATAGAGAGAGAAAGTGAGATATTTTTAGTTTTATTTGACTCTTATTCTTAAGATTTACAACTTTAAGAAAATATTGAAAAAATAAAAAAGTATACAATGAACTTATGATGAATTCACAAGATTTTATTTTTTTCCCTTAAGCATTTAGATCTATATATTCTTCTTTTGTTATTAGTTATTATGGGACCTCCCACACATATATCATGTGGTCATAGTGACTTAATACTACACTCTTCATTGAGGATAAGATCAAATAAGTTGATGATATAACACACTTACATGCTCTCTATTGATTGTATAATTCAACTACAAATATCTATAAGTAACATAATAATATTATATATATACCAACCTAGACAATATTATTCTCAACCATATATATGTATGGAAAATTATTGACATTTCTATGAAAGAACTATCACTATTGGTGGAGGGCACAACCACCACTATCCATTATTTTATGATAGAGGAGGACAAGGAATGTACTAGATCAAACCACCTTTTTTCTGTTCATTTAAGCTATTATAGATGGGGCTCAACCTAAATCATTTGATCGCCAAAACCTAGAGTTCACAGTGCCTTACTATCCTTCAACATCTCCCTTGGGGTGTATAGGACTATATAATAGTTGGGTTATGGGAATGTCCCACATATTTTAAAACATGTCTTATTCTTATCATTGACCAATGCTCTGGTATGTGGGTCACCCTTAGTTGGAAATGTCTATTCAGACATTAGGATGTATATTTGATTGTATTTATTTATTAATTAAAAAATAAAAATATGTTGTATTTTGATTTTTAATTAATTAAAAAATATGATCAAATGTGCATTTTAATATCTAGATATATTATACATGGAAGAATATTTTAAAGACATGTCACTCACATGGGAGAAACTTTGCCCCCTTATGTTGAACTAAGGTTTCAGTCTCACAAGCTAGACAAGTATGTAGTCTGTAAAATGGACAAGTACTCTCTATTTATCATTTTAGATCTCTAATGTTATCAATACAAGAAGAAAAAAATATTATGATTCTAATTTTGGTTTGATGGTTCGAGAAAAATATTGTGATGTGATAATCAACATTCTTATCTCAAGGGCATTGACACATTGCCTTTCTTAGCCTCGATAAGTTACCACATAATTAAATATAATTTAATAATTATTTAAGAAAATGTATAATATATTCATGAAGCATTATATCCTTTAGTAGAGACCCCTATTCATCATAACAAAACATATGTTTAGCATCCAAACCTAGCTAGTATTAGATAAATTTATATTTGTTCGATATGACATTCCATATAAAGTGATTAAGCTTTCTCCAATATTAAAGTATCCCCACTTTCAAATGATTTAAGGATATATTTTTTTTGTTAAGGAAGATGTCTTAGCCGCTCCTAATGTTTAGTGTATAAAAAGTGTACTTTTTATACTATGTTTAGCATTACTTCTAGGGATTTCTCTTGCGTAGATATTTTCAAGATCTACAATTATAAAAAAAGTTCCCAAAGGCCTCTCACATCAAAAGTTATGACATTTAGAAGCTGGGCCTCTTGCATTGAAATTGTAAAAACATACGGGGCATAAAGAAGAGCTATAAAAGGGAGTTACACTTATTCATCAATTTATGGCATGTGCTACTGTAACACATTATAGGGAATATTTGAATGAAGATAATGAAACCAAAATAGAATGTAACCAAGTTGGTGAGTGGATTTTGTAGTGCTTATGATAGGTGGAAGGAACATACTCTTTTTAGCTTGTGAAATAATCTTGAGATTTGGGTGTTGGTTTTCTATCTAGGTATTTTGGTGCCATTTTTTGATGGCTTTAGCGCATGGTTTGGTAATTATAATTTGATGGTTTCATGTTTTACTTATCCTATTTATAGGATTCTCGAGATGGAGGTATCTATAGTGAGTTTGTCGGTACTATAATTCTGTCGAAATTACTCTAGGTCTTTAGCTGGTGATACTCTTATAAAGGGTTGATATAAAAGTGTATAGTAACTATTTTTAGATTACTAAATAATATATTAGGATACTTTAGAGCATGATTTTTCTCTCAAAAAGGTTCACCCCATGCACGCCTATGTTGTGGAATGTATTTATGTTTTATATGGTTTTTTCTTTTTATAATTATAAGGATCTAAAATTTACATGTAATACTCTCCTCTAAGATTAGTTAAAGAAGAATTTACTTGTACCTTTCTTTATTTCAACTTAATATTAACAATAGAAATTAGTACAAAAAAAGTTCATGGAAAAATTTGGCTCAGATAGAGTAAATATGATGACCTTATTTTATAGTCATTTACTATGCAAGGTTGAAAACTAGTAAGTATTCCTTTACCTATAGATGTTATCATTGAAATTTAATGTCCTAAGTTGAATTATTATTTGTAGGATATGTATATATTGTGAACCTTATGCTAGTGTTTTATATATTTTGATGTATACAATAATATGTATTAAAATAAATATTACCCAAGTAGTGGGAGTTCTTAGTAGGTTTATGTAGATAAAATTGATAGAGAGAATTGGGTAAACCCACAAAAGTGGTTTACAATTTGAGTGAGGAAGGAAAACTTGCAAAAAATGAACCCATGCAAAAAAAAAAGGTTTTTGGGGTTCGAATGAACCCAAAGGTTTGAGCAAACCAAAAAAGGGTTTGAATGAACCTTGGTTCGAGTGAACCAGTTAAATACAAGGTCCCACCATTCCTGCCAAAAAACACAAAGAAAAACATGTTTTGATCCCCCTTTTCCCTCCTTCTCCCCCTCAGGCACCAACAAAATCCAAAATTTTGCGCTTCAAAGCTCAGGTTGAGGATGAAAATGGAGGAGACTTCACAAACCCAACTGGATGATGGTAGTCCTCAGAACGAGCTATCCAATGAATATAATTTTAATATGTTTTGGTTTTATTATGTATTTGTTTTCTTAGTTTTATTAAACATAGGTTTTTCACCGAGAATCAAGCTCTTTGTTCTGCACATGTGGAAAAAGAGCAGATTATCAATTTTTTTTTAAAATATGAGTGCACCAGATATTGAAGTCCTTGATCCAACAAAAAAATTTGAATTTTGATACATGCAAAAAACGTTACGTTATATACGGTCCGCCTATGTCTGAATTGTAAGTGGTTTGACTTCGAGACTTGATTAAGGAAAAAAATATTCAACAAAAAACTATGAGACCAATTGGAAGCACTAGATATCAGAGTTAAAAATCTAAATTTGAAAGAATTAGAATTTATCCTTCATGGAAAAAAAGTTATGTTGTATACAGTGAGCGTCACTCCTTAAAAATGTTGTTTGCTGAAAAATAACTAGTTTTTAAAGGAGATGGAAAAATAAGTGCAATCTGATTCCAATTTTTTTGGAAAAAATATATTTAGAATCTACAGAAAAAATTTCACAATCACTAGTTTGCATCATCTTCAAATTCCCTACGGTTTAGCCGCTATAGTTGCCCGAAAGTGAAGATTTAGTTAGAAAAAATATTTTAGTGTCCAGTTTGGCCAAAAATTGTAAACCACTATTGTGGGATCACCCAATTGGTATCATGTTAAGAGGCTATTTAAATATTTGGGAGGAATTTTTAATTACTATATATTCTATCATGGTTCTAATGACATGGGAACATCTATGAATTTATTGATTTAAATTAGATACGTGATTTGGACAATACAATGTCTATGAGAAATTATGTTTTCTTTACGAAGTTTGGTAGTGTTGTTAGTTGGATGAGTATGAGGTAAGGTCTGGATAATTTCTTTGTCTACTACCAAAGTAAAGTACATGTCTTCTAAACATCTGCTAAGGAGACAATATGGTTATAGAGGCTGTGTTTAGATTGGTTTTGTTTGCAAGGTGGTGAAGATAAGTTGTGACAATCATAGTGCTATTTTTTGGCTAGGATTCCCATGTACCACACTCACTCTAAGCATATAGATACATATAGTATCATTTCATTCATGATATGGTATACAATATTAAGGTCATAATTTATAAGGTTGACTCTCTTGATAATTTTTAAGACCCCCTTATAAAACTAGTTAGCATGGATAAGTTTTGTTGGTGTAGGTAGGCTAGATACGCCTTTCCTTGTCCTATAATTAGTTTATTTTATAGTTTCTTATTATGTCATTGACTTAGGGATGCACAACATTTAAGATGAGTTTATCCATGCATCACTCTTCTACTAGTATTTAAGCCATGTAAAAACATATTCTTACTGGAGAAGTTATGATCACGTAGGAAAAGTTGAATTATACAATTTTGTCCTTTGAGAATGTAAATTAGAAAATAAAATATATCTCATACATGGTCCTTATGTACATCAAATTATCTTACTATTTTTCCTTTTCATGATTTTATTTTTATAAATAAGAATCTATATAGCTCCTTTTAAAGTTAGATTCATATTTGAAAATCAACACTTTCATAAGCCTTGTACATGTCAAAAATTTTCACTCATAAGACCTATAGTAGTCTTAATTTATGTGTCTAGAATCTATTAGATTATTGTACATGTAACTATGCAAGTAATTGAAATATTAATTACAATATTTTTTATTTATATGTTCCTTTTGTTATTGTTTGTAGATTATTAATTATCTTTTATGTTGCTATGTGTTGGTGTAAATACGTGTTTTACCTATCTAGTTCACTAGTAGGTCCTATTTACATGTTAAGTTTACTTAGGTCCTACTTGGAATATTTATAGAAGTCTTAGGTGTCATGTGAATTATCTTATCCTATCATGACATTTAAAAATAATGTATCCTAAGTCATTTAATAATGTTGAGGTTGTTGTCTCATCATACATGATTAAAACACATGTCATGACCTTGTCTAATCCTATCTCACAACGTTGCCTTTATAATCAAGGCATCATACGTACATTTATATATTCCATCTTATAATCTTGCATCCTTAATCATAGAAATATATTCTTTCCATTTCTCTCTTGTGGAAGATATTTTGGTTTGGTAGCTAACCTTGGGGTGTTGGGAGTTCACATTTAACTCTTGCACTATGATTATCTTAAAATAAATTAGTTATAATAGATATTAAAGTTTGTGTTGAAATATATATGAGAGATAAGTGAGAAGGTTATCTATTCTATCACATCACCCCTTTCCCTTTCCCTTTCCCTTTTAGTTATTTTATTTAAAAAAAACTCTTCCCTTTTCTTAAAAAGGTAGATTAAAATAAAATATAAGGAACCAACCTACTCCACGGATTATTTTGTTGAGTAGTGTCCCACATTATCATAACTTTCCATGTTACCATAAATTTTAAGTGTAAAGGTGAGCTTAGAAATGAGCCTAATTAGTATTATGTGAACAATAATAATGAATAGTTGAGTATGAGACATTGATTGTGGGATGTATAACTATTTATTTAGGAGTGAAATCTATTGATATGCATGGTGATTCATAATTAGTGGCTAGATAAATCATTAGTGATTATAAGATGAAATATGCTAAACTTGAAAAATACCATGAATTGGATTTATAGTTATTTGATCCTTTTTTTTGATGCGTAATAATATTTCTATTAATTATCAAAATGTTTACATAATGTCTGCATATTAGGAACTGTATGATACTATTTCCAAAACAAAATTGCCGGACCTTACCCGACATAGAGAAACAACCACAACACCACCACCTAACATAATGGAGTGCAAAGACCATTCAAAAAACACCCCACAACTCATGCTAAACTAGATAAAAATCCCCCAAAACAGCTCTCAACCTGAGCCAACAAAGATTATAGTAAGACCAAAAAACTTGATACATTGCCATTACAGTGATTGTATTCATAAACTAAAACCTAAACCACCTCACCGCCACCTAAAACCCATTTAATTTAGCGAATTGATCAAACTCCGACACCCATTCAAAGTTAGTGACTGGCCCAAGCCCCAACATTTTCTTGAGAAAGCTTATGCCATAGCCAGTAATTTTTCGGTGTCGCACCAAGGCCATACCTTTTAAATCCAGCAACAAGGGATAGATTTTGAGTACCTCATCGGGAACCTTTACTAGAGGGAGTTCATTGGGCCACGACGCACCATGTCCTAGGAAATTCACTTGCAAGGTCTCATCCAACCTACCCAAAAGTTCTTTCTTGAAGAGCTTGCTCATTATTGCCTTCGCTTCCACCTTAAGTGTTCAAACATCAAGCATGGATGCCAAGAACCATGAGACAATATGGGTATTAACCTGGAATGTCTCTCAGTTTTTCAAATTCCCTTTGCCCAAGATCATCTTCACCCCACCACCAAATGATGGTCAATCCTTAACATGATCTACTTTAAATGCTGATTAGTTATTGATTTAAATGTAGTCTATCAAGCCTTACTGTCTAAATGTATTAGGGTAGCAAGACCCAAACTCACTAGTGCTTCCACATTCATCTCCACAATGAATTTGGACCACTCTTCCATCCTCATAGAATGAGAGAAAGCCAAGAAAATGCTAAAATTTTGCAAAAACCTTACCACCCAATGATATTTATGGTTCTCGTGCCGCCCAACCTAGCACACTTACTACATTGTGCAAAAGCGTGCTTGCCATCCAAAAACCTTGCTCACATGCCACCTGACACCAATCATATGTGAGGTGGAGTCATGAAATTCCATAGGGGAGAGAGGGTCATAACCATGCTGATCGAGCTGTAGATTCAGTGCCTTCACATGCTATAATTACCGTCGGTGAAGGCATCACAGAGAACTAGATGAATTGATAAAGCATCATTTCATCGGCCTTCAAGCTTCCCCACTTGTGTGGACCACTTGCCTATCGAACACCCAGTGAAAAGAGCCTTTTCCAAATTAGATTTCCACCTAGGAAGACCCTAAGATAATTCTTGCTCACCCTGAAGAACCTGGCCCTACCACCAAATGATATGTGGTAGGGCACCCACGCAGTCGCCCATGGTTATTTGATCCTTTTAACTCATTTAAATAGACATTATTCTTTCAAAGGATAATAGAAACATACATGTTATGGCTACTATACCCTACCTTATGAGTGGGGATGATGGTAGTTTCAATTTATATTTCTCATTCCTAGATTATGCTTATTAGCCATACACAACTCTTCTTTTAGTTTACATGTTTCTTTGATTAGTGATGAGTGGTTTTAGGCTATTTTCACTTATCTTAATTTAGGGTATTTTCTCCTAATTATTATAAAAATACTTTTATCTACTTCCACATGTTTTTTATTATGGGGAAAAACAAGTTTTGATGGGACCCAAAACCCATTACAAAACAATTTTAAAGAGACCCACAACCCATCCAATAAAAACATGCTACAACAAAGATAAGCCATAAACCATCAACAACCAAATAGCAACAACACTAGAAATAAGGTAGGACAACACATGATGCACAAAGGAGAAGTAAGGACCAAAAGCCCTTAACCAATACAAGCAGGTTTTACCTGGGACCTTAAACCCAAAGGTTTTGAAGGGACCTTAAACCCTTAACTAGGTTTTTCTGGGACCTTGAACCAAAAAGAGAGCCATCAACAGGGTTTGACCAAAACCTTAAACCCAAAAACATCAAAGACTAAAAAACAATAGCCTTCTTGTAGCTCCAACCAGTTTGAAACACCATCCCACACACCACCTCCATAGGGCAGGCCCCCTCTCTATAGGGGAGGAAGAAACGATAACTCGAACCACCAAAGTATCCCAAATCCTGCTCATACAAGCTCCACCTCAAAAGGAACAAGTAAAGGAGAAGAAGACTCTCCATTGGGCTTGTAGAAAACAACTCCACCTCAAAAGGAGTAGGATCTACCTCAACAAGAGAAAGCTTCATCTCTAGAGAAGACACCATTTGCAGAAACCAGCCAAAAGAAACCACTTCGGAAGAACAAGCACTCATAGCCACCTTAGACATCAAACGAGAAGGAAACAAGAAACCGTGCATGAAGATCAAGTCAACCCACAACAAAGGGAGCACATGCTCAAGATCTAGCAAAAAAACCAGCTCCCAAAGCATCCACCAAAGATAGAAAAAATATTTTCCCCAACACACCCCAAAAACATCAACCATCAAATGGGAAACCACGACAAAATCTTACACACATCATCCTCCGATAAAAGAGGAGCAATAGAGAAGGCCCCATAAAAGGCCACCACAAGCTCAAAAATAACCAGCCCCTGTAAAAACAAGAATAACAGATAAGCCCAATAGGAGGACAACACCAAACAATGAAAATCCCCTTTAACAATCCATGAGGGGTTCATCCCAAGCCAAAGGAGCAATAGAGACAACTTGGTTTTTAGGATACTCAATAGAAACAACCTAGACAAGAAAAACCACCACCCGTCCATAAAGGACATCTAACACCGAGGAAAGACGATCCAGAACAAAATCGACCACCCATCCTCTAGAGCATCGAACACACGAAAAATGACCAGAGCAACAACACAGTATTGGAGCCCACCCAAGAGCAGAAACATAGAAAAACTAGAGTGAGTAGCAAGCTCCTCCACCAAAACCAACCAAGCCATACAAAAGACACCATACCACCAAACGATAAGACTCTGTCAACGAAAAAGAGACCGCACAACAAAACCCCACACCAGAAGGAGCAATCGACCTAGTAAAGGCCTTAGGGGGGAAAGGAAGAAAACAACCAAAGGAAGAAAACCATTGCCAGGACCAACGAGAAAGGCACCAGATAGAAAGGGGAAAAGACCCTAGGTTGCATGGTGGGGAAAGAAAACCATCCAACTCCAGAAAGGCCTCCATCAACCCCAACCCAGACATAGAGACAAGAACCGCCACCAGCACATAGACATCATCATCGCCATCAACTTATCCATCATCCTCAGACACCTCCATAGCCGTGCCCTCACCATATTTCAAACATGCCCTCCTGCTCACTCACCCACTCACGATTGCCATTCCTTATCTACTTCCATATGTTAGTTGCTAAATATTTAATTATTATGGGTTAAGGACTATTACAATGGCTTATTACTTAGATGCCTTGGTGATCATGACAAACATTACTCTTTAAGAAGCCCATGGGGATGCCTATGGATATAATTTAGTGCTAGGCTATTGGATCATACAATTCTATGTATGTGTTATTATTGGATTAAAATATTGAGAAAGACATATTTAAAAAAAAAAACTATATGGCATGTCAATCACATAGTAATCTAAACACACAACTCTTCACATGATTTTCATCCATTTACATCATCTTGGTCATTTTATATGTATGGGGGTTATACTTGGTGGGTAAGATTTCCTTGACTTCTTCAAAGGGGCACTCTTTTATTATCATTGCTATAGATTATTTCACTAGGTGGGTTTAGTTCATCTTCCCCTTGAATCCACTATGAAACTTGTTATTTATGTTTTCATTATGGATATTCTTATTTCTAGATTTAATTTTCCATCTTATATTGTCACAGATAATGGTTCAGTTTTCAAAAACAAATTATTTGAAAATATTTTAAGGAAAATTTCAAATTCACCAATAATTTTCCACTCCTTACTATCATAGGGTAATGGTGAAGCATAAACTAGAATAAGAATATTGAGTAGATTTTGAGAAAAATAGTTGATAAGTATGGTACTAATTTGCACACAAAATTTTCCTACATTATGGGCTTTCTATAATAGTATTTAGAGTCCTACTAGGTATAAATCTTATTTATTAGTTTATGTTATTGGTCCCATTATGCTTCTTGAGCTAGAGATTCCTTTATTGCATGTTTCTCATCATGCAACTATTAGTGATACTAGATATCGAGATTAAATATTACATGAGTTTGAAACATTTGATGAGAGAACAAATAATAAATTGGATATCTTCAAACATATAAACATAAAATTAAAGAAAAATTAAACTAAAGGTGTTGCTTGAATAGAGATGATTTTATTTTGCTGACTTGGTTCTTTGAGCTAAACCCCAAAATCCAACTACTAAATAAGAATTATATAGAAATTTTTATCCTAACTAAGTGGGACCCTTCATCATTATTTCTCAGTTTGAAATAAGATATTTTGTTTTATCTAATCTAGAAGGAAACCCAAAGAAGGATCTAGTTAATACTACCAATTTACACCACTAGATTAGTATTGATTAGAGTGATGCAAAAGTATACCCTAGGATGGTTATCAATTTTTTATAATTTATAATTGATTCTTTTTTCACTTATTTTCCTTTCCTAACTATATGTGTTATTTATTATCATTTTTATCACCTTAGATGACATAAGGTAGATTGACATTTTTCCTATGCATTCATGTTCATATCCCAAAGGATATGTATCTCTATGGTTATTTTATGTGTTGGTACTAACATTGTTTAAATATCTCACATGACATGTTTTTCTCTACGTACACCAATTTATCTTTTAACGTTATCTCCCTTTATTTTATGTGCTTACTTGTACATCTATTGGTATATCTCATTTTATTAATTATAAGGGGGGTATATAAATTATCATTGGCATTTCTTCATGTTTATGATTATAGTGATAATATTTATGGTCATTTTTGGTAGTACATAGAGATTCATTTCTATTTTGAGATGAATTATATTACCACATAGTTAGGTCCATTATCATGATACTAATTGAGTTAAATCCTTCTTTTACATGGTCAAATTCCTTTGATTCCTTATTTACTTGGTTGAGATATTTCAAGTTTATCTACTTGGTTGGATCAATAATACTTTCTTCTTTGTTAGGACTTCTTACCCTTCTTCTTTTTGCTTTTTACTACTTTCAAAGTTCTTTTTAAACAAGTTGAATGTTAAGGTCAATTTTAAAAGTGTGATAGTTATTACTCATTGCATGCTTCATCTATTTTGAAAAGTTTCTAATTTGGAGAACTCATGACAAGCAGAGTATACATGATCAACATCCATATTTGTATCTTTTAAGTGTTTGAAAATAGTGAAATTCTATGTTGACTAGTTAATTTTACTTTGACATGTATTTTCATATTAGATCACATACAATTCAAAGTGGGGGAAAGATCTAAAGGTGAAATAATATACCCATGCTCTTTTCCTTTTTTATTTTGGATCCATTGGAATTGGGTTGTCCTTAATGCATTTAGTAGCGTGCAAGATGACATATTTTGTGTGGTAGTTAGAAAATAACTTTACCCTAGCCTATCCCTATCATTTGAATTTGACTTTATGTCTCCATATTTAACCATTCATCACTTTTGTTTAGATTTACTAGTGTAAAACTAATCAAATTATTTTCCATGATCGTAGATCTAAATCCTAAAATTTTAAAGTTGAATTTTTTAATTTAGACCCATGTTTTCCTCCCTTACTAGCCATTGAGTCAATTAAAGGGTAATTTATTTTAAATTAAACACTAAGGTGGTGTATTTAAGGACCAACCCTAATTCATTTAGAGAATTTAGGAGAGAGAAAGGAATCTATTGAGCACATCTAGAACTCAATTGCAAAAGGATGAAAATTGTTACAACAACATCACATCATATGCTAGGTATACTACATGTTTGCTTGCCATCTTCGATCTTGATCCATCATTATTGAATCAAGCCACCTTTGGGGTATGACTTCAAAGAAAACATGATACTGGAAATTTAGCTGATTCCTCAAATGTGATATTAAACATTATAAGATATTCCTTTAAAAGCATCAAGTTTCCACAGTCCATGATAAATATCAAGCGAGCAATTTTTGGATTGAAACTGTGTTAATTTTTTATATCAACGTTTCAGATCATACTCCATGATCCATCATCAGGATGATATGCATGCACAAGAGTCTCTCTTGTACCTGTATATCATCCTGATAATGCATCATGGAGTATGATCCGAAACGTTGATATGAAAAATTGACACAGTTTTAGTCTAAAAATTAATCAAAGATATTCCTTACTATGATATAAACATTAAAAGATCAAGGTGAATTATTTTTTGTAATCATATTTCTTCTAGTGTAGTTTTGTATGTGAGTTCACTTCCATAAGCATATATTTGAAAGAAAGTGAAACACAATAAGTTTGTAGATTCAAAGAAATTTATCTAAATAGTGCCCAAAATAATACATTAACAAACAAATTTCTAACATCTTCAACATCATATTCTATCATAGAACATTGAGCTAGATATTATATTTAATTCATTCAAATTTTTCATTTTATTTTTATATTAGTCCCGACTCATTTATCTAAATCGATTAATTAGTAAATATTGTATTTGTTTAATTACCCTAAATATTTATGAAGTGTGATTTATTCCTTATAAATATAACTAAGTACACATGATAGTTGTCCAAAATAGAAAGGCTCATTAAATGACTTGAAATTTCCAAACATGCAAGGTACAAATTCATTCTATCAAGAGCTTGGAATGCATGACATTGTCTTAGAAAAATCCCCACACATGAAATTTGAGCCTCCTTAGACAATTCTAATAAAGAAAATGTGATAGTTGACATATAGACATCCTTTGTATGAAAGGATTTCAATATAATGACTGCAGTATTCGGATCAATGAATAAGCGAATGACTTCAATAATGTCTAAACAATCTATACAACCAAGAGACATAAGAAATATACTTTACACGAACACATCCACTATGTAGACACCATGGCTGCGCATATGAAAATTTCAAAAATCTTTTTACTATTGAATCTTCTTCTAAGAGATGGCGAGTTCGCATTAAAAAAAAATAATAACAAACCGCTGCTGACGTTCATGTAATCCGACTATCTTATATTATATATATATATATATGGTCAATATTGCCAGCCTATGCATGGCTATCTGTATTTGAATTATACAGTCAATGGTGCATTCCATTACCGAGCTATTCTAAGCTTCCAATCTTATCCTCATTGAATAGGATATCATTAGACAACAGTGACCGCAAGCTATAAATTGCGCTTCCGTTCGCCTTTACTTCAACTCCTATTTAAACTTGCTTATTCTATCAAGCATGTCGAAGCAGCTGACTTATCTGGCGATATTACTAGCGTTTCAGGGCATAGCAACAGAAGCCGCGTTGTTCAAATGGCCTCAAAATTATGTGCTGTCCAACACGGCAACACTACCCCAACGCTCTGCTGTGGAGGGCAACTTCAGAATAGCAGTCGACTCATCGGGCAACCGCATTACCAGTCCCAACGGCGACTGTGCCCTCGGATTTCTGGACCACAACAACTCAGGAAAGTTCACTCTCTCCATCGTCTTCATTCCCTTCTATTCATCGCCAAAGGGAACAGAAATCTGGAGCGCCAACAGGAATAATCCGGTGGGGGAAAGCACCAAGGTGGTGCGTAACGCGCAGGGCCATTTGGCTCTCCTCGATTCCGACGGAACCGAAGTCTGGTCCTCCGGCGGCTCCGTGGAGTCCATGGATTTGGGAGAAACGGGAAACTGGGTGCTCTACAATACTACTGATTCCAATCTGGCGAAGGAGAATACCACAGTATGGTCCAGCTGGAAACATCCCACCAATACGCTCATGATCGGGCAAATATTCAGAAGCGGGCAGAAACTGGTGGGCAATGCGAGCCCTACAAATTCTTCCGAGGGCCGCTTCTCCTTGGTGGCCGAGAAAGGAGGCGTAGTGCTTTATTCTTCGCCTCAGTCCTTGCCTTACTGGGTCTGGGCCTTCCCGGGCCTCTCGTATCAGTACATAAAGAGTCCTTGCACTTCTGGGTCCGGGTCATTCATGGTGCAGTTAGTCTACTCAGCAAATCTGATTTCAATGGGCAACATAGGAGACGCAACAGTGGGGCAAAGGCCTAATAGTAATGGGTCGTCCTGTTTCCCCACGGCAGATTCAGATACTCTGCCTTTTCATACATTCCAAGGCGAATCTCGGCTTCGCTTTGTGAGATTAGACTCGGACGGGAACCTGCGAGCGTACATGGCGAGACCCATAAGAGGAATTATGGGAAGCAATCCTCAAGAATGGGCGGTGGACTACGAGCTGTTCCCTTCGTGCTTCAACTGCAGCCTCCCTTCTGTTTGCGGTCCATACGGCGTTTGCTCCAATGGGCAGTGCAGTTGCCCCGCCGCCATGTTCACCATGCGAGAGGCATTTCAGCCGGATGCGGGTTGCTCACCTCCGCGTCCTCTCAGTTTGACTTGCAGAGGATCGGCAATGGTGGAAGTGAAGGGCCTCGATTATTACCCCAACAAGTATCTTGCTTTTACTGCTTCCACCATCTCCACAGCTCAGCAATGCAAGGATTTGTGCGTCTCTAAATGCCCTTGTGTTGCATCGTTCTTCCGTTCCGATTCGCGTACATGTCTTTTGACTTTCGATGGCGTGGATAGTATGCAGCTCGTCAGTTCTAACATTAGGGCGTCTTACACAGCCTTCTTCAAAGTCCAAATGTCTTGAAGACCAGGTTCTGCTGCATTCGTTTTAGATTTCCGCCATGAATAATGCCCAATTGTCTTTACGATTGGCTCTCTCTTGTGTTACAAAATTATATGTCTATTGCTCGGTTCGACTTATTTCACTCCTATACAGCATGGCGACGTTTTGTTTTGATTTTTTCCCTGAAAATAAAGCTCAAAAACATTTCAGATCCTCCATTGATCTACAATAGTGGTATTACTCGCCCCTGAATTAGTGTCCTCGAGCTTAAAGAGGATATATTATTAAGTTCTACTTTCTATCTAGGTCAAAAGTCTTATTTAACATAATAATGTTAGTGCGTTTTTAAGTCCCTCATGAATAGATGTACATCTCTTGTGAAATATAATTTCTAAAATATGTAGAGACGTAAGATAACTTGTGAAATATTATATTAAAATTATTCTTTATATATATATATATATTATTTATTATATAATAGAATATAAAGTAATTTTAATATAATATTTCATTGTTTTGTATAGAAATGTACATTTGTAAATGATGGGTTTAAAGAGCACACACATTAATATAATTATATTATAAAATAATGTAAATAAGTTGATATAACATACGTAACAACGATAAATAGACGAAGACATGGTAAAATGAAAAATAAAATAGAAAATAAGACTTTTGATCCATGTAGAAAGTCACAACTCAGTGTGTACTTTTTAAGTATGATCTATTAGTGTCAAGTGGACGTATTCATGGAGCCTAGTCATGTTTAAAGCTATTACTATATAGATATTTAGAAAGGGATAGGGATCATTCTATGATAAAGCATTAAATTGTTAAATTTAAACAATGTGGGCATGTTTATATAGAAAGCACTAGGCATTGAGTTCAAATCCTTAATTTTTATCACATAAAAAATTAAAAAAGAGTTGAACCATACATATGAGTGTTCAATTTATGATGGTAATAATTATGTCATAAAATATTGCTAAATTTAAACAATGTGTTACACTTCAATTAATTAATAAAAATATTAAAAAGATAAATTAGTTAAAAAAGTTATATTGAAAAGATTAATTATTATTATTTTTTAATTTTTTTAATTAAAATGGTTTAAAATAGTAAAAGTGTATCTCAAGTGTTATCGTTTCTCTCATAATCCATCAATATTTTCCAATATGACCCTATAACTTCAGTATCACCTTGTGAAGAAACAAACATTATTTAAATGCTTAACATTAATTATCTATAGGAAAATTAAATTAATTAAATTAATTAAGAATAAATTAACCTAGATAACAAAGACAAAAAAAACACAAACCTATGTCACATTTCGACCAACAAAATAGTTTGTAGCAAAATGTTTTTGGGTGAAACATATTTTATTGAATATGTTTCACCCAAAACCAAGTGCCGTCAACGTGGAGCATACATGGATTAGCACATTCAGTCATATATGTTGTGGGTGAAACATATTTGATCGAATATGTTTTTCTTGAAACTAATTAAAAGAAAAAAGAAAAAATGAGTAGGGAATTTCATTTGAAACTTGCTCTTGACAAACAATTTTGAGTAAAACTCCATCATAGTGAATGTGATAGTGACCTGCACTAGGTAGGCTAGACTCACTCCCTATGTTTTTTTTGGGTTTAAGTTTTCAAGTACTATTTTTATGTAAATGGAGACAAGATGGTGGTAAAATTATATTTTATTTTTATAAATTAAAAACTCTTATATTTCAACCCTACAACCTTACAAGTTCTATACATTTGACAATTCAATTACTTCATTTTTATTATTTGCTGTTAAAAAATGCAAAATTCTCCCACAACCCACAATCCTATCAAACTTATATTTGTAGGCCGACAATCCTCATGTGTATTAAGAACCTTTATACATCCCTTGTAAAAGGTTCATTCTCTTTCTTTCTTACACTATAGCTCTTTGTTATTAATTTAATAAGCCAAATACCTCATTTGTAAATTTAACCCCGTTTCTTAATCCGACAACCTCCATATTCACAAGTTAACTCACTAGATATTTTTACATACAAATGTACATCTTTGTATGAAAATGAACCATAGATTTTTGTAGGATGGTTTCTTTCTTGCACTTCTAAGGTTTTTCACCTAAAAGGAGAAAGGTATCCCAAAAAGGGAATCTATGGGTTCATTCCAGACTATTGCAAATGTGATTGAAATGTGTCTAAATGTAATGCTCTAAATACAATGAACTGAAAATAGAAATGAATTATTGATGCAAAACTAATGAAATGTAAGATGTTTGAAAAAACAATGTGAAATGACCTAAGAATACAAGCAAACTGTAACATAAATGAAAGGTATTGGAGAAATACACCTGGAAACTGGAATGTGCTGGAGAGGAGCTCTGGAATCTTGCAGAATTTGTTGTTGAGGCCAACTAGGACACTTACGCCAAGTTGGGCGACTTAGTCCTATTTTAGGGAGATTCTGTCGGAACAGGTTTTGGGAAAATGGGTATTCAAAACCATAGAAAACACTTTTTATGCCCGACAGTGGGACTAATTCACCAATGATGGCGACTTAGTCCACCTTCAGCTTTTAGGAATCTTGAAGATGCAATATGTAGCTTTCAATCTGTACTTGAGCCTCTAATAAGAATCCAGATCCAAATTTGCAGACTTTGACATGTAGGTGATCTCCAAGATTCTTTTAGGGTTTTGTTGACTTTGAATGATGTTGATGAAATGTTGACACCTTTTAACACCATTCTCTTTGATAAATATGCATACAAGACTTGCAAAACACACATGCAAAGAGCGAAAAAGGGGTTAAGGGTTAGAGAATAGTCAAACCCCATTTTGGTAATCAAACCCTTGAAAATGAAATGAAATGGAAAGAGAATGATGATCAAGAATGACATGCAAATGCTACAACTCACCAAACCCTTGAAGTAGAAATATGAAAATATGCAAGTAGATGCTCCAATGGACGAAATGCTTGATGATGCCTAGAATGCTTGATACTTGAAGATTGCTTGATAAGGAGGGATGGAAATGAGGGGGAAACCCTTTATTTATACATGATTTTCCCTAATTTCCTTAAAATACCTCATCACAGGCCAACCTCAAGGTCTAGAGAATAATATCTTGCCAGAAGTATAACATAATTTTGATTTTAAGCTAGATGGGACTAAGTCGCCCCAAGTGGCGACTTGGTCCCACCAAGGCAATTTTACTAGGTGTTAGAAATTAAAGTGTATTTAATGATGTTTAACGAGATTATTCTCTGAAAAATACTTAAGTATGGCTTGTAAGTGCATTAAGGGGCCATTTAAACATAAGAAAGGGTCAAATTATTGATGACAAGCCTAGGAAAGTGTGAGAGTTTGTTACAACTCCCTATAACACTTTGAAATAAGGCTTTGTAAGTGATAAAAAGTGAATTTTATTAGAAAGGTCCTAGAAAAGTGTGAAAGTGTGTTACAACACTTCACAACACCTTTGTAAAACATCATTAGATTTTTATTGATTTACAAGAGTTCAAGGCCTAATGTGAATGTGTTAGCCATAAATTACAACATTAAATCTAGGCAAAATGAGTCCAAAATTCATAGGAAAGGCCCAAATGAGTGTGAAAATGTACAAGGATACATTTTTCTATGTTACAAACAAGCTTAAAGATAATACACACTAATGTTATTATGTTATAATATAATATTCATGAGTTGATATGACATGTGTAACAATGGCAGGTATGCGAGGGCACAACAAAATAAAAAAATAGAAATAAGAAATAATAATTTTGATCGTGCACTTTTGGAAAGCTTTGTAATGGTGTTTCAGGCTATGGAGTGGAGCCAATGAGATATGAATATAATCAAGGATCATTTGTAGCCAAATGTTATGGTTGTAGTTGGGGCTTTCAATATGGATATGAAGGTTGGGAGTCTTGCACGAGTATTTTTAATATTACCACTACCCACAAGAGTAAGAAAATCAAGCAAGCTAGCACACTATTCTGAGGTGTAGAAAGAGGCAATATACACACCTTTAACTTCTACATAGGTATAGAAAGTGCAATCTTGTCCCTTGAGTAGATTTCAAGAGCTTTCAAAGTTGTTGAAGGATTGTGCTTTCTTATTCATCAAAAGCCACTTTGGGTTGGTCGATGGCTTGCATTTATGTATGAATTTATGTATTTAGTTCTTGAAGTTAATGAAATGGACGTTATCCCATTGGTAGTAACTTATCCATAAAAAAATTGATCCACAAAAAAAATCAAATCTTAGTGTGTATTATTTAAGCCTAACCTATTAGTGTCAAGTGGACGTATTCATGGACCCTCATCATGCATAAAGCTACATATATATAAATATTTAAAAAGGTATACTGATAATTCTATCATAAAGCATTAAATTATTATTTATTTAAACAATGTGGACAAGTTTATATAAAAATATTTGAATTATAAAGTAATTATTATTTTTTCTTTAATGGTGGGTCAATTTATCTTCTTGGATATAATTTTATACACTTGATTATCCAATTTTCTATTTATAATGTTACAATTTATTCTTGTCATCATTTTAACTTAATGTAGGTAAACCTTACCTTATTAGTATGGTTTCAATGGCTATAATGGTCAACTCTGTTACATTAAGACAACTCATGTCTCAATTTTTAAGTTTAATTTATACAAGTTTGTGCTAGTTTATGGAAGCCAAAATTAACTCATAAAGGAATCTTATTAGATATGAAAGAGAGTTAAATAAATGCCAATATTAAATTTTGGTCCAAGTCAAGTGTAAAACTGTATTAAAAAGATGCTACTAAATTATAGGGCATTTGGATTGTTACATGTAAAATGCATTGAAGGTACCTATTGAAAATCTACCCAAACTACACTTGGACATCATCACTCTCCTTTGTAGTTGTCTCCACTGTACTACTCCAATATAGAAAAATTCCTTTCCCAATGTCACAAAATCAAAAGCACTCTTGACTCCACCGCCTTACAATTACATTACTTACAATCCATTAATACTAACAATTCCTCACCATTCCTCAAGCTTACAAGCTCATAATTACACCACATTAACAAATCACTATGCATCCTCTATAACAACTTCATCACTTCCATTACAACCTAAATATTTAAATTCTTACTATAAAGCCACCATACAACTTTTGATGTATAAATATTGCCTAATTTTATTTTAATAATACATTTTATTTCTATTAGACCATGACACTTGTCTACCTAGAACTATGAAATTACCCAAGGAGGTCTAAAAGAGAAAAACATATTTTCCAAGACTTCATGTTAGATGCACAAAATAATTGAGAGGGGGGGGTGAATTAGTTGTATAATTAAAAACATTCAAACCCTCAATATCTTTTCAAACCCTTATCAACCATTAAACCATTATCATGCATTAGGAGAATGTAAATATATGAAATGATAATGCAAACACATCCAAACACATAAGAACACCAGATTTATGTGGAAAAATCAAGAAGGGAAAACCATGATGAGGATTATCTCACATATATATGAATTACAACACCAAATACAATTAGGTTCACTGCCCAGGGCTCACCACCTAAAAAAAAAAGAAAGACTCACTACTAGCTGGCTTACTACCAAGAAGAAAGAAGATAGAAGAATAAGACCATTACAAAGAAATTCATTATCTCAAGGAAACATGGGAAATCCACCATCAAAACTTTTTTTCATCCACAACCTTTGTCTCACTACTTCTAGAGTAACTTCAAGCACACTGAGAATGTAGACCCTTCTACTCACTACTTCAGACTCATAGGCATTAAGCTCACACTCAAATCACCACACAATCAAATTCACATATTTTGCACACCTTCTATAGATCCACATTCATATCCAACAATTGACCTTAAACTTATATGCCATCCATGACCTAAACAATCTCAATTAGGTCAACCTTAATGAAACATATGCACCTAAAATATGCAACACCAAAATAAGTCGGCACCAAACACCCTCGTGGTGGAAATAAGTGAAGGAATACCATATCAAGGGTTGACTAGGACCAAAATTCATATCACCACGCTAATCAACACATTCATAATCCATGAGGTACCTCCACAAATAACGCTAGCATGCTAGGTTGGCCAAACCTGAACTCAAACTACAAGCGACCACATACATGATTGTAAAATTCATATAGACCACACAAAAAAATTTAATAGCATCCACACAACACCTCAAAATATTATAGAATCATCAAAATATTCTACAACTCTACCACAACCACCTGAAACTGAGAATGCCATCATTCTATGCAACCAAACATACTCCCACAAAACACAACTTACTATCCAACATTGCGAAACACCTCAACACCTAAAAATTTAAGGGAAGAAAGTTACAAACAATATAAGAACGTCCCCAAATCTATAAGAAAAGAAACCTTATTGCAGATAAATTTAGAGCAATCTCATTTCTCCTTGACAACCTTCTACACAAACAGACAAATTGTCAAACACAACTTTCACAGTAGAACGATCTTGAACCCGAAACTCTAGATTTAGAACCTCTGAACACCTCTGATCATCATATAAAAACCACACAAGCATAACTTCAACCATGAAGAAATGTGGATCAAAACACTAAACACACCTCTATCACATTGCTCGTGCCCTTTTATTTAAATTTTCTCAAAAGAACTTAGAAACCAAGTGAACTTACTACAACTGCAACTCTTACTTATCAAGACATCAATGAGAATAATGATGCAAACACCACAAAACCTTCTTATAAAATCACAACACATCCATACTAGTACAAGAATTCTCCAACAATCTCCCCAACTATGATAATACCAACATCCTTCCAATAACTCCAACATACAATCTCTATATAGTTGGCATCAATGACCAACACCAACAATTGTTGACATCAATGACAATAGTAGAAACATACTTGCAACACTTCACATTATGACTATTTATTGTAGTTATTGACTCTTGATTTATGCCTTCATTTACCAAATGAACTACTTTCATATTAATTTGTTAAATAATAATTTTTGAAACTAATGTGTTTGAAATTATCCCTTAACCTTTGCACCTCTTCCACATATCAATTAAATTTATAGTTTGGCCTATTCCTTTTGATGATAGCATTAATCACAACCAAAAATTCTCTTTATATTATCATTTTAATTTGATTTTAAAAAATCCAACCTTATGATAAAATACGCCCATTCAACTTCATTATTTGTGCAACTCATGTAGATAAATATACCCTCCATATAACATGTATCTTGATGAGTTCTTGATCACAAAACTACTACCCACTATGCCTCAATTCCCTTTAGTGGTGCCATCAAAGTTTAATTTATAAAATCTCATAGCTTGAGAGGATGGCAAATTATCTCATTTTTTTTACCCTTTAGATATATTGGTTACCTCTAATACCTCGAATAAGGAGTCAATATAACATAGTTACATACAAATAGGATAAAAAACCATATTTCTATATCACATATTTGTATTTTATAATGTTGGAATAGTCCGTCATTCGTACACCACCTAGGATAGATTGTTTATTTTGTTTAATTTGTTGTCTATCAGTGTAACATAGGATATAGTTGGATATTTGGTTACACGGTTGAACTCGTAAGTTCTATTTTAAAGCACATAGTTCACCGCATTTCTGCCTGTTTATTTGGAAGTTGTATTAAGCAAATTGATATGTGAAAATATTATTATTGATTTTCTCTGATATGGTATCAGAGCCAGCGATAAAGGAGGTGGAAGAGAGGAGTGTGCTGGAGGAGATTTGATAGAGCATATGTTTGAAAAAATATTGGTGTGGATTTTCTGTTGGCGAAGTACATGGAGCAGCTTGTGATATTTGTTCTTGTCCAAAGCACCATTGAATCTTTTGCCTCGTCGATTATCTAAAGCATTTGGACGTGAAAGATCTCCATATTTTGATCATGTAGACCAGTGTGTAGAGCATTTGGATGTGAGCGAAATTCCGCTTACAGATCCTCCTTGGGTGACAACGCTCCAGTTTTGAGTTACAAATAAATTTCACTATTCTTTATTTTTTCTTTCCTACACATATAGAAAAAGAGCTAATGGATTGAAGGTCGTATTGCTTGTGGAATTTTCGTGCGGGATCTCTAAGAAGCGGAGTATGACACAACCAAACTATGATAGGAAAGAGTAAATTTCATGTAATTTATTTGCATTGTAAGTTTACTATGATAAGAAGACTTGGGGAATGTCTCACCTTTGGGATCTATTCCCGAGGGTGCCATGGTTTGCAATTTGGAGCAACCTAAGGTTGATCTCCCTGGCTTTCCCAAAGAAGATCCCACATTGGTTCCTTAGAGGTTTCAACCAGATGCAATAAAGATAGATTTGGATTGAAATCAGCATTGGGTTTCTATTTGGGAGGCGAAATACTCCACTTCTATAATAAAGATATTGTAGTTTGTGTTGATGCAAAATTTTGCATGTAGCAGCAGTCTCATGGGAAACTTAGCTATTGGGGGACGTTATGCGCTAGCTAAGTGACCTTTGAGATTTTACCGAAGCCGGCTCTTCGTTTAGTGGGGGGAGTAAAAGGTAAGAAAGATAGCATAAATATAAAATTTACACTACAGGCGATGCGCCAAAGTCTTAAGAAAATTTACCAGAGCATAGTGCAGAATGCAAAGGTCCGAACCACTAAATTGCTGTTCATTAAGCTAATTTTCTCAAAAGCACTTAAAATGTAAGAGTACCCTCTAATTTGCATAACATAACCTTAGCATAATTGTTAGCTAACACAGAAGAGTCAAAGAAAACATGATCTGTATTTATTGAGTTATGAAGGATTACAGAAAGCTGAAGAACAGGCATTTATACAATGAAAGAAGAAAACGACATAGACCAATAGTCTCACTAAATGCATGAATAAACAAAAAGGCCAAATTTATTTGGCACAGTCTAGAGTCTTCAAATTGAACAAAACTATTACAAAGGCCTTCTTCCTAGTGCTTGGGAGTTTTATAAAACTTAATCAACCACAATAAAAAGAAACATGGCCGCACATATAGGCTAGTCCACTGCCTAAAAACACACCAAGAGAAGAGCGAACCGCGAGCACAGACCGACGGCCCAGATCACCTCGAGCCACCACAACAAACATCAATCGCCCAGGAGCGTGCTAGCAAAGCCATGACATGGAACGAAAAACCATGCAGTAGCAGGAGGGGACACAAGGTGCCACAACAAGAAATGCGGCAGTAGGCGAGTACAAAAGGTCTAGAGGCATTTCCAAGGTAACTGGCGTAGCAGCAATCACCACATGTCACTCAGACAGAGCCTGATAGAAAATCAAAGAGATGCCCAGCGAAAAGCTCCGAGAGGGAGCCACGTGGAGCGCTATGAGCAAAATAAAGTACAAGGTGGGCCCAGCTCAGAAAGCAGCCAGATAAAGCCACGCGGCACGCAGACAGGGACCGGCAAAAAGCGAAGCGATGCAAAAAGCAAAAAGCCTCGAGAGGCAGCCACATGGAGCACTCCGAGGGCAGTGAGCATTTGTAAATTAATGCGCAACTGCAAAGGTAAATATAAAACCACAAAGGCTTAGTAGTTTTTTGTTGAACAGTTTGGCGACTCACAGGGGCATTTCGCTCGCGGAATGAAGAACCCCAGAAACTTTGGTTCAACATCCCAAAATTGATCACAACCTCGAGAGGGTGACCTACAGACTGGTCCAGACTTCGTTCGACGGTGCAGAGAGAGCTCGCAGATTCTCATGAGCCAGCCTTAGATCAATGATTGCCTTGAAAGACAATCTGCCTGATACTTTTATTTCCAATTCCAATTGGAAGAAGAGTTGTGCCAGCTAATGCACGATTCCCTCAATTTCCTCGACGGTCAGAGATTGATCAAAAGATTGGAAGATAGAAAGGTATTTCTTCTTCTCTTCGATCATTGCAACAATGTGCTCCACACCCGCTACCGCTTGATCCGCAGTGAAGGGCGAAGGGAGGCCTCTTTGAGTCAAATGGGAAAATTTTGCCCGCATGTCGCTGGTAACCTAGTTCAATCGAGCTCTGCATTCTGCTACTTGTTGAATTGTCTCATGCATAGAGATGAGGATACTTACGCCCATGGCCACCGTCATTCGGTCATCGATGCCCACGCTGCTCAATGCTTCATCGGAAGTTTCATACAACTTGCCCAAAAAATCCTAGCCTCCGGAACTTTGTCAGAAGTTAACTCCTGAACCTGCTGTATTGATTCACTCACTGTTTCCCAAAGGCTAGCCACTTGCACCATAAATTTCAAGGTGGGCTGAAGAGTAAGGCACAATGCCTTCACCTTGTCCTAGTATGATGCATACAACTCTTTGGCAATCACCAATGAGTTCATCTGGGGCGCAAGAGGTTGGGTCCTTAGGGTAGCCAATTCTACCTCTCTGCTGCTCAAATTTGTCTTCAGCTCCGACAAGTTTTTGTCCAATGTGGACATCTGCTCCTTCAGAGTGAAGACCTCTTTTTCTTTTTTTGCTAGGGCCAATTCGGCCCGTTTTTCCTTTTGAATTTCCAACTCCAAATTGGCATTCATTTCATTAATTTCAACATTGGTGTTCTACCGAAGTTCCTTCATTCCCTCACTTAGCAGGTCAGACTCAACGTAGAGTTTCTCCTCATTTGCTCAGCTTTGCTCGACCTCCTGCTGGAGAGTCGGATCTCTATGCTCAAATTTTGCAGCTCCTTGATTTCATTTTCGAAGGCACTCCTCTCATTGTCCAGGTGCTTTATTTCATTCTCTCGGGCTTTAAATTTGTTCACCTAGATGTCGACCTTTCCTTTGAGCTCAACTATCTGATCATCCTTTTTCTTTGCCTACCGGTTGAGCTTGAAATAATCAGTGGTCACTATTTTCTGGGTCTCCTCTATTAGCTCAACCTTATCTCATGGGCGGGCCTGCTGCAAGTCTAGCCTGACAACATTCACAAAATAATCACTCGATAGCATTTCTCCTACTGGTTTAATCACATTAGGAGTGATTTTTGTAAACATCAAGGAATTTTGACTTTCATTGAATACAGTTTGCAAGTGGGGCTCCGCCTGCCTGGTTGCGTCTTTTTGTCTTCTTTTGTTTATTCGGTTGGCGCAGGCGCTCTTATTTGCATCAACCTGCAAAAAATATTCCTGGGCAGGGATACCTAGGCCACCAGCAAAAGGGTACTCCTGAGGGACGACCAACGGGAAAGACAATGTACTTAACGCATCAAAAGTTTTGTTGGGCCTCGTTATAATGGCAAGGGAGAATGGCGGAATGAATTTGTTGCTTGGAAGGGATGGCAGTGAAGTGTAGGGAAAGGGTGGAGATGCGCCAACTGCAGGACTTGGCCTTGGAGATAAAAATTGCTGGCTCATGAGCCCAACACTTACACCAAATTGTGTTCCAAGCAAGGGATGGAAAGTGGAGGATGAAGGTGGGAAACCAGGAGGGGTAAGACTGGATTGCCCGAGAAATATAGTGAGAGAAAACTGGTGTGGATGAAAAAGTAGGGGCTAACGAGGAAGAAACCAGAGACATGGTAGAGAGAGAAGAGGGAGGAAAAGTTACTTGGGGCTCATGCGGAGCTGCAGATGTTTCAACTGCTTCCTCCATCGACCGCTCTTCTTCTCCACCTGCTTCTTTGGTTCATTGTCGCTTTTCCTCTGGAGAATCATCAAGGTCAAGAATGACCGGCCTCCGACCACTAGTAGTCCTCGCCCGCTTTCACGTTGATTTAGAGGAGCTAGATGGCTTCGATGCTTGTGCGTGTGGATCCTCCTCTTGTGCAGGCTGTTTACCAGTATCCTTCTCGTGCATTGGATTCCCGGCAATGGCAGGGGGATTCTGAGTTACCTCCTCCCCAAGCTCCGTGACAATCTCTTTTCTTCTATACTGCTGCACGAATGTTGAACGGTTCGAAGACCTTTCTATGTCCAAATGCTCATTCTCCCAGATATCATCAAATGTTTCATCAAGGGCTACTTCTTCATGAAGCTTGCCAGTTTCCAAAGTCTCCTGCCGGTATACCCAAAAGTCTCGAATCTTCTCGAGTGTCCAATTGAGCTTACTCAATTGGGTGCTCAGGGACGAGTTGATCTTCTGCCTGGGGTTGGCCTTCCTTGCGATGTAATAAAAATTTAGCCATGGCGGTCGATCATCCTCAATAGGTAGATATTCAAGGCCTACATATTTACTTAAATTACCCTCGGCATTTCTTTGAAGGTCCTAGAATGGCCGAGGCGAATGTGGGATTTTGGTGCCGACCTCAGATAAATTATTGCCGGGGTTGTGATGCCAGGTATTTTCTATCAATACCAACCCAAGATGACCCAACTTTGAAAGTAGAATCTCTAAAGTATCAATCTTCGAAGTCCTCTTCTTGATCAGGGACACGGATCCAAACATGATTGACAATAGCAAATGGGAGGTCAAGTGCTTCCCCCCCAGTAATCATTGTCAATGGTACATAACTGCCTCATTACTTCTAGGGCCAACACTCTCTCTGAAAGATAACGGGGGAGCCGGAAGGGCTCCTGGACAAACCTTGGTATGTGGAGTATAGTGAAATCCACGCTGAAGAACCAATCATAGGGCGGTACTAGCTTCCCCAACTAGGACTTTTGTCGGTGCGATATGCGTTCGGTCATATTGATGCCAGCTCCATCCAAAACCCTCAGAGTTGGGGCTAAGAATAAGTCCGAAAATGCATAATAATCAAAGGTTTTTGACATGATAGGAGTCCATTCCGAAACTGGCTTTCTCAATTCGCCCTCGTCAAAAATAGCCAGAGACATAAATGTTGAAAAATAATCTGGATTCTGATGTAAAATCAAGTAGGCCAGGAAGGAGGGATACCTAAACTTAGAGCCGACCTGGAATTCCTGCAGCTGCTACCAAATCCCATCACTGATGACTCGAGCAAAATCCAGGAGCGAAACCTCATGATTCTTCTTCAGCATGAAGCTAAAGCACATTTGAAACTCAAAAACATGTTTGTCTGTATCTAGACCACACACCAGCACCAGCATAGAAGTGATAGAGGAAGACCCACATTTCAGGGCCTTCAAACCAAAAGGGAATTTGGGTGGTGCTGAATTACTTGTTGGCTGATTGGTGCCAGAGCGGTAAAATTGTTGTGCCTTTTGGAGACCTCCCCACTTTTGTTGCATTCTTTTTACTTCAAAAATCTCAACCTCCCGGGTCAAGGGAAGTAGGATGCGCAACATATCTTGAATAGCTTCAAGGCTAATGACTACCCTGAAATTATTTATGTTGATCACTCCAGTATTTGCGTCGAAGCGTGCCGCGCATGCTACCACAATTCCTGGGCAAGGGTGTACCAAAGGAACCATATACTATGGAAGCCCACAAAACTATAGACGCTTGTTAAATTGGTCTGCTACATGCTTCATTTTTTCGCATGCGGCCTCCCGAAGGCTCTTAGGATTTTGGGATAGCTCGGGATCAAAGACGTTATCCCAATCCTCTACAATTGAAGCCTGATCTTTGTGAGGGATTGCATTTAGTATTCTCTGGTCCACCTGATGGGTGAAAGGCCAGCAAGGCTTTGTGGGTATGCCTGGAGTGGCATAAGACTACTGGTTGTAGAGCTGCACGCAAGGTGCTCTCCTCATTTGCTTGATTATAGTTGCTGGGGCCAGGGTCTATGTTGGGTTCTCTGAAATTTCAGCCATTTCGGTATTCGCAAGAACTTTTCTGCAAACCTTCGCAAACGACTCAACTTTTCTAAAATTTCTTTCCTTACGAATGCTTTAGCTGTTTTATCTTTAGGTAACTCCTTGGAATAAATGTGTTTCTGCATGCCTTAACTTGCCCTTTTGATTTTTGAGAAAAACGACTAAAAAAGGGTTCATGCTAGTCATTCATAACAAGTTTCCATTATGCGTCGCCAACCTTTCATACGTGTGAAAGAAATGCCAACCTGCGAAATTGCTCTCTACATTTAAGAAGTAACCTCCCACGTGTGGCGACACTTGATTTTTTTGAAAGACGAACCAAGACAATCTTGCAAAAATACTTTTGCAAACCTTATGCATTTACTGATTTCTTTGAACGTACCTGGGCACGTCGCCCAACAACTTTTCTTTAAGATCTCACCTTGATTCAGATGGGACAACTCTTTGTGCTAACACCTGACCAATCTCTAATGAATGTGGCAACTCAACAGAGCAAGTTGCAACTGTACCTGCATATTCCCGTCACCTCACACGTCGCAATACTGAAAACCAAGGCTTGGCAACACACTTGGGCTCAGTCATAATTATGGCCTACCTCGACTAGTGAACCCTAGCCAGTCTATAAATAAGGCCCTTGGTAGCATTGCAAAAAACAAAAAGTTTTCTAGCATTCCTAGTTTAGCAAGCTTCTTCTCTTAGTAGTTTTGTTTTTCTAGCCAGAAAAGCAAACAACATGGAAACGTCAGTGAGGCTTGTCTGCAAGAAGACTCAGGCTGCCTTTTTAGGCAAAGTTAAATGCAGACGCTTAAAGCGCATGACAGGTGTGAAGAACCTGTTGTATGTGAAGGAAATCAAGTGGTTCATGGGGAAAGATTGTGTGGAGTATGAGGAGCAGTATCGGGTGAATACTAACATCTGTTCCCACTTTGTCGCCTTGCTGCTAAAAATTAGCGTTTCCAAATGCAAAATCTTAAAGCTGACAAAGCAGGTCTTCCCACGACGCTACCTCAGAGGCTTGGAGTAGATTGTGTGCACGGCCTAATTTGGTCGTGGGATCCCCTCGGTTCGCAACATTCGCTTGCAGCAACTGCATGGAGGACCTGTTCCAACTAGGCCCTTCCTCTTCAGCTTCGAGATGGAAACTCATGAGGAGCATCATGCCAAGGTCCGCGCTGGCTGCTACTTCCTCATGCGTGTGCACTACATTGAACCATTCCAAAATATTCAGTGGTACGAATATTTTGAAAGAATGGTGTTCCCCAATCTCACATCGCCTATTGCTATGATTGTTGGTCCTTCCCACTGATAACTTGAGAATGAAGATAATCCCCATTTTCGTTTTTCATCTTTCAAGCTCCGCTTTATAGCGGACATATGTGAATATTGATACAAGGCCTCTGGCCCCCCAAATATAATGTAAATTTTTGGCTCTTATATATAATATGTCTTTTCAAAAAACTTGGCCCATTTACAATGTTTTCCTTTTAATTTCTTGCATCATTTCTCTATTTACGAAGCATTGAGAATACCCCAAAACTTAAAGCATGAAAAATTAATTACATATTTACAATTTAGACTGCCTTCACATGGGCAGGATTAATAAATTTTTTTAAGATGTATTCCATTAACTGGAATACTGAGGGCGTTACCTTCTTCGTCTTCCAACTCAAAAGAGTTGAACTGTTTGCACTGGGTAATTTTGAAAGGCCCTTCCCAAAGGCTGTCGAACTTGCTGTGCTGACCGGGCTTTGCTCCATGCTCATTGAACTTGAGCACTAAATCCCCGCATTGTAACTCTTGATCCGATGCCTTTTTGTCAAACCATTTCTTAACCACTTGCTGGCGGTTGTTCATCGCCTCAAGGGCGTGCTCTCTTTTTTCTTGCACCTAGAGTAACTCAGAAAACCTCACCTCCATTGCTCCATTTTGTTCAATTTCTAGAGATTTAAGCAATTGCAGGGCAAGAATTTCTGTGGCAATAGGCAGCAATGCCTTCTTCCCGTACACCATCTCATAAGAAGATGTCTTCAATATCTACTTGGACATGATTCGGTCTGCCCACAATGCTGTCTGGAGGTTCCTATGCCATTTTTTCTGGTGTTTCGAGCCTATTTTCTTTATTAACCTTATGAGGTTTTTGTTAGTAGACTCTGCGAGGCCATTCCCCTGGGGGTAATAATTAGAAGATGTCTTAAGGAAAACCCCATACTTCAATGCGAACTGGCTCATTTTTGAGCCGAGGAATGCTTTAGCATTGTCAGAAATGATTGTTTTAGGTAGGCCAAATCTAACTACCAACTCCTCTAGGAAATTAACAATCTCCACCTCTGTAGCGTTTTTCAATGGCACTGCCTCTGCCCACCTGGTGAAGTAATCTGTAGCTGTCAATATCCACTTATGTCCGACTGAGGAGAAAGGGTTAATCATCCCAATGAAATCTAAGCCCCATTGAGCAAAAAGTTCTTCTACTACTATAGGCCTTAATGGTATAGCAACATTCTTTCTCCTTCCGACGTGAAACTGACATTCATTGCAAGACCTAATCAGTAAGAATGCATCATTAAAAAGCATTGGCCAAAAATAACCAACACATATAACTTTAATCACTGTGGTCCTTGCAGAAAAATGTCCTCCAGTCGGGCTATTGTGGTATTGATCTAATATTTTCTTGGTCTGCTCCTCATTTACACATCTTAGCAGAATGCCATTAAAATTTCTTTTAAATAGGACACCCTCCAGGATAACATAATTACTATTTTGCAAATGATAGAAACACATTTTAAAAGAAGGAAGATTGATCGGATACCTTCCTGTCTACATGAAGTTTATTCTATCTTCTAGCCAGTCACCTTGAGAATTTTCTTCGTTCAAAAACACAGGTTCCAGAGCCTCAAGCTTTGTCATTGTTTCACTATTTTCTGTGAGATATTCGCACAATCCTTTTCCTTTGACAGTCTTAACAGGTCTGACTTCAATATCATATTCCAGGATCTTTGTGATCCAATTAGCTCTCTTTTCTATGATTTCCCCCTCTATGATATACTTCCGCACACTAGGATGTGGTACACAAACAATCACTTGTTATATGATATCAAATGTCGAAACTTCTTAAGCCCTTTAACAATGGCAAAGGCCTGCTTTTCTACAAAGTTGTAATTTACTTCGTACTCTTTCAAGGTTCATGAATAGAAAGCAACAGGGGAATCCCTTTTCTCTTCATCATTCTTTTGCATAAGTACTGTGGCAATACTATTGCCACCACCAAAAACATACATAATAAAATCCTTTGATAGGTCGGGGTTTACTAACACAGGAGCAAAAGAAATAGCCTCTTTTATAAGCTCGAAAGATTTTTTGGCTTTCGTCGTCCATTTGAAAATGTGGTCCTTCTTTAGCATCAACGTAATAGACCGAACAATATGTGCAAAATCTGCAATGAATCGGCTAATGAAGTTGACCTTACCCAAGAAAGACTTCACACGTTTTTTGTTGACAGGTAACGAAAGTTTTCGGATCGCATCAACTCTTTCCAGATCAATGGAAATGCCCTCTTTTGAGACAACATATCCCAATAGCTTCCCCTGGGGGACTCCGAACACACATTTATTTGGATTTAAAGAAATCTTGAATTCTTGGCACCTCTGGAAGACAAGCTTCAAATGATCAAAATGATCATCAACAAATTTTGAAAATACTATCAAATCATCCAGATAGATGAGTATAATCTTATGGATCAAATCTTTAAAGGCAATATCCATATCCCTTTGAAAAGTGGCTCCAACATTCGAAAGTCCAAAAGGCATCTTGGCATATGCATAAGTCCCCCACTTTGTGGTGAACACTATCTTGTGTTGGTCCTCCTCCTTTACTCGAATCTGGTTGTATCCCGAAAACCCGTCCAACATTGAAAACATTTCGGAGCCAGCTACAGTTTGCAGAATTACCTCCATTGAAGGCAGGGGGTAATGATCCTTTAAGGATGCTCTATTAAGGTCTTGAAAGTCTACACACAGGCGTATGTCCCCATTTTTCTTCCAGATTGGCACCAATTTTGACACCTAGGTGTTGTGTTTGATTGGAAACACTATTCGGGATGCGATTAACTTATGTAACTCTTGTGACATGAGAGACTCTATCTTTGGATTCATAGGTCTGCCTTTGACGGACTGGTTTCACCCCTTCTGATAACTCAATTGTATGCTCGATAATCCCGAGATCGTATCCTTTAAGATTGTCATATGACCAGGCTACTACACTCGGATATTTTTCACAGAAATGCCTTAGTCTGTCCTTATTCTTTTGAGAAACTTCTTTCCCGACCTTGAGCTTTTTGTCTTCCCCAATATGCAAATCAGTGTAATTGCCTTTGTTAGCCACAAACTTCCTTTTGTTTCTCGGCGCATCCTCCAAATCAAACAGGCTCTCTAGAGTTACTAGCCCTCTCAGAAGCTTATTTGATTTCAATTGGATAATTTGATGCCCATAAGCTTTGGCGATCTTTGGTTGAAGTTGATCAGAAAATTCACTAGATGACTGGAGGAATGACGTAATATGAGCATCGCTATCGAACACTTGCATCTTGATTGTTATCTGGAACAACGGGTCTTACAATTACCCTTATTGCATGCTTATTTCTCAATAATTTGGAGGCCGGCTCAAATTGAGCCTCGATAGTCGCCATTCTATCGGCTTCGTAGTTCTTCTCCCTCAGAATAGCCTGAATATTGAATGCCTCAAAGTTGTCAATCAAATCCCAGACTCTATGTTGATAAGATCGCATACGGATATTCTTTGCAGCAAAAATTTCACGGATTTGGTTGACCACCAGCTCTGAATCTCCGAACACACTTATCTTATTTGCACCCATTTGTTCTGCAAGGCTCAAACCATGGACAAGACCTTCATATTCTGCTTCGCTGTTTGAGCACGCGAACTAGAAGCGATACGACCTCAAGGTCTTTTCCTCGGATGGGGATATCAAACAAATCCCCACTCCAACTCCTATTCTACATCTTACGCCATCGAAGTACAAAGTCCATAATTCCGAAGATTGTTCACCTCCAGGCTCCTTAGTAACTTTTGGCATAATTTTCCCCTCTTCATGTATAATATAGGTTCCAAGGCTGGTTGCATGGCAATTCCTGAAAGGGTCTATATCAATAAACTCTTTCAACAAATTTTTCTCATTTGTCCAAGAGCTAGTAGCCTCTTCTTCTTCCAGAAATTTCACATCGAACCTTTCTTCTCGAGTGATTGAAGTATGTGCTGCTTCAAAGTTGAGCAGGGCCTCATCAATGACATGTTCAAAATGCAAATTTTTCGACAATAGTTTCATCTTGGCTCCATGTTTGGTCCTCAGAATCAGGTGTGACCAGTCTAGTGCTAGATATCCTCTGACATTTGCTGTGAATTCCTGAGACAAAAAAATCTCAAATAGAGGAGGAATATCAATGAGTACAGTATCCTGATTTATAGTGATACTAGGGAAAACAAACAAAGTCATAGGAAAACCCTTCATTACCTCGACGGTATCAACCTTATTTCCATCTAGCTGCATAACTCCTTTGTTCAGAGGCTCATATTTTAAACCCAAAGCATCAACTACTTGCTTTGGCATGACAGTGATGCTAGTACCAGAGTCGATCATACAATTATGTAACAGCTTATCGCCAATAATAAGTGTTAGAAAGAAAGGCTTAGGTTTAGGCTTACTTTTTTTTTCGGACTCGAGATTCTCCTCCGATTGAATTGTTAGCACTTTATCCAGGTCGGGCCCGAAAACTTTCTCTTCATTAGATTGAGTAGGAACCTTTGCATCCTCCTCTCCTGACAAAGCCTTTTGCAATAGTACCTTCTGCTCCGGAATAGCCAGGACATCCCACAGAGAAGCATTAGCAGATGACTTCTTCAGTTGTTTTACCACGTTGAACTGCGCTCTCGACTGGTGAGTCGCTTTTGCTTGCTCTTTAGGTTTCGTAGTTGACATTGGCTTCACGGTCGACACGTGTGGCTATTTGGCAACAACAGGGGTGATTGATGGAGCCTTCACCTTCAAAGGAAGTGGACTCAGAGAGCTAGGAATAGCCGCCTTAGATTGTGGTGGGATGGGCAATAGGCCTGCCACTGGGCTAGGCGTCGGTTGCGATGAAACATTAGTAGGCAAGGCTGTGAACTCTCCGGTGAATCTACACTTTGAACACGTGTTGTAGTCAGATTGCACTCGAGACACTTTATCCATAGAGATGTCATTCGGAAACGCCGACTCCTCTCCTTCCATCCAAGAAAAAAGAGCCTGGTCTGGAACAATGTCTGATTCTTGCTGAATGGACATCCCTTGCATTCGAGCGGCAAGAACAACATTGTTCATCTGCTGAGAGGCGTATGATTGGTTGCCGGGGTCCGATGCGCCGCCTTGGCTACGTTGGTCCGCGATCTTTTGTTGCAAGTTTCCCCATGGACAATTTCTTGGCATGTGTGCATCATTGCAAGGAAAGCACCATGAATTGGTGTCTTTAGTTAAGTTATTTTGTCTAGCTACCAGCTCTTTATTCGAACTGGGATGAATGGTCTGCATTGGCAGGGTTACCAGAACTATCTAGTTACTCGGCTGAGCCGAGGTATTTCCTCGTGACGTATCCTGCCATTGATTTGATTGGTACGAAGCTTTTCCACCTTGGTAACTTTGGTAAGCCGAATTCTGATAACTATATTGCTGCCACTTCATAGTAGTTAACTCATTAGTCATGGATCGCATCTGCTCTCTCATCTCGGCAGCCAAGGGATTAGGCACGAGAGCTACTATCGGGGCTGCCACCGGAGCTGTGCTCTGAGCACTTCTGGGATACACGTACATAGATTAGGGTGGAGCCATAGGTGCACTAGTGGAAGGAACTTCGGTCTCCGTGGCATTGCGTTCGGGAAATAGTGGCATTATCGGTCTTGGTGCCAACTTTCCAGCAACAATCTGGTTATTTTCCGCAGTGACAGCCAAGGCATAAGCATTGGGTAAAGTTTCTCCGCCCAGAGCTTGTAACATCATGGAGATGTTGGCATTGATCGACTTTAGGTAGAACATGACCGCCAGATCTGGAGGTGGTCGGCTTCCAACAGGCACTCTCTGCCAGGTCGAATGGAACCTCGCATTGAAATCAGGTAGAGCTTCATGAGGAGCTCGCTTTATATTTGTCAATTGATGGTATAGTGATGATCTATCGCCAGCATTAGAGAATCATTCATAAAATGGAGTTCCGAGCTGGTCCCAAGTTGCAATAGTACTAGCTTCGAGAGTCTGATACTAGTTTAGCGCCTTTCCTTGGAAGGAGGCGGCCAACAGCCTAAAAGCTACATTTCATTTGATACGCCATGTACCGGACATACGTCTGCTACATCTTGTAGATGCTCTGTTGGTGTCTTTGACTCATCCTCAGAATACTTAGGGATAGCTTTTAGAGCAGAAGCAAGAATGGGAGCACATATTGTAGGAGGCACAGGTACAACTAAAGGACACCAGAGTCCCATGCTACATAATTTCTAACAGCCATAGGTACAGTCGGAGCAAACGACGACGAAGACGGAGGAGGTGAAGGGCTGCCTCGACGACCTCTCGTGTGCACAGAAACTAATGGTGGTACGAGCTGGCCAGGGACTTTTGTAGTCTACGAACTAGTTGCAGGCCGATGGTGTTAGAGTAAAGGTTTTAACTTAATTATGTTAATTAAGTTACCTTTATTCCTCTCTTAAGATTTCACTTAGTTTGCATAATGTGACATTTAATAATTATATTAATTATTAAATGTCTACCTATTAGGGTTTCTTTAGGGTTGCACAATCTCCTTTCATAAGGATTCATCTTTGTATTATTTTACTCTCTATGATTAATACATATTTTCAGCTTTCAGAGCACCCTTGCTTTTTGTCTCCAATGTTTTCTTCTGTGACAGGTTATTTGCATGCAAGTGATCTTCGGGGTCTGTAAAGTTGCATTTATCAAATCCTACATGGTATCAGAGCTCCAGACCTATGGCTGTCTGTTCGGTTTTTTAAGATTTCAGATTACAGAGTTTTTATTTATGTGCAAGGGTTTCAAGCTATAGCCGTTTTTTGTCAGATCAGAGGATTTGTCCATCATTTTTTTAGAGATTTCAACTTTTCTCTCTCAAACGATGCATGCTAGTGCAAAACAGACTTCATGGTTGCCCTCAGAAGACCCAAAAACCCCTATTTTCATATAAAATATGATAGGGTTTGCTGAAAATTGGTTTTTTTGAGTTTTTTGGGGTTTTCCAAAAATGTTGCCAAAAAAATCTGTACGAATGCCTCGATTTTCGTGCAAATTTGCCTTGATTTTTGTGCCATATTTTTTGGCATCTAAAATATTTTTGAGTTGCCTCGATTTTTGTGCCATTTTGCCTCGATTTTTGCATCTTCTTGATTTTTGTGCTACCTCGATTTTCGTGCCATGAAGGTACAACTGAATATTTTATTAATGTTTTAATCTTTAAATTAATAAAATATTTGGTTTAGTGCCTAAATGAACACTTTTAGTAAAATGGTCATATCTTGGACATACGGTGTCGAAATCGAGCAAATGAGATATCATCGAAAAGCTGGTTTCAGGCACTATCCAATGGTGCAATTTTGATTTTCTGGGTTTGCAGTTTTGATGTATATTTTCCAAGTCAAAGTCAGATGATGATTTTTGTACTTCGGGAGGCATATCTTTTGCGTCTGGACTCTGTTTTGCGCAAAAAAATAGGTGTTGGAAAGGTGTGTCAGTGCTCTTTCCTGATTTTTAGTCTATTTGATTAGAAAATTTACCAAGTATATTTTATTGAGCTTTGTGTGTTTTTACACTTTACGTAATTACTTGGACATTCTAACACCTACATGAGATCTGTTTGTGTGGGATGGATTATGTTGATATGATTTATTATTGCTGAGAGTTTCAATTTCTAATTTTTTCATTTGAGTGAGTATAATGGGTTTTTCTACTCACCCTTCAGTTGTATTTCTGGATAAGGATAATTATGAGTCATGGGCAAAGGGCATACTTACACATTGTAAGTGGCTCAATATTTTTCCTTATTTATATGATCTCATACCTACACCAGACACATTAAGGGGTTTATCAACATGGGTTATTATTCGAGATCATATTGTACGGGTTATTGGTTGTAGTGTTGATTTTGACACTTTGTGTGCTTTATTCGACATTCGCTGTCCTCACACACTTTGGAAACATCTTTGGGAGATTTTTGGAGACCCTAATATCTCTCCATTCCCAAAGAATCCTGCTGTAGATTGTCTCATCCCTCTTGCAGATGTAGATTTCATACCCTATGATAATTGTACTCTAGAGGAGCTTGAGTATCTTACAGGTCTTGCATGTGCCGATGGTTCAGAGACTTGTATTCATGTTCCCACTCTTCAGACTGAGAATTCATCAGCATCTCCTGTTGTTCCTGATTCAGTGCAGTAGGGCATCATTCACCTTCTAGACATAGCTATTTTGGACTCTTATATTGTAGACATATCTTTCTTATTTGTTGAGTCCTATATTGCAGATTTGGAGGATTATTTTGAGGACATTCATCTCCTCTACCTTGACAATCAGGTTATTACTGTACGCCCACCATTATTAGTGCATTCAGAGGTTGCATTTTAGGATTCTCCACATCAGTTTGGATTTGACATCATTTGTTTCAGTTCAGACAACGAGATTCTTCAGCATTCGATCATGACACACATCTTGAGACAGATTGGTTCATCACTCTTCACAGGGTTTCTTCAACATCGTCCTTTGGATCCATTTCTTCCCAAGGGGAGGAATATCATTTGCCACTTCAGGATCTCTTTTTGGATTCTACATCAGGCATCTACCATTATGACAGGAGTTTCTTCATTGTGGGGGGGCCTTCTTCTCTCTTTCTATCTCTCCTATGGAGACCATTGTATATGTACTTATATGATAGAAGTTGTCTATGGGGGGTATCATGTAATCCACCTCCTATCCTTCTTTCATTAGTGCATTGCATTCCTTCTTTGCATTATATTTTGGGGAGGAGTTTTGTTCCCACTGGGTTTTCTCCTTTACCTCGTTTCATTTAGTTTGCATTGCTTTTGTAAATGGGTACTTGATCAGGCCTAGTTGTCGTGACCCATGTTTATTTTCATGCATTGTAGTTACCTTTGCTTTCTTGCACATGTTTGTAGCTGCACTCTTGCTCATCTTAAGGGGGGGTGTTAAAGTAAAGGTTTTAACTTAATTATGTTAATTAAGTTACCTTTATTCCTCTCTTAAGATTTCACTTAGTTTGCATAATGTGACATTTAATAATTATATTAATTATTAAATGTCTACTTATTAGGGTTTCTTTAGGGTTGCACAATCTCTTTTCATAAGGATTCATCTTTGTATTATTTTACTTTCTCTGATTAATACATATTTTTAGCTTTCAGAGCACCCTTGCTTTTTGTCTCCAATGTCTTCTTTTGTGACAGGTTATTTGCATGCAGGTGATCTTTGGGGTCTGTGAAGTTGGCTTTCTCAAATTCTACGGATGACTCATACACACTTATAAAATCAGGCGAACGTGTTAGTTCTCGGTCCCACTGGGCGTGCCAGAAAAAGAACTGTTGACGCAAAATTTTGCATGTAGCAACAGTCTCATGAGAAACTTAGCTATTGGGGGACGTTATGTGCTAGCTAAGTGACCTCTGGGATTTTACCGAAGTCAACTCTTCATTTAGTGGGGGGAGTAAAAGGTAAGAAAGATAACATAAATATAAAATTTACACTACAGGCGATGTGCCAAAGTCTTAAGCAAATTTACCAGAGCACAGTGCAGAATGCAAAGGCCTGAATCACTAAATTGCTGTTCATTAAGCTAATTTTCTCAAAATCACTTAAAATGTAAGAGTACCCTCTGATTTGCATAACATAACCTTAGCATAACTGTTAGCTAACACAAAAGAGTCGAAGAAAACATGATCTGTATTTATTGAGTTATGAAGGATTACAAAAAGCTGAAGAACAGGCATTCATACAATGAAAGAAGAAAACGTTACAGACCAATAGTCTCTCTAAATGCATGAATAAACAGAAAGGCCAAATTTATTTGGCACAGTCTGGAGTCTTCAAATTGAACAAAACTATTACAAAGGCCTTGCTCGGGATTTTTACAAAATTAATCAACCACAATAAAAAGAAACATGGTCGTACATATAGGCCAGCCCATCGCCTGAAAACGCGCCAAGAGAAGAGAAAATCGCGAGCAGAGATCGACGGCCCAGTTCACCTTGAGCTGCCACAACAAACATCGATCGCCCAGGAGCATGCCAGCGAAGTGACAACATGGAACGAAAAACCACGCAGCAGTAGGAGGGGACACGCGGCGCCACAACAAGAAACGCAGCAGCAGCTGAGTACAAAAGGTCTAGCGGCATTTCCAAGGTAACTGACGCAACAACAATTGCCATGTGTCGCTTAGACAGAGCCCGACAGAAAGTCGAAGAGATGCCCAGCGAAAAGCTCTGAGAGGGAGCCATGTGGAGCACTCCGAGGAAAAGAAAGTACAAGGCGGGCCCAGCTCGAAAAGTAGCCAGAGAAAGCCACGCGACACGTAGACAGAGGCTGACGAAAAGCAAAGCGATGCAAAAAGCAGAAAGCCTTGAGAGGCAGCCATGTGGAGCGCTTCGAGGGCAGTGTGCATTTGTAAATTAAGGCGCAACCGCAAAGGTAAATATAAAACCGCAAAGGCTTGGCAATTTTTTGTTGAACAATTTATTTTTCAAAGACATCAGACCAACCAAAAGGGAGAAATCAAGGTTTCTAATGATCATTTCAACATGACACCACCTACTGGAAGAAAGTAATGGAGATCATATTTTTTTAAAAACCTCATAAGTTTTCTATTTTGTTTCTTATTGAATTAGCTGGCAAAGTTATTATAGCTGTCAATACATGGGGTTCCAATTCCTTTTGCCTTATTATTGATGATGGAAGTAGATCACTAATTTCAAAACCTTGCAAACAACACTCAGAGAGCTTCAACTCAGTTATGTTATTCTTATTCCTATATTATCCTCTCCTTTGCAACAAATTGTTGATTTGAGTGATGAGAAATAGGATAAAATAACACTTATATTTTTCTAACACAATAGCAGGTAGTTCTCTAAAGCTTCTTCTTCTAGACTCTCAGCTACTGTGTGAAAATAATTATTCTGTTTGAAAAACCAAACTTAAAACTCAAAACTCAACTCAAATTTGAGGAAGTTTGGGATGTGGTCAATGGAACCACAACATGCCACAAAATAGATGTTGATGAACAAAAGAAATTTGATCAAGCTGATAGAGGAAAAAATGATCATTTTTTTCAGTGTGTCTGATGAAGTTCAACCTTTCATCTAAAACTCGTCCACAACCAAAGATGCATGGGACAAGCTCAAGATGATATATGAGGTGAATAATCAGAATCAGATCTTGAATTTACAGAGTTAGCTACATGGCTTGAAGATGAAGAATGGAGAACAGTTGGAGTTCTTTCTCAAAAGGATTACAAAGTTGAGAACCTCGTTACAAGCATTGGGAGAAATAATTGATGATGCAATTTTGGTGCCTATTGTTCTACGGGCACTACCTTCTAGATATAAAGTCTTTGTGACAACTTTGAATGTCACTGAGACAACACCCACTTTTGAAATTCTTGTGAATCTACTCCAAAAAAAAAATCTCTAAGGCATAAACATGAGGAGGAGGATCATGCCATGACCAATCATCATAAAGGCAAGAAGCCTATGAAGCAATCTGGTGGACTACCCAAATATGGTAACCCATCCAAATCTCAAAAGAAGTGTCCAATATGTGAAAAAATTGGACATGATGTGAAAAATTGGTACAATTCCTTTCAAACAAAGGATCATCCAATAAATCACATCAAAAGAAGCTATTTGAAAGTGGCAATACTCAATCGTAGTAGAAGAAAAAACATAAACAACATGGTAATGTTGCTAAAGAAGAAGACTCTCTAGAAGAGGAATATGTGTTTTCAACCCACACTTAAGAAGATAGTTCACAATCAATCTCGATTTGGTATGTGGACTCAGGTGCTACAAAGCACATGACTAGATAGAAGGAGTGGTTTCTCACATTGAAACCCCATCATGGTAAAGTCTCTCTTGGAGATGATACCACCTATGATATGCAAGGTATTGGTGACATCTCCTTGCAATTTGGTATACATAGGTGTAGACTCACTGAAGTCTTATATGTTTTTGGACTTACCAAAAATCTCCTTCCTGTTAATCAATTTCTTGATCACAACCTAAGGATTGAGTTTGATAAAAATGATGATAAAAAGGTAATGCCTAATCCATGATAAGTCTGAAAGTTGCAAAGATTTTTGCAAGTGCTACAAAAATTAGTAAAATGTTTAGGCTTGATACAATTTCCAATAATCAAGCTTTGATGACTAAGGATAGTGATCAAGTGCTATGTTGTGGCATCATAGATTTGGTCATTTAAGCACTAGTTACTCGCTAACACTAAAAAAAGCATGGTCAAAGGGCTTCCCTCACTCAAGAGAAATCGAGTGCTATTTGTTCTAGTTGTATTGTTGGAAAACAACATAGAGCACCCTTCTATCCTAGTGATCCTCATGCAAGCCAACCTTTGCAACTGGTGTATACTAATCTGTGTGAGCCCATGACACCTAGTCACAATGGATTCAGATACTTTCAACTTTTAGTTGATGACCACACCAAAAAATGTGGGTATATTGCTTGCAGAGTAAAGATGAAGCCTTTTCCTACTTCAAAGAGTTTCACACTCTAGTGGAGAATGATAGGAATCATCACATTCGTGTTCTTTGCTCAGATCGAGGGGGTAATACACCAACATAGAATTCTCCACCTACTTGAAGGAAAATGGAATTTGGTGTCAATTGACTGCAACATACACACCTCAAAAAAATGGTGTTTTTGAACAAAGGAATCACACCATGGATATGGTTCGGAGCATGTTGAAAGATTCTCATTTGGGACATGCTTATTGGGCTGAAGTTGTGCACATGATAATTTATCTTTTGAATCATGTACCGATCAAAGCACTTGATGACATCACACTAGAAGAAGCATGGACAGGGGTAAAGCCTTCTATCTCTCATCTTCATGTATTTGGATGCACTGCCTATATGCACATTCCTAAATAGAAAAGGAAGAAGCTAGATGAAAAATAAATTCAATGTATTCTTCTTGGATATAGTAATGAATCTAAGGCATATCGCCTTATGGATCCTCACAAAGAAGATATACATCAATAGAGATGCAATTTTTTATGAGAAGAGTGATTCAAGTTCACCTTCCACATCATCACCTAATCCAGATAGTGCTCCTATTTTCAACATGGATGGGAAAAATAATGGGTATGTTGATAGTCAAATTAACGCAACACCTACAAATATCACAAAACCTCTGCCTAAGTGGTATACTAGTACCATTCACAATGCAAAGCTAGATGGAGTCCCAAACACTTCCACTTCAAGACCAAGGACTCACAACATGGCTCGCAATGAGGTAAATCTAGCATTAACGAGTTCAGTTGTTGATAATTTTGAACCATCTAATGTTCAGGAAGCACTCAAATCAAAGCCTTGGAAAGAGGCTATGGATGCAGAGTATCAATCCTTGATGAAAAACAACACTTGGGAGCTTGTTGATCTACCACGTAGTCAAAAAACAATCGGATGTAAATGGATATTCAAAACTAAGTATAAAGTAGATGGTAGTAGAGATAAACATAAGGCTAGACTTGTAGCCAAGGTTTATGCCCAAAAAGAAGGGATAGACTAGAAGGAAACAATTTCTCCCACAACAAAAATTAAAACCATTAGAATGGTTTTTGCTTTACTTGCCCAATTTGGATGGAAATTATATCAAATGGATGTAAAAAGTGCATTTCTTAATGGAGACCTGAAGAGGTCTATATGATCCAACCGGAGGGATACATTGCATCTAGTAAAGAAGAAAAGGTATGCAAACTCATTAAGTCCCTACATGGTCTCAAACAAGCTCCAAGAGCTTGGTACATTAAAATTGATGAACATTTGCTAAAACATGGTTTTACTAAGCATCCATATGATCCAAATCTCTACCTCAAGAATCAAGGGGGGATTATTGTGATCATTAATTTTTATGTTGATGACTTAGTTATCACATGTAAATCAAAAGCAATGATTGAGATAACCAAGAATGGTCTCAAGAAGGCCTTTGATATGACAAATCTCGGGCTACTTCACTATTGCTTCGGTTTAGAGGTATGGAAAAAAAATCATGATATCTTTGTATCTCAAAGAAAATATGCCAAGACATTGCTCGAGAAGTTCATAATGATGGATTCTTGAACCCATGTCTACAACTATGGAATCGGGTTTGCAATTATTTGTTTCTAATTCATCTCATCATGTGAATGCAACTCTCTATTAACAAATGATTTGAGGTTTGATTTACTTGACTTATATCGGACTAGATACTAGTTTTGTTATTAATTATCTCTCAAGATTCATGCAAGAACCAAAGATGTGTCATTGGAAAGTAGCAAAATAGGTACTAAGGCATATCCAAGGTACTATGAATCATGGTTTGGAATATAAAAGGAATGATCAGTTCTTCTTGATAGGGTATACAAATGTAGATTATGCAGGTTCTATTGATGATAGAAAATCCAAAATTGGATTTTTTTTCTTTTGAGGTTCAAGACCTATTTCATGGGGAAGTAAGAAAAAATCCACAATTGCTCGTTCCTCAAGAGAAGCAGAATATCATGCAGCAAGTGCAATAGTTTGTGAAGCAATTTGGCTACGTCACATATTAGAAGGATTGGGTGTACCACAAAACCAACCTACAGTTCTCTATTGTGACAATCAGAGTGTTCTCAAGATTGTTCATAATCTAGTGTTTCATGAATGGACCACGCATATTGAAGTTGACTATCACTTCATATGAGAACATGTTCAACAAAACAACATTCAGCTCCAGTTCTGCTCAACATAGGAACAATGTGTTGAAATCTTCACCAAGCCTCTTGCACGTGTGAAGTTTGAAAAATTTCAGGGTTCTCTAATTAGTACCTTAAAGAAATGATGTAATAAAGGGGGGAATGTTGGAATATTTCATCATTCGTACACCACCTAGGATAGATTGTTTATTTTTTAAATTTTTTTTATTATCTATTCTAAGTGTAACATAGGATATGGTTGCATATTTGGTGACATGGTTGAACTTGTAAGTGCTATTTTAAAGCACATAGTTCACCAGATTTCTTCCTATATATTTGGAGATTGTATTAAGAAAATTGATATGTGAAAATATTATTATTGATTTTCTTTGATAAAAATATGTGGCAATATTGAATTGCATGAGAAACACAAATAAAAAGTATAGGTGCCACTAGGAAAATATATAATCAACAACACAAGTCATACAATCCAAACTATTGATATACCAAAGAAATTGTAACCCATTTTGAATTTAAGATATTGATGTCTTCATGAAGTATGTAAGTTATATTTTCTTAATCTAAAACTATTTTAATAGTTAAAGACATTTTTTTCTAATTCAAAATTTATTGACTATTTATCACTTTAGCATGTAGATAATGTGATAGGTCAAATGGTATAATGTCCCCTTCATCTTAGCCACTTAGATATTCGTTTAGCCTTATTTATTTCCCAGAGGCTAAACAAGAGAAATAAGGGAAATATATATTAAGTTAATTATTCGTAAAGTTATCTCACAATGTTTTATTATAAGATGACTTTATAATAACTAATTTAATATTATTATAGTAACTATGATAAAAACTAGCACTTGCACCCCAATGAGGTGCAATACATACGTCGATAGGCCAGCATACACTGGTATTGTATCATAAACATGTAGAAGTGGTGTATTTTTTCTTTGTACTGAGATTTTGCAAGCTGTAGGATTTGTCTTGAAGGCCTGCATAATGAAAGCAACAGGGTGGTTAGGTGTGTAGGTAAGGCATTGATGCAATAAAATTGTAGCACCAGTTTTAAGCTTAGAAGTGTGAATTTTGTAATAGGTGCGTACCTTGATTTAGGAGAGACATAGTTGTTGTAAGCGGGCCTCCTCTCGTTTGCTTATGATTGTGAATCGATTGGTTTGCATTTTGGAATATCTTTCAAAAGAAGATCATTTAACGATTGAACTCTAGATATGGCTGTAGGATTTGTTTTGAAGGCCTGCATAATGAAAGAAACGGGGTGGTTAGGTGTCTAGATAAGGCATTGATGCAATAAAATTGTAGCACCAGTTTTAAGCTTAGAAGTGTGAATTTTGTAATAGGTGCGTACCTTGATTTAGGAGAGACATAGTTGTTGTAAGCGGGCCTCCTCTCGTTTCCTTATGATTGCAAATCGATTGGTTTGCATTTTGGAATATCTTTCAAAAGAAAATGGTGGTTGAATGCGAAGATCATTTAATGATTGAACTCTAGATATGGTTGTAAATGTTAGTCCTTGCCTATCTATTTTACCAATATCAATTGTTGCTTTTTGTAGTGTTAGGCCTTGAGCTTTGTGTATGGTAATAGCCCACGCCATTGTGAGAGGTATTTTCCTTCTATTTCCTAGGGAAATAGGTATTATTGGTATGCTCTTGGGGTCAAGCTCATTCCATGGTGGCCCATTGTAGGTGGCAAACCTTGTTACAACATACATGGGAACATCTGGCGGTTTGGAACCTAGACTGTAAATGATTTCAACAACTTCGCCAAGAGCTCCATTCACTAGTCCTACTTGTGTCCATATGTTGGATGTGAGCATTATGCATTTCCCTTTACAAAGCAATACTTCTTTTTCAAGCTGTTCATCGTTAGCCGCAGTATCCATTCCAGATCGAGTGCTTGTTGCAACACTGATTGCAATTGGACGATTCAACGATTTTAATATTCTTCTGTTGTGTAGTCTAACTAAATCATTTGTAGAAAAAAAGTGCATTGAATTATAAAACTCTTCTTTTTCTCTCGTTGTGAGCTGCTTGTCTGTGTGTGTCATTAAAAGGTGCCAATCTTCTTCTGTTGCTTCTGCACTACGTATGTTTTGCAATAGTTGACAAAATATCTGTTGTGTTGAAGTCTCACCTTGTTGATGGAAGACTGTTTGTAAGGTGACAACAGTTGTAAATTGGTTCCATAGTGTTTTTGCAGTTGAGTGGGATCTGTATAGAGGTTTTTCCATTACAGGTGGCAATTGGGCGAGGTCACCGATTAATATTATAGACACTCCACCAAAGTGTACATGTTGTCAGTGTGGGAAAGCCTCACGTAGTCTTGTGTTTATTTTCAGTAGCAACTTTGGACCTATGAAGCTCATCTCATCTATCAAAATGTATCTTATATGTTTCATATCTTCTTGAAATGTTGTTAATGTCTATCCTTGTAGTGGGTTCATGTCTTTAATAGGGATTCAGAGCGTTGAATGTATAGTTGATGCATGAATGTTAAATGCAGCCACCCTTGTAGGAGCTAATGTGAGCAACTGGTTTTTTTGTTCTGGGCTCGTACTTGTGAGTGCTTTTCTTATGCGGGCAATCAGGTACGATTTTCCTATCCCTGTTGTTCCTTGAATAACCATGTGTAATGGTTTTTGTGAGGGGCATTGACTATGGTCAATGATAATTGTGAGTGCTAGTTTTTGTTGCGTTGATAGTTTATAGTCTGGGACATCCAAGTTCCCTGCCATAGTCTCTTCTTGACTACATGTCTTTTTCATGGGTATGAACTGGGTGGCAATTTCATGAAGATCTTGGGGTATCGCTAGTTGATCCCATTTGTTGCTATCAAACTCACGCCTACCAAGCATCTGAAGTTCATTTAGACTTACATTGTTTGAGGGACCCATTTGTGAAAACAATTCCCATTCGTGAAGTTTTGGTGTATCTGTTGTGGCCGTCTCTGTATCACTCTCATCTTCTTCTTTAGTGGTTACTTCCATTTCAACTGTGCGATTAACATGCCATACATCATATCTGGTTGCATACTTGCTTCCAATTTGCAATTATTGTATCTTTAGTAAGCCCTACCTCACTTTCTATTCTTCGAAAATGTTTGTATAATAGTAGCTCACTCCAACAAAAAGTTTCAAAGTTGTCTAAGTCCTCCTTTGGGATGCTGTAGAACTTTGGGAAAACATTAAAAATCACTTTTACCTCTCTCTCTTTCCATTTGCATCCTTTGCACCTTGCAGAATAGGAGAAAGATCTTGCAGATTCAAGTAGTGTTATTGTTTCCATTTCTTCAGGCCGATTAATGTAGGAATGCAGGTAGGTCGTATGCAGGTGGATTTCATCTATTTTTCTTGTTATTCATTGGAACACTTTCCGACCAACATTCAAAGACATGAATGGTCGATGACAAACAACAAGTGGTAATTTTTGAAGCATATGGCATGTTTCTTGGGCTCCTATATCACGCTCTACAACAAGCTCTGTCATGAATTTTTGAAATGTTGTTATAGCCAGGTCATCTATTCTCTGGCATGCAGATATTCTTGTTAACATATCAGTAGAAGACTCAGATGCTCTCCCTGCTTTTGACACATACTTGACAATGTATTTTAGTACAAGTGCTCGTGAGATAACTGGTTGGCAATCTATGTTGGCTCTCCATATCAAAAGCATTTCTAGATTATGTATGTTTAGCCTATCATCATTTCTTGTAGGTTCATATTCTTTCTTCCCATTATCATCACATGATAAGGTAGATACAATCTATTCTTTCCATGGAGCTTTGTATCAACACTCTAGTTGTTTCCCCTTTTTGCGTAAGCATGTTCCCTCTCTACATTTTGTGTGCCTCTGGACACGGTTGATTATCTCCTCATAGTCATGAGAGGGATCTGTAGCCAATATCTGAGTTGTGTCTAGCATGCATGGGTCATCATGCGAAGGATGGTAGATTGTGTTGTTTCTAAGTGAAGCAAGGCGAGGGTTCCAAGCACTTACATACTTGTCGAAGAATTTCCTTGGTTGTTCAACTTCTGTGTTGTTCTCCCAATCAATTTTATCCATGTCTAGTGCATTTTTGAGCCAAAGGAATCCATGCACATGTGCAGTGCCTCGATGTTTCCATTCATATCTATACCAATAATCTTTTGCACCAAGAAGTTTTTGGATGACCTCTTCATGAAATACTATAAATCGTTGGTGTAGATATAATGATGTGGTGTGGGGATTATTGATTACATTGTCCAAGTGTTGTTTGTTTGTTTGCATTTCCACTATTGTGTCATTTGAGAGCAATCGTTGCAGGTCTGGCCACTTTGTGTCTGCTGCACTCAATGTGAAGAATAGAGTGGGAGACCCTATTTGGTTGATCATATTTGTTAGCTCATAACGACACTTGTTCCAATATGGTCTTGTGCCTCGAATTGAAGATCCAAAGTGCATGAGCTCTTAAGCTAATTGTGTGTCAGGGAGGTTTTTCAAGTGTGCACGAAGGTTTTCAATAGTTGTGGGGATGTTTTCTTCAGGATTTTTTTTAATGAAAATTGTTGCAAGCCCTTGGGCACGGTGTCGCAACATAAGATTGAGCATAAAATATCGAAACCTTGGATGCCTCCCAAACCTTTGGTCATGGAACCTCATCAAGTGCAGTGCATACTCATGCATTCAGACTTCTCTAATTCGTGGTTGCATTTGTAGTGCAACCCCATTGGGGAAGAGTGTTGGAAATGCCATATCAAGCAAGCCTTCGGTATTGTATTCATTTATTGGTGATGAGTTCATCTCAGGCCAATGTATAGTGGTATTTGTGTTGTCCTCAAGGTCTAGTGCTTGCTTAATAATTTCTAGCTTGCGACATCTATTTGGCAACTTAGCCATAAATGATGATGTGTGTACTATGCTCTCCTCAATTTCATCTTCATCAATGGTGTTTCCATTATTTGGAACTCCTGTACATTCGCTAGTAGCAATGGTGTGCAACATGCTTGAAATGTCTGTGCTAACTTTAGGAATTTGAGCCAAGCCATCAACACTTATGACAACATCATTATAGTATGGGTCATATTTCACTTTGTATTGCAATGCATCTCTAATGTGACATCTACTTACATAACAATCATAGAAATTTCCTGTACTGTGTAGCCTTCGAACTATGAGCACATCCAAGTCTTCTATCCTTCGAGGGAGAACTTTTGCAATGTTTTTGATATCTTGTGGGAAGCTAATTGTGTGACTACTATATTTATACTGCCCTCCAAGAGCATGGGTTACTTGCAGTACTGGGTTCACTCTAGCAATGAGCATTTCCTCCACTTGGGTCAGTCTTTTCAGCACAACAGGTTGCTCTCCTGGGTCCATGTTGTTGAGTGAGGAGAATCGATGTATACCTCTCTCATTAAAACATCTTTTGCAAGTAGCACGAGTGTTTGATGAATGAAGAAGCATCCCTGGGTAGTTTTCCTTGCATATAATGCATGTTTTCCTGTTGGAAAGTGCATCTATCTTTTGTCGAAAGCTTTTCATTATTTTTATGAAGGTAGCAGTTTTGTTGAATGAAGTTCGATCTTGTATATCTTGTTCTATTTGCATATGTTGACCTTGAGATGTTTGTTTCCGTAAATTTTTAATGTGTTTCTTTGTTGTTATTTCCTCTCTATGATGAGCATAGTAATTGTGGTTTCTCTCACAATCGCATACCCTTTGTGCTTCTCTTTGGTGGGGGTCGATTTGGCTAGATTGAAACTTTTTCATCCGCCTTCGGGTGGCTATCACTTCTTTATGTCGAGCATAGTAATCCCGGTTTCTTTTTCGAGTTTGTTGTCTTCTAATCTCTAGTTGTTGGAAGCAAGCTTGGCTTGTTTCGGGGCAGTGGTCTGCCATCTGTATTGTGGGAATATAAGGTTGAATTAGTAATAAGGGAAGCATAAACACACTTGAACAACTATGTGTGGCATCAACACAACATATGTAAAGTGTACAATGGTAAAAGAATACATTTTGAATATTTATACATCCAAACAAACACACACACACCCATACATATATATAATGGACAATTATCCTAATTTAATGTTCTCCACACAATTCAATAAAATTGTAGGAAGGTATATTAAGGTAAAAGAGCACAAATTCTTAGTTAAGCAACCCAATTAAATATATCTATCAAAAAAGAAAAGAAAAAGAAAAAATTACATATTCAACTCATAGTTTTTAGAACTAATATCTATTAAATTGTAGTTTTAAGATAGTTGTAGATTACATCATGTCAAAATAACCGAGTCCTGCAATGGTAGAAGAAGTAGATTCCACATATATATAGAGATAAGAAAACACATACATATTGCTACTTTTATTTTATTGAGATTTTACTATTATAGTTATACTTCAAACACACAATATTGAAGGGACCGAAAACCCTATACAAACACACACACCCATACATATATATAATGGACAATTATCCTAATTTAGTGTTCTCCACACAATTCAATAAAATTGTAGGAAGGTATATTAAGGTAAAAGAATACAAATTCTTAGTTAAGCAACCCAATTAAATATATCTATCAAAAAAATAAAAAATAACATATTCAACTCATAGTTTTTAGAACTAATATCTATTAAATTGTAGTTTTAAGATAGTTGTAGATTACATCATGTCAAAATAACTGAGTCCTGCAATGGTAGAAGAAGTAGATTCCAGATATATATAGAGATAAGAAAACACATACAGATTGCTACTTTTATTTTATTGAGATTTTACTATTATAGTTATACTTCAAACACACAATATTGAAGGGAACAGAAAAACCATCAACTATAATGCTATCTTATAGTAGAATATATTGATCCCATGGTTTTTAATTAAGGAAAAATCAGGTTTTGAAGGGACCGAAAACCCTATACAAACAAATTTTGAAAGGATATGGAACCCGGAAGCAAAAATTTGTCCTAACATAAAGACCATGAGAGCTTAGAGAACCATGGGTAAAAAGGGCATTGAAATCCAACGAACCACAACCAAAAAGAAAGTTGCGAGGAAAACAACTTGCAAGCAGCCAAAAACTAGACCCCCAAACAAGAATAATCAAGATTTACATTTAGAGCTACTCTTGTGGGAGCGAAGAGTCATGTCAAAAGAAGGCTTAGAAGATTTAGCTTCCTTTCCCTTTATAGAAATGCAATCCTCTTCCACTTGCGCTACCCCTACAACATGGTAATCTTGCAAAACATAAGCAAGGCCACCATTTGAGACACCCGAAGAGGATGCCCGTACACCCTGTGATTCCAAATCAATCACCACATAAAGACTCCTATGTTGCTCAGATTTCTTCTCAACCGTATAATGTTGTTGGTCATTCTTGTCACTACACATTTCTTTGATATTAGAAAGTAAGATATTGCTCTCTACAGTGAAGTCAACCAGCTCAACCTTTGTGATAGTTGCCTTCAAACATTCTTCATTATTGTATGTTTCATTTCTACATGTCAAAGTAAACAAGTATTTTTTGTTCAACATGTCTCTTATTACCTGTTGAGTATCCCTTTCTATGTCATACTCAAACTGTAGAAAGTATAGCTTCTCTACAGACATTTCCATGAGTTCTATTGCTCCTTCATCGAATGCAACTGCCCATAGCATATTTGTTTGGTCCTGCAACTTTATTTGTAGTATGTACCTATAATTACAAGAGGTACATGCTATGTGACATTTTGAGCAAAACCACTTGTCATCTTCAGTTTGCACCAATCATTTCTTGCATTGTTCTCCCCTTGTTACATTAGGGCATGCTGGATAGCAAAATGATTCAAATTTGATGAAAAATAATGTTGCATTTATTGTACATTGGAGATGATGCACTCTATGCAGCATTTGTTCTCGAACATCCCTAATTGTTATTCTTGTGGCAGGCATGGATGGATTGCTTAACTTTGTTGAAGGTGATAGAATATTAGCCCCAATTTGTTCAAACCAAGTTTGCAATTGTTCTTTCTCTTGGATGTCAAGGTCTATAAATAAATTTGTATTGCTTGATGTGCTCAAGACCTTTCCATTGTAATCGCAGACTCGCCCATTTTTAATAGCGAGAATAGTAGTTTCTTGTACGTGATACTTTTGTTGAAGACAAGCACCTTCCTTCTCTACTATTGTGCCCCATAGAGTGATATCTATTGTTGCTTCAGACATGTCCAACAAGGATATCGAGCGACTTAGGACCTCTATCCCATCTCTTCTCCTAATTGTCGAGCTTGGATTGACACAAGTGACAACTCCAATAACATCAACAGTTGAATTGTTACTCTTCTTTGCAAGTTCACTAATAGGTGTAAAGGAGAATAAGTGTTTTGGAATAGAATGGTCATCTTCAAAAAGAGTGACCTTTGACTCCATTGACAAGGAAATTTCTAGGCCACTATTTAACTTGTTGTAAAGCTTATTAGCAGTCTTTACTGCACCACCAGATAACGTATAGGTTTTTCCAATAGTAATATTTCTATAATGAAGATCAACAACTTCATTGAAACAAGTCACACGTGTTTCAACCCCTTCTATGTCAATGATGTCGAAGGTGAAAAGTTGACCTGTACCTTTTTGGGTATTGTACTGGCGAATATCCTTTTTGGCAGTCACACGACCTTTGACAGTCCATCTTGGTTGAAAAGGGTTCAAACTTTTAATAGGCGTAATTGTGACTGGTGCTTCCATTCCACCCCTAGAAGGATTCACACCAAATAATCTTCTTGTAGGAGTTGATACTCTAGTAGTGCTAATTGTCTTAGGTTTCACATGTGGATCTAAGGAATTTCCCATTACCTGTTCTATATGGTGCTCTTGTTCCATATAAAGTGAAGTAGGTTCACCGATTATATCTTGGTTTGTAGAAACAATCTCAAGGTTCACAATGACAATCCACCTATACATGTGCAACACAAGAATAAGAATTAGCAATATAAGGAACAAGCTAAAAATATCATAATATTTTCTTTTCAAAAATTGAGAATTCCTTTACTCACCGAGACCCACTTGATTTGGGATAATTATATTTTGTCAACTGTATTATCGTTCCAACTGAAATTTCACCTGAGGCTATGTAATGATTGTATTTTTGTGGTAACGATGCTTTTAGTTTGTAGGCCCCATCAGATATTTCTACCTTGTAGCGATTGTTGCATTCATGGCCATGTCTAAAGTTGGAAATAGATCAAATCTACACATTAGGTTCACACCCTTGATTCCCATCATGGATAAGTTTAATTGCATTTGTGGTTAATATTGTAGCCATGGTCTATGGAAGTTGACTAACCCTGCAAAATTATATCATGTGTAAGATAGTGTTTGAATAGGATTGGCATATGTTTTTTTTTTAGAAAACGTATACCTCAACATATTGTTGAGAGAATTTTTACAATGATGTTTAAATATATCATCATTTTTAGCAGCATTGCAATATACATTTGTTAGACTTAAGGTTATAGTTCAAAATAATATTGAAAATAAGGGGACACAAGTATTACAATAAGTGATATTCATTAAAATTAGAAATATATAGATCAATATGTATAATGGCATTACAATATAAACATAATATAAAACAACTAAGGTTTGGAATATAAGGTCAACCACTAAATCCATTTCACTCTACATATAGCTATTTTGACATCTTTCAACATCACAAAAAAGTAACTTCCAAGAAGTTATTTGAACTCCCACTAAATCCATTTTTCTCTACATATAAATATTTTGGCTTCTTCACTTGGCTTCACAAGAGCATCTAATTTGTATCATGCTAGTAATCTCGATCAACAATCGCAAAAAAGTAGCTAACTTCCAAGAAGTTAGTTGAACTTCTTCGACCATATATTAGTCAATAGAGCTTGGAATTCACGCTTTAGTTCAAATGCATTGGCCACTCCATAATATTCACAGTATTTTAATTCATGCAGGAAACCATAATATAGCTCAAGAGCTTCATAGGTTGCATAAAATTTTTGGACAACTTCTTGCACCAATTCAACTTCATGATCTTGCACATTGCATACATCTTGGCTTGTTTACATAGCTTCTTCAAAAATTTCACGACAACTTGTCAAGATATTGTTTGAAAAAGCTTCAACATTGTTGTGAGGAAAACCCAACCAATCCACAGACGTTGAGTCAGTTGTTGATAGAGGTAACTCATGGGTTTGTGATGAGGGTGTATTGGACTCAGAATCACTGCTTGAATTAGTAATAACATCTTGAGGTGCTGGTGCATTAGCCATATCCTGAAACTATAATTCAAAATAGCAACAATAATATTAAAAATATCATTCAATAAGACCCAAACTACAAGCATATTATACACATCATTACACCCTATTTTTCTTTCCATAATCGACCCTATGAGGTGTGCCATCTTATTGGAGTGTCATAATTTTTTCTAATAGTGTGTAAGGATCCATGATATAGCAAATAAAGCTTACATTGCCAACCACAAAAGTTGTTGAATCTAATTCAAAGTTGTCGAATCTAATTCAATTATTATTTTATTATGTTTATTATTAGTAATTTGCTACACATTTTAAGGAATAAGAATTACGAAGATATTTTGATTTAGAAAAGTCTAAAGATTATTATATAATTTCAATTGTTTGTTGAAAAATAAGATATTCTAGAAAGATTTTTTTATGTAATTTTTCATCACTTTAAATCCATATTATTGATATATAATATCATGCTAATTTAACTATTTTCACATACTCACTAACCCGTAATCTAAATAATATATATAATATTTAATTATATTTATTTAATTTTAATGTTTATTAACTATTAAATAAATTCCACATTATATCTAATAAATGAAATCTTTATGGTAAAAATACTAATATAATAAACAATTTTATTTCCCTTTTAGTTATGAAAAAAGGTTTGTATAATTGTATTCTTCTTTTAGTTTTTAAAATATTAATTTCATTATTTGATTTATGAAGATTCTTTAATGCTTATTACTCAAATGTTCTCTTTGGTAGATGTAAATGAATTAGGTTATAGCTTTAAATATAGTACCCTAACCCATAAGTTAATTATTTTCATGTTTCAATTGACTCATAATGGTTAGTTATAATGAATCAACAAGATCCCAATTTTCAATTTATGTTTTAAAAGTATTTAGATCACTTCCATACTTCTGGAACTAACCTAGGTAAAGGGATTGATGAAATAAAAGTCAAAATCAATTTCTTGGGTTGTGTCATATGAGATCATGCTAACTTCATAATTGAATAAACTATAACTTAGTCAAATTTAACCCAAAAATAAATGGGACAAATACAGAGAATCAACTTTCAACATTATAATTTTACAAATAGTAGCAAATTCTTTAAAATTGATGATATTAAAAAACATATGTATGAGCCTTAATATTTTAAAATTTTGGAGAAATAAATTTCATGTAATATTGAAAACAAAAATTTCAAAATTAATTAAAATGTCTTCTAAAAGAATTAAATTCCTAAATAAATCTTATTTGGATCTTAGTTTTTTAATTATTATTTGCATTTATCATTCTTCAACATCTTTAAAAGAATATAAGACTTAATATAATGAACATTTCATAAATTTACTTTATTTTCTTATATATTTACCTGTCTATAATAAATTTGAATATTATAACTTTTTGAATAAATGATAAAAGTACCAATATCTTAAAGATTCTCAACTAACATAGAACTATTATAAAATTTATTTCGTTACATGATTATAAAAGCTCTTAATTTTTTTAATTTACTTTCATTTACACATATTTTTATATATTTAATCTCTTTCTATTTCTATCTACATCAATTTTCATATATTCATCTTATTATTAGTTTAAATTTTCACATATTTATTCTTAATGATTAGATGAAACATTCAGTGTTCTAATTCAATTATGCAATATAGAAGAACAATTCTTCATAATATCAAATTGGTTCTTAGTTCAAAATTTTATAACTCAAATTATTGGCTCATACTCTTTCCTTTAGACCATTGAGGTATGGATTAATATATTTTTGTGTGACTTTTGATTGTGTCTTGATATTCATATTCATTTAGACATTAACTTATATCTTAGATCATTTAAACATACCAAGAAATTACATTACTTCCATCTATGTTTGTATTTGGAACATTAAAAAGACTCATTGACTGCTCAAAAAAATTCATATAGATTAGTGCACACTTACCTCTTCTCTATTAGCACATGTCAATAGTTGTAAAGCCTATCATTTGAAGGGTTTCACTAAGAACAACTTAAACCTAAAGATTCAATAGCTTCTAGGGTGAATATCCCAGACATGGAGCTCATTAAAAAAATTCTTTCCACCAAGTTCAGACACTATGAAAAGCCTCCTCTAAACTATATAATGAGGAAATCTGCAGCACGTGGGCTCAATTGTTTACAAGGCGAGCAATGGACAAAGCACAAAAGAATAATCAACTAAGTATTCTACATGGAACACATTCTACATAATAAATAATAAAAGAAATCTTGATCGAAATCAGATATATTGAAGAGCAGAGATGCAGAAAGAATAAAAACAAGATTAAGAGTGGTAGACCTGTATGCAAAGAGGGAAAATGTAGACAAGGCACGTGAGCTGTTTGATAAAATTCCGCCTGCTTCTTCTCCACAGAGATTTTAAACATGCAGCAAATCTCGTTTAGCTGAGAGCTATTTAAGCTTGGCTATTATTTATTGCAGACCAAATACGAAGAACCCAAGAAACGGCGGAAATTAGTGCAAACACACTCGACCCATACCTGGTGACATAAGCACACAATCACACGCACCTACCGCCTATGATAGAGAAGCGCCCGCCGATACATGGACACAATCGCTTGATGGGATATTAGTGACGGCAAAAATCAACGACCGCCAAAGAGTCGTCATCTGTTGAGGAAAAAATGAGCCCGAGGGACGGGATGCCCGATATCTACATCTATAGTACTTTCTCTCGAGAGTTCCCCCGAGCCATATCATATATATTATAGTTGCCGGACGAGTACCTCGATTGATAAATCGAGTGCCCAAATGCCAACCCCGTAGAATAGTAGGGGCCCACCTTTCAATCTTTCATCTTCCGAAACACGGGAAGTGCAATGAACTTGTCTGCAAGGACGACAAAGGATTCATGGTTCTAGAGAGCTATGTCTGGTATTGTATCATGTAAGGAACCGCCCTATATCTATAGTCGTCAGGGGCAGTCGTATCACGTATATAATGCATGGATGGCGAGAGGATGCGCTATCTCGAGCCCAACTATAGATATAGGCCAAAGGCCCTTCCGGTGCATGAAGAGATCTGGGTGGGGCATCGACGGGTTCAACTAACTGCACTATTCCGGAGATGCGACTGGTGTACCACTCCACCTGCACCCAAGCAACGACTATCAATTTATAGCCGTATCGGCTCATTTATAAAGCAAGTATCGGCTAATTTCTAAAGCAAGTATCGGCAAATACGAAGACACACGGCAAGAAAAATGTACATTGACAGAAGGAAGAATTTAAGGCATTAAATGGAAACAATTCGCCTCGGTTTCGTTACTTGCGCGGTCCCAATGAAATACAGCTCAACAAAAACGTACATTGACAGAAGGAAGAATTTAAGGCATTAAATGGAAACAATTCACCTCGGAAACAATTCGTCTCAGTTTGGTTACCTGTGTGGACCCAATGAAATACATAAGTCGCTCCAACTGATCCATTTGCTGTAAAGTTCGTGGGCCTCCCATCGGTGTCAAACTGCTGAAAATACCGGTGGGGTTCCCCCACGTAAATAGCCTATCGGCTAATAATAAAATTATAATAAAGAGTCATTTATCACTTTATTAAAAAGGGAAATTCTAGAAGCTTCTTGGGACGGCTAGTGAATTCTTTAAAAGGAGTTTTCATCTCAGCATTCAACATCACTTGAGAATACATTCTACATATCAAATTTGGAAAGCTTGAATAGTTGACGAATTGCCTGAAGATTTGAAGACTCTAAGATGCTGGGTTCGATTGTGAGATATCAATCCTAGACGGGCTTGGAGAGGAGGATACATCAATTCTTCTCATTGTGCAAAATTAGTGGCCAAGGGCCAATTTTGGTTGATGCAATTGGGTGAATGAATCTGTGGTTATCTCAGTCCATTTGCAGCCTTTGGGAGAGGTCGATTTCATTCATTCCAACTCATATCTACATTGATTCTCATTGAGGGTTGTATCATCATTTACTAGGCGACTTGGAGATTGTTTATGTTGCTAGTGGAAGGTCGATTTTGATGTCATCATTTCATATTTTATACTTCCAGATGAGAACAGGGGCGGCCATGATGGAGGGGCGATTTTGTGTCTAAAGCCATAATAAAATCTGAGAAAAATCAAGAGGCATCGTGGGAGGCTCAAGAAGACAGGCACAACAAATTTAGAGTCATTGGCTTCATCAGATGGAAGGTTCGAACCATTTTGTGAAGGCTTCCAGCACCTCCAGGTTCCATCGATATGTATAAGATTGGTCATTGTATTAACTTGCATTTCAGTTTAGGAATCTGTATTGTTAGGAAAATCTTTCATCATAGTTTTATGCATTGCAAGCATCTACATCAGATTGTTAACATTTCATATTAGAAGTTAGTAAGCTGCCATTATGAGTATATATCAGACTTGCACATGAGGTTTGTATGCCAAGAGTCTTGGCAAGATATTGTAATCATTGATGGATTTCAGTTAATACTAAGGAGGAGTTGCATTGCATCCAATTGCTATCTTGTACTTGGTTAAGATGTATGACAAGTGTTTGTTAAAATGTGTAGTTGCTGTAGGTGCATGTTTGGCATAAGTAGAGTATGTATTTGCATTTGAAAATACAAAAAGAGCTACATTTGCATTCTAGAAGTTTGAATAGACATCTTAGAAGTTAATCGCTATCATTTTTCATCATTGCAATCACAAAAATCAAAACCAAAGCAAATTGAAACTCAAAACCAGCAAGTACAAGGTTGCAAGCAAAGTTGTTTGTCAAATTGTCTAAGGTAGTAAATCAGGGTTTTTACATCAGATTTGGCAAGGCACTTTACAAATGGTAAGTAGTTTCTCTTAAATGCACTAGGCATTGAGTTCAAATCCTTAATTTTTACCACATGAAAATTCCAAAAAAGTGTTGAACTATGCATATTAAGTAGAGCTATGTAAGTGTTCAATTTAAGATGGCAATAATTATATCACAGAATATTAAGTTGCTATATTTAAACAATGTGGAAAACTTTAGCTAGGTAATAATAATATTAAAAAGATAAATTAGTTAAAATATTTTATTGAAAAGATTAATTGATTAAAATTTTAAAATTCTCAATCAAAAAGGTTTAAAATAGTAAAAGTGTATTTCAAATGTTATTGTTTATCTCATAATTCATCAATCTTTTCCAATATGACCCTATAACTTCAATATCACCTTGTAAAGAAATAAACATGATTTAAATTATTAACATTAATTATCTATAAGATAATTAAATTAACGTAATTAATTAAGCATAAATTAACCTAGAGATAACAAAGTCGAAATATATTACACATAGTAGATAATTAGATTTGGTGTGCACTTAGCCTTGGGATTAATGATAGAGAGATGATGTTGATGTACTCTAAAATAATTTTCCATCATTACAAAAATAAATGCCTTAGTTTTGTGAACATATTAATTGTATAGTAACACGATATATGCTATCGAGTGATCTTGAGCCCTATGAGTTCAATCCTAACTTTTGTAAACTTGATATGAATGTGTGTAAAACCGATCTAAAAATATGTGTCAAGAGATCTACATGCCTTCACCTTCTAGATAAATAAATTTGTCAAGGTGGTGTCTAGAGACACCATTGAGGAGATTTTTGAATCAATAAGTGTGAATTGTTCTAGGTCAAACACCTTGGTGGACCACATTAATAATAATGAGAAAGATTGAAGAAATCATTCATAGACACATGTATATGTACTATATGATTCTAAGACTTTGGGTAAAAACAAAAAAGTGAAGTGTTGGAATTATAGGAAAAAAGGGCATGTAAAGAAGGAATGTAGAAAGAAAAAGAATTAGTGGGGTTCTATCACAAAAAATTCTTTGATTTAGGTGATAAAGTTTTACTTTCTTCATGTAATATTATATCCAACAAAAATTGGTTGATTGATTTGGGTTGCTCCTCTCATGTGACTTCATATAAGGAGTGCTTTTCCATATATGAAGAATATGATGGAGGAGAATTATACCTCGGGGACAATAGTTCATATCCCATTGTTGGACATGGAAAGTTACAATTATGTTTTAGTGATGAGGGGTTAAAAATCCTCCTTGGTATTTTACATAAATTCTCAAATTAGCTAGAAATTTAATTTTAGTTTTCTAAGTTGAATGATATAGGAATGTATGTAAAGTTTTATAAGCATGACAGTATATTGATGATAAGGAGTTTGGTGGTAGCAAGAGGGACAAGGATGAGAACTTTATTTAGGCTAGATGCCACCACTATTTTCACTTTATGAATGTAATTGAGAAAATTAAGAATACATGTATGTTGTGGCATCATAAATTGGGCCACATATGAGAAAGACTTAAAAACCATCTTAAATAAGAAGTTGTTAGAGAATTTTTCTTTTTCTAATGATAACTTTGAATTTTGTGAACATTGTGTCTTTGGTAAATAAAATAGAGCATCATTCTTTTTAGGCAACAATAAAGCCAAGATTACCCTTGCTTATGGGGATCATAAGGATGATCTTAGTAGAAATCCTACAGTGGATGTAAAATGGTATCCTTTGGATGAGGGATGGGTAAAGGGGAACTTTGATGGGGCAACTCAAGGTAATACAGGCCCATTAGGAGTGGGGTGCATTATAAGAGACCACAATGGAAAGCGGTTATCGAGGTGGGCAAAAATATTGGTGGATGAAACTAATAATGAAACTGAGTTCCAAGCTGCCTCGTTGGGCATAAATATTTGTAACAGATTGAGGTATTAAAAAATCCACCTTGAAGGCGATTCTTTGATAGCTATTAATGCAATCTGAAGGAGAGAAACTCCGAACTTGAAATTGGATAAATGGCTATCATGAATTGTGGGTGAGTTATCGACCTTTGAAGATTTTAAAATCTCACATATTTATAGGAAAGGGAATGCCAAAGCCAACCAACTGTCAAAAGATGCAATTAATTTATTGGTGATTCTGATGGGACACTAATGGTTAATAATGATTGTATCACACGTGCGATCTAGCCCAAAAGGATACGGTTGCTGAGACTAAGGTAAGGTTTGTCAAGGGACTTAAATGCCGAAGGACGTGAATGGTAGTGGATAGCCTTAAAATGAGTGAAAGAGGAGGGAAATTAGCATAATTGATCATGGAGACAATCATTTGCTTGGGTGCTAAGGAGAGGTAGATGGAATTCCGTGCATTGGTCTCATACACAAGGCTTAGACGAATTTATAATGCCGAGGATGAGGAAACCTTGGAGGCACTAAAATGAATACTAGGTGCTAGATTTCTCTTTTCTACCCATCATTTCAGATTTAACTCTGACATCTCTTCAATGTTCATGGCATGGATTCTTCACATACGAGATCCTGAGATAGACATGTTGTGTTTCTTGATGTGCAACATTTAGTTAAGGCACAGTGGCATGAATCCATGGAGTTCTACCTGAACATGGTCATGGGGGGTCGGGGTTGAGACTGGTTGGCGACGTATGAACTCAATTAAATTTTCCAATTAATGGGCCATCAATCCACTTTGTTATCTGGAGCCTTGGTGAAGAAATGGATGCTCGTTTGGTGGAGGTTTTAGGAAACATAACTCTTCTGAAGGAGCTAACGAGGGTGTGCAACTTGTTGGATGAGCTCGTAGTACTGGAGCTGCTACTTGTTGGCGAAGACCAAGGTTGTAGGGGAGAGGAGGGAGGTGGTGTGGATGTGGTGACGATGAAATTAGAAGACTAGTCGGGGTGACTAACATGTGGAAAGCTTTGAATATTGATTGTATTTTTTATAATTTTTCATGTCTTAATGACTGGTTAAATGATGTTTTTAGGGTTAGGCCCCTCTCTCTATATATATAATTCAAGATTAAATTAAAGATTATTCATTTATATATTTTTGGTTATGTGGATATTGAATCTGTTAGAAAATCCAGATATTTTTATTCTTCATTGATGATTTTTCAAGATTTATCTAGATTTATTTTATGAGATAAATCTAAAATTTTCACAAGTTTAAGGAATTTATTTAGTCTTAGTTGAAAAGAATTTAAATTGTAAGATAAAGGTTTTGGGATCTTACAATGGAGGAGAATGCCATTCTATTGAATTCGATGAATTTTTTTAAGTATGCAGGTATTGCTAGGAAAAAGACTACTCTATACGATCCTCAACAAAATAGATGGTAGAAAGTAGGAACCAAACAATAATGGAAAGTGTCAAAAGTATGTGAAGTGGTTCACAATTAGATAAATATTGTGAGTATTTCTTGTTACTTGATCAAAGAATCTCCTTATAAGCCTCTTGATTTGATATCTTATGGAGTGTGGATAGGCAAGAAAGCTTAAGCTTCATATTTAATAATTTTTAGCTATGAGGCTTATGTTCATGTACCTAAGAAAAAGTGATCTAAGTTGGATATAAAATTTAAAAGGTGTATTTTCATTCAATATGGTGAGAATTTTAAAAGTTATAAGATTCAAAATCTATTAAATAAGAAAATTATCTATTTTAGAGATGTGATTTTGTAGGGAACTTAGAGATATTTTGATCCTGAATAATCAAAAGAGAAAGATACGAAAATGAGAGTGAGCTTTGAGACTGAGTAGGAAGATGCACCTTGGGAAGAACATGTTGGAAGAATGAGGAGTTTTTCATTGATGTAGTTATTGACAACACAAGCATGAGGAATAAGTACAAGGTATACTATTATTCCTTGCAATGTTGTCATTGATGTCAACATTGTAGCTTTACGTGGAGATCATGGTGCAGTTAACTTTGGTTGGTTCTAACATGTTTTGGGATGATTGTGGAAACAATTTTACAAGGTCTGATCCAGTGAAGCCGATTGTGATGAAAAATGACTATGTTTTTACCAGTATTTCTAGGTACAAAGCATCCAGTTTTTGCGTCTGCATTGGTCCATGAATTAAAATTTCACTTTTTGGTTCTAGTATGTTTTTGTTGTTTGATAAAAGCATCTAATTCCATAATTCCATCTTGTTTTGGCTTTTGGTTTGAAAGTTATGAATGACAGAAGTTTGACCTAGAAAATTACAGTCATTTCTTGTACAGTGCATGTGAGTAGGAGAGTCTGCATTCTCTGCAAATAGGATTTTGGTTTTTTAGATTTAAGGAGATGTTGATAGATGTCAATAGAGTGTGAATTCTAGATGGCATAGCATTTTTGGTACGCATGTCTGAATATGGGTATATGGTTGGATAAATTTTGTATTAGGTTTTCTGCGGTGCCAACCTAATAGGCGTAAAGGTATGTGAAGGTTAATTAAGTGTTGCAAAGTTATGTGGGAGCTATTATAGGTCCATGCCTACCTATTTTAAATTTTTTTAATGATTGAATCTTGGTGCAAGGCATGTGTGGAAGGATTTGAGCTGAAATTCATATATTGTTTGTTTTGTATGATACATCTAATTAGGCCAACCTAATTGTTATGCCTTGCATAACCACCCCATTTTGTTTTGGTCAAAATGGGTCCCCTTCCTTGATTCTTTTGTCCTTGGTGTTCTTGTTCAGGACTTAGGAGTTGTTTTTTTCTTCTCCTAAGTCCTTGTTTCATTGTTTTTCGGGTTTGAGTATCAAACTGGCACTGACACTTGTTTCTTTGCAAAGTAAAAGTTTCTCTTTGTGTTTCGATCCTGATTCCTATCCATTGCCTTATCTTTTCCTTTGTGTTTCAGGTCGGGTTATCAGATCATAACCATTGCCTTACACCCTTCAAGGTTTAAGTCCTTGGAGAAGACCTGATCCCGACCTCCATTTTTGTCTCCTTGTGCGTTTTGCTTGTTTCAGAGTCAGGTTTCAGATCGAAACCTAAACCAAGAACTTGGAATGTTCTTGTCCATGTTTCTGACCCGATCCCAAATTCTAACTCTTTTGCGTGTTTCAAGATCGAACTTCGAACCGCGATTGACATCAAAAAAATTTAAAGTTTTGGTTTCATATAATGTCCCGAACCTAATCCCTGCTTTGTCTTGTTCATTTTTCGGTCTGACCTGATCTCGACTTCCATTTGCCTTCATTCTTGTACCTCGTATTTATGATATCTGCTCGAATCCCAAGACTCAACCAACTTCTAATTAATTCCATAACTTCTCACACACACGAATGGGTTTTTATCCCGCCACTCCTTGATTTTGCTCCATTATGCTTTGAAGGGTTTGGTGAATGGAACGAGAGCAATGATGAGATAGGGTTTGAAGGATTCATTGTGATTTGTCAATGTGCTACTAGAATTCTTGGGTACGTTCGAAATTAGGTGTTCTTGCTTGTGTTGCTTTGTTCTTGCTTCTCTTTTTGTTGCTTTTGTCTCGTGTGTTTGTTCTTTTTTTTCTTTTCATTTTTATTTTCTCGTTTGGCTTCATTTCATCTCTCTGCATTTTATTTCGCATCGTTTGGTGTATTTTTCCTTCACTCTCGAATCCTTGTTGGGTTCGTTCTACATCATTTTATTTTCTTGTGCCATCATTTTATCTTTTGGTCATGGGATTTTCCATCCCGATGTGCCCTAGTGGTCTAGTATTTTGCTCTACATTTGGTTCAGACTAGTTTGAAATGTTTAATTTCAATTTTTGACAGTTTAAAATAAAAATTTCTTGATCCCACATGGCTCGATATTGAGGGCACAATTAAGTTAGTGTCATATTTGACATTGCCCTCGTTATCATCACCCCTCAATTCCGACTTCCGATGTCTTATCAAGATCATAACTTGGAGTTGACCCATTCCTAGTTTGCATAAGTCCAAGACTTGGTTCATGACAGAGTCTCGACCCTGATCCCCGACATCATATCGAGATCGCAACTCGAGAAGCTACTAGCACTAGTCCATTTTGAATTGGTTTAGTTTCATATGACATCCCGACCCCGAATTTTGATTCAACATCGGGATCAGAACTTTGCAAGATCCCCTTCATTGGCTAACTACCACTTCTTGGTCGCAACCCGATCCCGACTCCCGATCACACTGTGGGACCAGACCACAGATTGATACCCAACTTGTATACCCTCATGTGCTTGGGTACTAAAAAAGGACTTGAGCCCAATCCCTGAAATCATATCGGGATCAGAATCGGGGAAGCAACATGCTCTTTTTATCAAAATGGGTTTGGTTCAGAACAATAGCCTGATCCCGACTCTCGAATACACTGCGAGATCGAGTCGTGATAAGCCATTATGTTTACTATTATTCAAATGTGTTGGTGCCAAGTCAGGACCCAATCCTGAAGTCTGATAAAGTCAAGTTTGTGCTAAAAATGGTCAAGGATCCTGGTTTTATCCCGAACCTGAAACCCGAAGATGCTTGATGAACTTGTTGAATAGGGTTCTAGAATAAACTAAGGCTAGTATAATACAAGTGCAGGTGATAGATTGTTGTTTATATATCATTTTATCTTATAGTTTTCAATGCTGCAGGAAAACTAACAAATGCCATCTTCAGAGGAAGAAGTGCCCCCAAAAGGAACATCAAAGGGGTAGAAGCCTAAGAGATTAAAGCCAGAAGAGATACTGATCACAATGAAATATAAGTTTTAGGGAAACCCATTTCCATCCAAGTTCGACTCTGAAGTGATGAATATAATAAATAAATTAGTTGGACACTTGGATTTGGATCAATTTTGGAAACACTTTCTCACCAAATGCTACCCCAAGAGACAAAATGATTGCTAACTTTGTATTAGCACATGTAGCCTCATTCCCCATCTTTGTACAATGCCCTGAGTTCATCCTAACTGCTACACAAACCTACAACCCAATTCAAAGGCAGTACATTGATGCACAAGGAAATGTAATCATTCACTTAACTCCTACAATGACTAGACTGGTCTTTGATCCACCTCCTCATCCTAACCCTAAGATCATGTCAGAAGATGAAACACTTGCACGTTGAACACAAGATGAGGAGGGAAATAAGGCACTAATGAATAAGAGATGGTTGAAAACACATAAGAAGTTGGTCAAGAAATTTCCACCTAAGTTTAAGAGGTCTGAATTCACAGGTGAGGTTGGTGACATAATCACATTGTTGTCATGAGTGTTTGGGAAAAAGGATTCCAGTAGCTTTGAATATTGGATGTTTCTATTTATTCAGTTTATTCTTGATGGAAAACAATATTTGGATTGGGCACAAATTATTTCAGACAACATTCACAGCTAGTTGTTAAAAGTGGTTGAAACCAAGATATTTTACATGAATTCATATGTTATTTATTGTGCTGCAAGGATGAGTCAATTCCCAGGATTGAATACTACAGGGTTTATGGATAGTGGCCCAAATCAAAAGAGTGGGAATATTATGACCAATTAGAGTTGAAAGAATCAAAGCATCATTTCAAAAGAGTCAATGATGCATTTTTGTATGCAGTTATTAATCAACTAATAGGTGATGCTGGCTTTAGAGTATATTGAGAGGTAATGGAATTCATTGAACCTTGGGGTTATTGGTTTATCCAATACCCCAAGTCTACTTATATCAGATTGTTTGGGTTTGAAGATCACCCATTCAAATTACCAAGGTGTTGTAGTGATAGGTGGATCTTGATGGAGTTTTCCTGTCAAGCTGCCGAAGTAAATGCAAAATTTTTTGCACAACACAAAGCTATTTGTAATTCTTTCTCCTCCATATAATTAATATTTTATTCTTTTAGTTATTCCATAGTGTCCAAGATAGAAACTGAAGAATTTCAGGCCTTGAACTTCAAACACCACACTTCAAGGAAGGACTTTGATCCTAAAAATAAGATGTATGGTCTTTCTACTTCACAATTCCCTCTTCACATGCCATTGCTAGAGGATTTTTGGGCCAATTTTCAGGATGAGTTTGAAGTAAGGAAGAGGGGATATGAAATGTTGACAATTCCTCAAATGAAGGACTTTGAAGTTATTGTAGCCATTCCAGGGGGTGTCACCGATGATGGGATTACCTTAGATCCTCGTTACAAAATGGATGAAGTAGAGGATTTGGATCCCATCGATTGGATGGCTAAGAAGGTAACCAAGATTCAACCAAGGACAAAAACATTTTTTAAAAGAAGCAAGAAGTGGTTTAACCTCTATCTCAAACAACCAAGAGTGCAAGCTTCCAAAAAAAGAGGTTCTAGCAATGATCCTGTTTCCTTCGCAGAAATAAAACAACAATATAAGAGATTGAAGAGAAATGTTGCAGAAACAAAGGTAACCACAGAAGACCCCGCCTCAATAGAAGAAGAGATATCATAACAACAAATTGATTATGCCTTGAAGAAGGCTAAAGTAACTTATGAGGTAGCTGCTGTGGGAGTTGTTTCAGGTTTCGGTGTTATGCCTTTAGCTACAATATACCCAGGATAACAACTTGTCAAAGAGACCCCTATTATCACACCATCAACATCAGGAACAACTATTGGAAAGGAGAGGGATTTGGCAATTGATGTAATAGAATCACCTCCCCCTTCAGACTCTGAAGGAACTCCATCCTAAGAGGGAGAAAGACCTGAATGGGAGGATTATTCGAGGAAGGTTGAGGAAGACCCAAGTGAAGAAGGAACCGGGTTTGAACTTGGAAGTTTGCACAGTGAACAATTAGAGTTGGATGAGGTTTTGACGAAAAAGGAATAGGAGGAATCGCTAGAAAGTTCTCAAAAATTAGTTGTTGAGTAATTAGCTCAAGAAGAAGAAGAAGAACAAAGAAAAAATGAAGAAATGGCTACAGAAAAAGAAGTAGCTGAGGCACTAAGAATGGTTGAGGTAGAAAAAAGAAACTATGGAAGAAAAAAAGGCCAAGGAATTCAAATTGAAGAGATTGAGAGACGAAGAGGAGGCCGCTAAGAGGGAAGAGGAAATGAGAAAAATAGAAGAGATTGAGGTCCACAATGAAATGATGGAACAAGAAAGGCTGCTAATAGAACAAGAGGACCAATAGAAAGCTTCTTCCTAGTAGACCATTGTAGTAACTACTTCTATACCTCCATCTTCAGCACCGGCTAGTGTTCAACAAGTAATTGCTCAATTGGTTGCTCCTGCATGGCTCATAATGAATTTGGAGAAAAGACAACAAGTGCAGCCTCAACCTATAGTATGGGATGATATGATAAAGGAAATTGAGAAGGAGAAGCCTAAAAAGAAAGCTCATGTAGTACATTCAACCAAGTTGTCCGCTGAAGGAGATCTGGTAGGAAAAATTGCTACCCCAATTGCTAACAAGGATGAAAGAGAGTTATAGCCTGAAGATTATTAGATAAGCACTATTAATCTAGGAAAGCATACTAGGAGTCAACAAATAAATTTGATAGATATTGTTGCCACCACCACTAAATCTAGATTGATTAAGGATAAACAGGCCAAAGATGAGCTTAAAGCAAAAGTTGGAAAAATGAATAATCTTCTAAAGGAGTTAATTTCATCTACTCCTGAACAACCCACACCTTAAGAGGTCCCTATTTTGATGAGAAAAAAAGAGGTGGATGGTCTGAATGAAATGAAAAAGAAGGCCATGTGGTTTGATAACTGGTTTAATGTATTCAAATCAGATATAAATGAGAATCTAGATGAGGGTTTCAAATGATATATTGAAGGTCTTAAGTTGGTTAAGGAAATGGAAGAATTCATAAGGAAATTGTGGGAGGAAGAAGAAAAACTTAGGGAGTATTTGGGAAAGTTGAAAGTAATAGAGAAGATGGCTAATGCAAAATATGTTCAGTCACAGATTTTGGGGGATGAAGGTCGTGATTTTGTTTCAAAATCTATCAATGTATCTATCTTCAAAACACATAATCTCCTTGAATAGAGGATTGCCATGCTAAAAATCATTCATGAAATATGGGAACAAGCAAACATCTTTGAGGAGATTATTTCAAAACTCAATGAAAAAGTTTTACCTCCTAAGCAGAGACTTGAGTCATTAGGGGAAATAAAAGGTGCTTGGGAGGAGAGACTTGATAAATTAGTGAAACAGAGAGATATTGTTGATCTAATGCTCATGGAAAGGCTCCTTGATATCAAAACAAAAATACGGTGGATAGTCATGGATATTTGTCACCTGAGAGAAATTATTGCTACAACAAGGAGGAAATTCAGAGAGTCAATATTTAAAGCTGATTGGGTCAATGGACCTGATGATGATGCACTAAAATAAATTTTTCAGAAGTATGATGAATATCATCATGAAGGTGATAAATAAAATGAATTATTTTAGCTACCTTTCTTGTTGAGCAACAACATTGTTGTAACAATTTTTGAGCAAATGGGCGACTTCATATTAGTTTTGATAAGTCAGAAATGACTCATAGTGACCAGCAGAGGACTGAAGAAGAACTAGCAGTTGATTTTTGATGGAGAAAGAGAGCATGTGGCATTTTTTTTTATATTTATAGTTTTCAATAGAGACAATACTTAGAGTTAACTAGGCATCCTACAATTGTGGATCTGGCCCCAGATTTGTGGATCTTGATTTTTGATGGGAGAGATTGATGCTAATTATGTCTATATTATAAAATTCTCTCCTCATTGTAAAGGTCGGTTAATTGAAGTCTAATTAGATTCCCAAATATTAGAATTTTAAGATTTTATTGTTATTTTACAACTTTCATGCAAGATATAGACATTCTTTATAGTTTCAATAGACGTAGTTATTTTAGCTCAACAATGGTTATTCATACACCAGTGCTTATTGTGCGTAAATGTTTCTTATTTGATGAAAATATATAGAAGACTTTGAAATTGAAACCATTTTATTGCATTATCTGTGAATGATGTTTCTTAATATATGTCGATTTGTTAATCCTGGTAATGAGCTTGTGGTATTTATTCTTTAAAAGTAAAAAAAAAGTGATGATAAATGGTTGTATGAATTAAATTTGCAATGTGAATGGATGCAATGGTATGGATTATTACGTAAATTGTATTGTTCTACAGTTTAATTAATTAGGAAGGCGCTCATTGTTAGAATTGCATGTATGAATTAGAAAAATATGTGTTCATGTTTTGTTTTCCCAAACCTTGTTCTATCTTTTGTCATTTATTTACAACCCCCAAAACGTTAGATTAGTTTGTACTATTAAGTTTTTATTCTTTCACCAAAAAGCCCCTTGAAAATTACAGTTGCATAGGCCACTGAATGATGACAACATAGTTGAGAGCCAACTACAAAGACCTTGGAAGATAGATGGTTTTAGATTATTTATCTTTTTCAGGAGAAATCAAGTAGCAATATTCTTTTTTAACGTTTCCATGTTATACTAATATGTGTTCATGTTTTGTTTTCCTAAACCTTGTTCTATCTTTTGTCGTTTATTTACAACCCCCAAAATGTTAGATTAGTTTGTACTATTAAGTTTTTATTCTTTCACCAACAAGCCCCTTGAAAATTACAGTTGCATAGGCCACTGAATGACGACAACATAGTTGAGAGCCAACTACAAAGACCTTGGAAGATAGATGGTTTTAGATTATTTATCTTTTTCAGGAGAAATCGAGTAGCAATATTCTTTTTTAACGTTTCCGTGTTATACTAGCCATCAATAGAACTAATGCTAGGAGGGCCCAAAGGAACAAACTAGAGCGAATTGGGTCCTTTTCACTGGACAGGTTTGAAAGAGTTCTCAGATCTGCTGTAAACCCGGACCCATTTCTCAAACTCTGAACGCTTGTTGGGCCCCGAACTCATAGGACTCTAACACCACCACCCACTCCAACTAGATTTCCACAAATACCACAACTGGTGCAACCAAATCCACCACCATCCATGGAACTATTTGCAAATAATTTGTCGTCGTTGGGAACTATTCCTAACGACATTCATGAAATGCCTAAGAACCATGAGAAATTATGTCTGAGGTACGCTCATGGAGAGTCGCAAAATACTAAAGAGCACATACAAGATTCAAAGATGCCTGCACTCGGGCTCAAATAGTTCATCATGATGTGGCATGCAAGTTATTTCCCTATTCATTAGGGGATATGGCTTACAAATGGTATTTAAACTTGCCCACTGGATCCATCCTGAGTTGGACAAACTTAGAAAATGTGTTTATTAATCAATTTTGGGTCTGCATAGATCCTGCTATCTTATATCATCAGTTTTCCACAATAAGGAAAGAACCAAATGAATCATTGCCACTGTTTAACACTAATTTCCAAAGGATGTACAGGCGGTTGCAAGATCCCTATTTGATGGTTGAGAATATTGCCATCAGATCATACTTGAAGGCCATAGACCCACTGATTGGTTTATTTTTGCAGAGAACCTACCTTGAGGTAGACATCAATTTGTTGTCCAAGGTGTATCACCTTGCTATTAAATTACAACAACAAATCAATTCACAATCAGGTGGCCTCGAAGGAGATTTTCCTCCCTTAGGATATCCTCTGATGCCTAATCCAACCCCACTATTCAATACAGTCCCAGGGATGTTCCACTCTACTTATGGACCTTTAGTAGAGTTACAATCTACATCCCCACAACCATGTGTTAATGGGGGGACTCTATATTCCTACCAGCAGACTCAAAATCTGCATAATCTTACTAGGGGATCTAACCTTGCAACTCACTCATCACCTATAAATCATGTAGAAAGTGAACGCACTACTCATCTGACCGCAGAGTTATAAACTTTGAAATATACCTTATCTTGGGTGACTAATGAGATGGCTCAACTTAAAATTAACCCTTCTCAAAATCAAAATTAGAATCAGGGTTATTAGAATTAGGGAGGGTTTTCCAATCAAAACAACTATTCCAATTAGAATGTCAATCAAAACCAGAGGAATTTTCAAGGTCAGAACTTCCCCAATCAAAATTATCAGAACCAGGATAGGGGATATAATCATAGACCAAATAATAATATGCAATGGAATACTAGACCAAACAATAGGGGAGTTCCCCATAATTATCAGTCCAATGAAGATAAGTCACACACTACAAATATCACATATTTGAATTTCATGACGAATTGATGCAGGCTACATGATACTGCCTCACATTTTGAAGTTAATTGCTCTGAGATGGAAAAGGTTGTCAAAATAGCACAAGCTCACTCCCAACCACCACAAGGAAATCCTACCAAAGGTAGTGGGCCAGTTGATACAACAATGTATTTTGAAACCATTGATGAACGATACCAGTTTCCCATGCATGGGGAGAACGAACCAGAGGAAGATACGTATGATGCTCAGGCATTTCAAACCAAGGGAGGCCATTTCCTAAGGAATCAAAACATGGGGCCGTTTACCACATCCAACCCTACCAATACTATGGTTCCCTCGAACCAAAATGTTGATAACAATCCGCCTCCACAGAAAGGCCCATCTGAATTGCAGAATAAAGGTAACTTTGCTTTTGTTCCTAAGTTTTAGATGAATAATGACATAGAATTTGATTTCATTTCATAAATTCAGAAACAAAGGAATTCTTTGTCATTTTTTGACATTTTGAAGTGGTGCCCCGCCCAATGCAACATCATATTGAAAGCCTTGGAGGAGGCATATAGGTCAAAAGGAAAGAATAAGTTGACTCCAATCACTAATATGAACACAACCCTGTATAGAGTTAAGACAGGGACACCCCCATTTCTTTTGAGCTTGAGAATTTTCGGAAAGAATCTACACAATTTCCTTTTAGATTTCAAAGTCTCAGGTAATGTCATGCCCTTCTCTATTTGCAAAAAGTTGGGTTTAAGTCTGGTTCAAACTCATAGGAAAGCGGTACAATTAGATAAAACTAAGGTTAACGTTGTTGGTGAACTAGAGAATGTACATGTGCAGATTGGATCAGACCTGCGGATTCAGACATATATATATTCAAGTGGCTGATATCCATGAAACATATGGCATGTTTCTCAACCGAGATTTGATGAAGAGTATTGGAGGTTATCTCTCCCTGGATTTCTCACACATGTGGCTCCCATGGAAAGGGGTAGCAACTCAGATAAGGATTGAAAGTGAACCTTGTTTGAAGTATATGATCACTGAATATGACTGTCCTAGTGAGGTAGCATATTTTGAAACTAAGATATGGGTGTATAGGAGAGAAGAAATTATGACCTTCTCGATGATTAATCTTGAGTGCTCACAGCCTTTAGAACATAGTGATCCTATGACCACTGTCAAACATGAAGTTTTAATTTGAAAATTACAACAAGATAGGATGGTTTTATGAGATGAGATTGATTTATGGAGTTTGCTACTCCCGAACTGGTGTAGGTTCCATAACCAGAGTCATTTGTAGCTAACATTTCAACCCTGTGTAGATATTCTCAATCATGTATGTCAGTTAGGAGACACTTGTGAACACAAACCCAAAACATCTGTAAATCAATTCCCATTTGAGGCTAAGGATGCAACTATTTTGACAAGGAACAATCATACCCAAGACAAAGTCACTCCCCAAGTCGAGCAGACTCAAGTCAGATTGTCTGATTTATAGAATGATACCGAGGAATCTTAGAAGTTGTCTGACACACCTGCCCCTGCTAAAATTTCAATTCCCAAGGGATTGCTCGAAAATATAACCAATGGTAGAAGTGTTGATCAAGGTGAGGTGCAAGAAATAGTTTCCGTACAAGTTTTAAATCTGAGTGAAATACCCGACAAATACCATTTACAACAACCTTCTAATATGGATGTATTGAACTGGTCTGAGTCACCACTTATTCCTCACAAGAAAACACCTATAACTCACCTGAAGAAGGAGGCCCCAACCCCAAACCAACTTTGGACCCTTAAGTTTGATGGTTCCAAGTCTAAAACAGGGAGCACCGTTGGATTTGAACTAACAAACCCGAAAGGGAAAACATAGTTTGCTTCTTAAAAGGTTGCAGTTTGGTTGCACTAAAAATGTCATAGAATATGAAGCACTTGCTAGAGGACTGATTTTCGCGCATCAGAAGAAAATTAAAGCTCTCATAGTCATGGGAGATTATGAGATAATTATTAAGCAATTTCATAGTCAATATACATGCCATGACAAGAGGTTGGTTGCGTACAAAAACATGATATGGAATCTAATAGAATATTTTGATGCTTTTGGAGTCAAATTGATCCCCAGAGAAGATAACCAAATTGCGGACGCACTGGCTATTGCTGCCAGTACTTTGGAGCCCATGTAGGATTCCAAACTAAAAAGATTCTCTGTGGAATTAGTGTCCATTCCTGCTATCCCTGACAACATCTAAAATTTCTAGGTTTTTGACGATGACCGACATATTATTTATTTCCTTGCAAGTTCAAATGTATTTGAAGGGCATATCATCGATGAATTTGATCGAGATCAGGGAGATTGGGATCCAAAAAATTGTGATGCAAAAGGCATAATGAACCTAAAAAATTAACAATATTCCTAAGGGAATGGTAGTGTTAGAGAGGATATTTGATTCTGATCCTCGGGCTCATGAAAAAATTACCTATAGATACTGAAGGAGGAAAGTATGAGTCATATAATTTAGCAGATTCGGGTCCAGAAAAAAAACATTTTCATTGGCAAGACTTGTCCCAAAGAAATCAGGGACAAAATCTTGGGATTACTGAAAAGGGACATTGTAGCAATCGCTTGGGGGTATGAAGACCTGAAGTCCTTCGAAACTTCAATAATCATGCATACCATCCTGTTGAAACCTGAAGTAAAGCTATTCCAATAGAAGCAACACCCAATCAATGCTCTAATCAAACCTCTAATTCTTAAAGAGGTACATAAGCTACTATCGGCAAGGATTATTTTTCTAGTAAGGCATTCAATCTGGGTTACTAATTTGGTCACTATCCATAAGAAGAGTGGTGAAATCAGATTATGTGTTGACTTCAAAAATTTGAATAAAGCTTCAGAAAAGGACAACTACCCACTTCCTTCTCTCGATGAGGTGTTGCAAATAGTAAGTGGGTCACAAATGATGTCATTCCTAGATGGATATTCAAGATACAATCGAGTGTTGATCAACCACGAAGATCAAATGAAAACTTCCTTCACTACCAAGTGGGGGACATTCGCCTACATGAGGATGTCATTTGGTCTTATTAATGCTAGAGCCACCTTTCAATGTGCAATGGACAGGGTGTTCAAGGATCTGGTAGGTAAATGCATTATCATTTACATGAATAATCTCCTTGTTTTTTCAAAGAACAAGGAAGATCACCCTACAGATTTGTAAGGAAACTATTGGGTCACATTATATCAAAGAGAGGAATATCAATTGGCCCTGATCAGGTGGAATCCATTCTGAAGTTGACCATGCCAGGCAGTAAAAAGGAAATGAGATCTTTCTTTGGGAAGACAAATTTTGTAAGGAAATTTATAACCGAGTTTCTGAAAATCATTAAACCCCTAAATGAAATGATGAAGAAGGATGAAAAGATCAAATGGAGTAACGAGGCTAAGGCTTCCTTCACACAAATCAAACAGTCTATTATAGAGGCACTCATTCTAACCATTCCCGATTATTCACTACCTTTTTATATTTATTCTTTCGCATTTGATCATTTGTGTGTTGTTGTCTTGACACAACAAAAAATTGAGGGAGAGGAATGACCCGTAAATTTCATGAGTTCTCCATCAAGAATACTAAAGTCAGATATCCACCTTTGGAAAAGCAAGCCTTCACGTTGGCACGAGCTGTTAAGAAGTTCAGGCACTATATTTTTTGCAGTTAGGCCACTGCCATAGTTCTTGACCCTACAGTAAAGTCTCTTCTACTACAGAGTGAACTAGAAGAAAGAAGAGGAAAATGGATAGAAATTATACAAGAGTTTAATCTTGAAATTCATCCAATGTAGTTAGTTCAAGGACAAGGCCTTTCTAAAGCCATGGTGAATGTGGATCCTAACATCACATGCTAGTAGTACACAGTGCAATCATTCACAAGTGACCTGTGGTATGCAAACTTGATTTTATTACTATTAAATAATAAGTGTCCTAATGGAATGAATTCTACTTGAGACTGAAAAGTGCTCACTACATGATCAAAGGAGGAGCCTTGTTCAGAAAGAATTTTTAGGGTATCTATCTGCGTTACTTGGATCAACAAAAGGTAAAGCATGTCATTGTTGAATTTCATGGTAGATATGGTACTGGGCATGGTTCGACAGACGCCTTGGCAAATCATATTTTAAGATCAATATTTTATTGGCATCATGTGTTCTAAGATGCTCACCATCACATCAGGACATATCACACATGTCAAACATCAACATCAAAAAAGTGCAACCCAACGATGCCCCTGCAACTTGTGTACGAGGTGAGACCATTTGCCCAATGGGCCTTAGATTTTGCCGGGTTGATTAATCCAAATTATTCTGTAGGTCACAAGTTTATCTTAACTGCAACAAATTATTGTTCGTGTTGGACCAAGGCATAAGCTTGCAAGAACTATACCATTGACGTTGTGATCAAATTCCTCAATGACCATTTCATTAATAGGTTTGGAGTACCATTTGATTTGGTATGTGATAACGGCCCTGCCTTCTCTTCTGCTTAATTCATTCAATGGGCATTTGAATTCAAAGTTGTTCTAAAGTATTCCTCTAATTACTATCCATAAAGGAATGGGGTAGCAGAGTCTACCAATAATAATTTTTTGGAAGTCATTAAGAAGTTACTAGAGAGTAATCCTAGGGATTGGAAAGCACAACTGAGGTTTGCCTTGTGGGTAGATAGGACTAGGATCAAAGCTGCTTTAGGGAACTCACTGTTTAAACTAGTTTATGGCCAAGACCCAGTCTTTCCTATCCATCTGGAAATACTCATTTTGTGGTTCATGCAATAATTCTATTCCCAAGATGATAGGATAGAGGCTTGATTAGCTAATCTGCTCAGCTTAGAAGAACAAAGAGATGCTACTCAACAACAGTTCTCTAAACACTAGGATGTTGTCAACCGCTTGTTTGACAAAATAGCCAAAATCAAAGCTTTTAGAATATCAGACCTTGTACTATTGTGGGAAAAAGCCAGAGAAAGGAAAGGTGATCACAAAAAGTTTGACTGACTTTGGTTGGGTCCATATAAGATTGTTGAAATCCTTGGTGAGAATGCTTTGCGGTTAAGTACTTTGACAAGAGAACCTATTCCATTTCTAGTCAACAAGCATTTTCTTAAACACTATTTCGGACCATGAAGGCTTGATCTTTCCTCGGGTTGTATATATTTAATTAGCTGGTTTCTCTTTTTCTTTTCGATTGTTTGTTCATTTTGTTTGTTTGTGCTTTCCTTTTCTTCGTTCGTGTTGTTGTTTTCCTTTTTTTGTTGTTGGGGACTTTCATTGTCTTTTCATTTCAAAATAATGGGTAATTGTTCAAGGCATACTAAAGGTATTATGACTGAGAAATTTTGGATGTTGTGGTTGTGTTGCTAATATGTGGTTGTCATTGATGTCAAAACTATTAGCATTAATTTCTTTAAGATTGTATATGTCGAGGATATTGAGAAAATTATAATAAATATATTACAGGTTGTCTGTGAAGCAGTAAAGATTAGTGTGTTGGAAAGTTTAGTATGTTGATGGTGAGTAGTTGTGGATTAAAGGGTTTGTTTTCAAGACTATCTAGTCTTTACTCTGAAAGTTTCAGAGGTGCGCATGAAGATTTGAGCAAGTTATAAGTTTGTGTTCCGACAGTTATTTTGCTACTGTAACTGGTGTTCATGGACGAAGATAATGTGATTCTAGTAATTTGAGTTGTTGCATATGTTCCTGTGATGTTTGTGGGTGTTTGTAGAATGTGTTCTATCTATGTTGCACATCCACATCGATTGTTGTGCTCATGATCTGATATTTTCTCTAGCGTGTTCATGTTTTTCATGTTCATGGCCGACAGGGTGATTGTAGCATGTTGTGGATCTTCAAGGAAGAACCTTTGAAGGTTCTTTGTGTTCAAGGACATTTTGTTTGGTCTCTACTATGTTGTGGCCAACCTTGGTTGATTCGCATTAATAATCTTTATTGTTTTGGGCCGATAGTTTGTATTCATTCTATTATTTTGCTAAAGCCGACATGAAGCGATGAAATTTCTTGTTGCAGATATATATAAGTGATTATTTCTTCATTTAAAAGTATGCAAGTATAAGATGTGTGAGTGTTGTGTGTGAATACTTGGTTCAAATCATTTGAAAAGAAGAGAAGAGTGTGAAGAAAAGTGAAGAAGAGTGAAGAGGTGTTCATGTGCTTAACTGGAACTGTACTCAAGCATTAGCAGATGCTACTTTCTCAGTTCAAATTCTTCAGATGGATTTAATCTGAATATTCATGTAAGACAGTGAGTCTTCCTTTGTATTTGAGCAGTGAGCTCTAGGCAGTGTGCCTGAATGCATGTGCATTCCTCATTTATTCTTTCTATACTTTTAGCAGGGTATAACTTGTGGATTAACCTCCACCATGGTTTTTTCCCTAACAGGGTTTCCACGCAAAAAAATCTTGGTGTTAAGTGTGTTTCTGATGTGTTGTTGATTCATGCTTCCATGGTTATCAATCAGATCTAAGAATAAGGGTTAATAAGTTTAATAAGTCTGAAATTTTGTGACAACTGATTCACCCCCCGTCTCAGTTGTCTGCCTTTGTGTTTCCAAAAATTGGTATCATAGCTAGTTCCTTGGAAGAAGTTTAACAACTTGAGGTGATCCGGGATGGCAACATATAAGAAGGATAGTCCAGGATTTGATGGAACACATTATTCTATGTGCAAGACTCGAATGGAGTGTCATCTGAGATGCACTGTTGAATCCTACTGGAACATTACAAGTAATAGGTATGTTATTCCTCAAAATGGTCCTACTACTAGTGGTGAGATTAGGGATGTTGAATATAATATCAAGGCTAAGGAAGCATTGTTGAGTGCTTTGATTGATTCTGAGATGATGAATGCTATGGAGTTGAAGACTGCTTATGAGATCTGGAAAAATTTCAAAATCTTGTATGAAGGTGATGCTAATGTGAATATTGCTAAGCTACAAAGTCTGAAAGGGAAATATGAATTGTTGAAAATGAGTGATGATGAGAATATTACTACTTTCATGTAAAGAGTGAATGAACTTGTCTGTGGTAGTAGATGTGTTGGTGGAAAGTTGGATGAATCGAAGATTGTTGCTAAAGTGCTTAGATCCTTTCCTACTGCATACAAAGTTAAAGCTACAACTATTGATGAGCTCCAAACTGTGATAAATGTAACCAGAGATATGTTGATTGGTAAACTTATTGCTTTTGAGTTGAGTGAATTCGATGATGCCATTCCTAAGATAAAATATGCATTCAAGGCTACTACTTTTGGGAGAGACAAGCAAAGATATGATCCGTGTGAAATTTCTTCTAGAAAGGTATTGAAGTATGAGGAAGAAATGAGATAGATTGAAAAAGAAGAAAGAGAACTTAATGAGCTTGAAGCACTTATTGTCAAAAGGGAAGCCAGAGGAGAAGGTAAGTATAAAGGGAAGTTGCCTATTAAATGTTTTTCTTGCAATAAGATAGTTCATTTTGCATCAAGGTGTCCAGAAAGAGTTCCTAAGCCTAGACCTTACAAGCCTAAATTTCAAAAGAAGTGTTATTATGTTGTTGATTAAGGTGTGGCAGATGATGAATCTGAGAAAGGGAATGCAAGTGAAGATGAGTTTGTATTTATTTCTATCAAGGAAAATAATCATGTGTCTACTGAATCTGCTAGTTGTTCAAATGTGGAGAAATCCCTAGTTGCTCGAGTTGAAGAAAAAGATGAATGGGTAATTGACAGTGGATGTTCACATCACATGACAGGTTATAAAAGAAAATTTGTAAGCCTGGAAAAGTATGATGGCGGTGTTGTAAGATTTGGTGATAATAATGGTGGTATAATCTGTGGCAGAGGATGTATTTCTTTTGATGGTATGCATAATACTGATGATGTTCTTTATGTTGAAGGTTTGAAGCGTAATATTTTGAGTGTTGGACAAATGGTTGACAAGGGATATAATCTTCAATTTAAGGATGGAACGTGTAGAATATTGGGAAGTTCAAGAAATGTGATTGCTTCAGGTACAATAATAAAAGGTAATATCTTTCATCTGAATTCTGCTAGTAAAAGTTGTCTAATTGCTCAAGTTGATGAACGTTGGTTGTGGCATAGAAGAACGTGTCATGTAAACTTTGAAAAAATTATCAAGATAAGTTCCTCTCAAGCAGTGAGAAATCTTCCTAAATTGGTAAAGCCTACTAATGCCATATGCAAGGAATGTCACTTAGGAAAGCAAACTAGATATTCATTTCGCAACAAATAACATTGTTCAAATGAATTGTTGGAGCTTGTGCATACTGACTTGTGTGGTCCTGATAGAATAAGAAGTTTACAAGGTTGCATGTACTTAATGTTGCTTATTGATGATTACTATAGGATGATGTGGGTTAATTTCTTAAGGAATAAATCTGAAGCTATAGAGAAGTTCAATATTTTAAAGGTTATGGTTGAGACAGAGACAGGTCTAAATATTAAATGTCTGAGATCAGATAGAGTGGTGAATTCACTTCCAGTGAGTTTAATTATTTTTGTGAAGAACATGGGATAAAGAGACAATTATCTACATCGTGGACCCCTCAACAAAATAGAGTTGTGGAAAGAAAGAACATGACAGTTCTAGATGTTGCTAGGACTATGATGCTGGAAGGAAATGTCCCTCATATATATTGGAGAGAAGTGGTGAGTACTGCTATTTATATCTTCAACCGGGTACAAATCAAAGGTAATATTGTTAAGACTCCTTTTGAGTTATGGTTTGGTCATAATCCTACTATTAGATATTTCAAAATCTTTGGGAGTAAATGCTATATCAGAAGAGATGAAGATATAGGAAAGTTTGATGCTAGAAGTGATGAAGGAATCTTTCATTGTTATTCTACTAAGAGTAAGGCCTACCAGTGCTACAACAAGAGATTGAAGAAAATGGTTGAAAGTGCAAATGTTAAGGTTGATGAAGACATTGCTAGACCATCCAGAACCTATGGATATGATTTTGATGATCAAAATCATAGTACAAAAAAATTCAGACTTCAAATCAAGTTTAGATCATTCTGGTGAATCAAGAAGAACAAGAAGGAGAGACTAGTGAAAGTGCAGAAGAGAGATCACAAGATCTTGAAATTAAAGAACATTATAAGACTCCAAGGTATGTGAGATTAAATCATTCAGAAAATCAGATTATAGGAGATAAGAACAAAGATGTCCAGACTAGGAGAAGAATTGCAAAATAATATTGTTTGATTTAAAAGACTAAGCCAAGTAATGTCAATGAAGCATGCAAAGATGAACATTGGATTGAAGCAATGAAAGAAGAAATATAGAAAATTGAGAAGAAGAATACATGGATTCTTGTTCCTAGACCTAAAGACAAAAATGTAATTAGAACTAAATGTTTCTTTAGAAACAAACTGAATGAACAAGGTGAAGTTATCGAGAACAAAGCAAGATTGGTGTGTAAAGAATACTCTCAGATGGAGGGAATTGAATTTCAAGATACTTTTTCTCCTGTTGCTAGAATTGAAGTTGTGAGACTGTTTCTTGCTTATGCTACTTACAAAAAATACAAAGTTTATCAGATGGATGTCAAGTCAACATTTCTAAATGGTGAATTAGAAGAAGAGGTGTATCTTGAACAACCTGATGGATTTCAATTGACTGATCAAGGAGATATGGTTTTTCAGTTGAAGAAAGAATTGTATGGACTCAAGCAAGCCCCTAGAGCTTGGTATGACAGATTAGATAATTATTTGTTGAAGCTTAGATTTAACAAAGGTACTGCTGATAGTAATATGTATTTCAAAATTAACAATGATAAAGATTTGTTTGTGGAATTCTTTGTTGATAATATCATTTTTGGAGGAGATGATGGTTTTTGCATGAATTTTTCTAATGAGATGCATAATGAGTTTGAGATTTCAATGATTGGAGAGTTGAAATTATTTTTAGGATTGCAAATTACTCAGTTAGATAAAGGAATCTTTATATCTCAGTCCAAGTATGTGAGAAAACTGCTAAAGAAGTTTGGTATGGAAGATTTAAAGCCAGTCAATACACCCATGGTGATCGAATGTAAGTTGACACAAGACGATGATTCTTCGAAGGTAAATTAGACTAGATATAGATCAATGATTGGTGGATTGCTTTTTTTGACTCAAACTAGACCAGACATCATGAATGATGTATACATTGTTGCAAGATTTCAAGCCGATCCTAAGGAATCTCATGTGATTGTTGTGAATTAGATACTTGAAAGGAACAATTGATTTTGGCCTATGGTATCCTAAAGATGATGATCTTACTCTAAATGCCTTTACTGATGCTGATTGGGCAGGAGATGTGAATGATAGGAAAATTACTAGTGGTGGCACATTTTTCTTGGGAAAGAAGTTAAGTTCATAGTTAAGTAAAAATTAGAATGTCGTTTCCTTTTCTACTACAGAGGCAAAATATATTGTTGTTGCTAACAATTGTACACAAGTATTGTGGATGAAGTAGATGTTGAAAGATATCAGAGTTGTGTATGATGAATCCATTTCCATATTCTGTGATAACTCAAGTGCTATAAACATTTCTAAGAATTTAGTGTTGCATTCAAAGACCAAGCATATATCTATCAAGTACCACTTTTTGAGAGACAAAGTGAGTGATAAGGAAGTCAGACTGGAGTATGTGCCTACTAAGGAACAAATTGCAGACATCTTTACTAAGCCTTTGCATAAGGATACTTTTGAGTATCTCAGAGGGAAGTTAGGGGTGATTTACCCCTCATAATCAGAATTAATATGCAAGACATTGCATCAATTTGTGCACTTCATAGTCATATCTTGATTCAAATTGATGTTGTGGTGGCTGCTACTTAGGGGGAGTAGTCAGATGGTTCAAATATGTGGTTCAAAGCATGTGTACCTTTTCCATTGATGTCAAATGGGGAGAAGAACAATGTGAAAAAATTTCGAAGAACTAAGGGGGAGAAGAGAAATGTGAAAAACTTGGAAGCCATGAGTAAAGAATCTGAACCTAAGGGGGACTAAGTATTGGAATTAGTTGTGTTGATGGTGTTTTTCACATCATGTGTTGGCATCAATGCCAAAGGGGGAGATTGTTGGATGTTGTGGTTTTGTTGCTAATATGTCGTTGTCATTGATGTCAACACTATTAGCATTAATGTTTTTAAGACTGTATATTTTGAGGATATTGAGAAAATTGTAATAAATATGTTACAGGCTATCTGTGAAGCAGTAAAGATCAGTGTGTTGGAAAGTTTAGTATATTTATGGTGTATTTGCGGATTAAAGGTTTTTTTTTCAAGACTATCTAGTCTTTACTTTGAAATTTTCAGAGGTGTGCATGAAGATTTGAGCAAGTTATAATTTTTTGTGTTTCGACGGTTATTCTGCTACTGTAAATGGTGTTCATGGAAGAAGATAACATGATTTTGGTAATATGAGCTGTTTTTTATGTTCTTGTGATTTTTGTGGATGTTTCTAGAATGTGTTCTATCTGTGTTGCATGTCTGCATTGATTGTTGTGCTCGCGATCTGATATTTTCTCTTGCATGTTCATTTTTTTCATGTTCATGGCCGACAAGGTGATTGTAGCGTGTTGTGAATCTTCGACGAAGAATATTTGAAGGTGTTTTGTGTTCAAGGACATTGTTTTGGGTCTCTACTATGTTGTGGCCGATCTTGGTTGATTCACATTAATAATCATTATTGTTTTGGGCCGACAGTTTGCACTCATTCTATTATTTTGTTGAAGCCGATATGAAGTGATGTAATTTTTTGTTGCGGATATATATAAGTGATTGTTTCTTTATTTCAAAGTATGCAAGTATAAGATGTGTGAGTTTTGTGTGCAAATAAGGTTCAGATCATTCGAAAAGAAGAGCAGAGTGTGAAGAAGAGTGAAGAAGAGTGAAGAGGTGTTCATGTGCTTAACCAAAACTATACTCAGGCATTAACAGATGCTACTTTCTCAGTTCAAATTCTTCAGATGGATTTAATCTGAATATTTATGCAAGACAATGATTCTTCCTTTGTATTTGAGCAATGAGATCTAGGCAGTGTGCCTGAATGCATGTGCATTCCTCATTTATTCTTTCTATACTTTTAACAAGTTATAACTTGTGGATTAACCTCCACTGTGTTTTTTCCCCTAACAGGGTTTCCACGCAAAACAATCTTTGTGTTAAGTGTGTTTATGATGTGTTGTCGATTCATGCTTCCATGGTTATCAATCAGATCTAAGAATAAGGGTTAATAATTTTTATAAGTCTGAAATTTTGTGACAACTGATTCACCCCCCCTCTCAGTTGTCTTCCCTTGTGTTTCCGACAAGAAATTGATTTAGGTATTTTTTTGGCATGTTTGTTGTGCTCTTTCTTTTTGAAACTTGTGCTTTATTGATATTTTGATGATAGTTCGAAAGGTTAGTAACAAACAGGTATATTGTAAGTAATCTCATAAGCCATGGATCAATTTGGCACACACTAGATAGAATCATCTGACTTCATAACGACCCATTTGTTTTAGGGTGACTGTATTCATGAGTCAAGTAAAAAAATTGAGTCCCAACACTGTCATGAGGTCCACTATAGTTCTCAACTCGCTTTTTAGATTACTATGTTTGAGTATTGAGATAAAGATGATAAAATGTTTTCTCCAATAAAGCCAATAAGATAAAAGAAAGAATTATTGAAGAGTGGAAAACTCAATATGATAAGGGTAATTCAAGTATCTCCATCGGGGCTATGGATGCATGGCTAGAAGTGAAGCAATGATTTTAGAGAACTAGAGGTATCTTTGTCAAGGCTATAGATGCCTAGCTGGTAGCAAAGCAATGTCCAGGATATCATTCCACGACAGTTAAAATGTCTCAACTTGTGTAGCATGAATCTTAATACAATTGTTCAATGATAGGTAGGGTCTTTAAGGAAAAGGATGCACCATACATGCACACACTCAGATTCAAAGTTTTTTTGTTGATTTACTTTTGAGATTTCAGCTCAACCTTGTTTGTTGAGACTGATCATACTTGAGTTAAAATATTCATAAACCAGAGGTTTTGGGTGACTGAATTCTTCAGTATCTTGAAAATGGGTAAACCGTTTTCCTAGTCAAGTCACCAATTGTTATGCCTTGCATAACCACCCCATTTTGTTTTGGTCAAAATGGGTCCCCCTCCTTATTTATTTTGTCCTTGGTGTTCTTTTTCGAGACTTGGGAGTTGTTTATTTTTCTCCTAAGTCCTTGTTTCATTGGTTTTCAGGTTCGAGTCTCGGACTGGCACTGACACTTGTTACGTTGCAAAGTAAAAGTTTCTCTCCGTGTTTTGATCCCAATTCACATCCCTTACCTTGTATTTTTCTTTGTGTTTCAGATCAAGTTATTGGATTAAAAAAATTTCCTTATACCCTTCAAGGTTTAAGTCCCTAGCGAATACCCGATCCCGACCTCCATTTTCGTCTCCTTGTGCATTTTGCCTGTTTTGGAGTTGGGTTTCATATCGGAACCTAAACCAAGAACTTGGAATGTTCTTGTCCATGTTCTTGACCCGATCTCGACTTCTGACTCTTTAGTGTGTTTCGAGATCGAACTTTGGACCATGATTGACATCAAAAAAATTTAAAGTTCTAGTTTCATATCATGTCCCGAACCCGGTCCCCACTTTGTCTTGTTCATTTTTCGGTCTCGGTCCAAGACCCGATCCCAACTTCCATTTACCTTCATTCCTGCACCTCGTATTTATGATGTCTACTCAACTCTTGAGACCCGAGCAACTGCCAATTAATATCATAACTGCTCACATGCGTGAACGGTTTTTTATCCAGTCGCTCCTTGATTATGCTCCATTTTGCTTTGAAGAGTTTGTTGAATGGAACGAGAGCGACGACGAGCTAGGGTTTAAGGGATTCATTATGATTTGTCAATGTGCTACCAAAATTATTGGGTGCATTTGAAGTTAAGTGTTCTTGCTTGTGTTGCTTTGTTCTTTCTTTTGTTTTGGTTTCTTTTGTCTCGCGTGTTTATTCTTGTTTTTCTTTTTGTTTTCCTTTTCTTGTTTGGCTTCGTTTCATCTCTCTACATTTTATTCACACCGTTTGGTGTGTTTTTACTTCACTCTTGAATCCTTGTTGGGTTCGTTGTGCACCATATTTTTTTCTTGTTCCATCATTTTCTCTTTTGGTCACAGGATTGTCCATCTCGTTGTGCCCTAGTGGTCTAGGGTTTTGCTCTATGTTTAGGTCGAACTGGTTTGAAATGTTTAATTTCAAGTTCCAACTGTTTAAAATAAAAATTTATTGATCCCACATGGCCCGATCCCGAGGGAACGATAATGGTAGTGTCATATTTATCATTTCTCTCATTATCATCACCCCCCGATTCTAACTTTTGATGTCTTATCGGGATCAAAACTTGGAGTTGACCCATTCCCAATTTGCATAAGTCCAAGACTTGGTTCATGATGGAGTCTCGACCCTGATCCCCAACATCATATCAGGATCAAAACTCAGGAAGCTACTAGCACTAGTCCATTTTGAATTGATCTAGTTCTGAATGACAACCTGGCCCTGAATTCTAATCAACCTTGGGATCATAACTCTACAAGGTCCCCTTCATTGGTTAACTACCACTTCCTAGTCGCGACCTAATCTCGACTCTCGATCACACTATGAGATCAGACCGCGGATTGATACCCAACTTTTTTACCCTCATGTTCCTAGGTACTTAACAAGGACCTGAACTCGATCCTCGACATCATATCAGGATCAAAACCGGGGAAGCAACATGCTCTTTTTATCGAAGTGGGTTAGGTTTTGAACAATAGTTTGATCTTGACTCCTAAATACATTATGGGATTGGGTCATGGTAAGCCATTATATTTACTATTATTTAAAGGTGTAGGTGCCAAGTCAGGAACTGATCCCGAACTTCGATAAAGTCTATTTTGTTCTTAAAATGGTCAAGGTCCCTGGTTTTATCCCGAACTCAAAACCCGAAGATGCTTGATGAACTTGTTGAATAGGGTTCTAGATTGAACTACAGCTGGTATAATACAAGTGCAAGTGATAGATTGTTGTTTATATATCTTTTCCTTATCTGATAGTTTTCAATGTTGTAGGATAACTAACAAATGTCATCTTCAGAGGAAGAAGTGCCCCCAGAAGGAACATCAAAGGGGTAGAAGCCTAAGAGATTAAAGCCAGAAGAGATCCTAGTCACAATAAAATATAAGTTTTAGGGAAACCCAGTGCCATCCAAGTTTGGCTCTAAAGTGATGAATATTACATATACATTGGTTGCACACTTGGATTTGGATCAATTTTGGAAAGACACTTTCTCACCAGATGCTACCCCAAGAGCCAAAATGATTGTTAACTTTGGATTAACACATGTAGCCTCATTACACATCTCTGTACAATGCCCTGAGTTCATCCTAACTACTGTACAGACCTAAAATCCAACTCAGAGGTAGTGCATTAATGCACAAGGAAATGTAATCATTGACTTAACTCTTGCAATGGTTAGGTTGGTCTTTGATCCACCTCCTCATCCTAACCCTAAGATCATGTTAGAAGATGAAGCACTTGCACGTTGGACACAAGATGAGGAGGGAAATAAGGCACTAATGAATAAGAGATGGTTAAAAACACAAAAGAAGTCAATAAATAAATTGCCACCTAACTTTAAGAGGTTTGAATTCACAGGTGAGGTTGGTGACATAATCACATTTTTGTCATGAGTGTTTGGGAACAAGGATTCCAATAGCTTCGAATATTGGATGTTTCCATTTATTCATATTATTCTTGATGGAAAACAATATTTGGATTGGGCACAGATTATTTCAGACAACATTCACAACCAATTGTTAAAAGTGGTTGAGACCAAGATAATTTACATGACTTCATATGTTATTTACTGTGCTACGAGGATGGGTCAGTTCCCAGGATTGAATACTATAGGTTCTATGGATAGTGGCCAGGATCAAAAGAAAGTGTGGGAATATTATGACCAATTAGAGCTGAAAGAATCAGAGCATCATTTTAAAAGAGTTAATGATGCATTTTTCTATGCAGTTATTAATCAACTAACAAGTGATGTTGGTTTCAGATTATCTCGAGAGGCAATGGAATTCATTGAACCTTTGGTTTATTGGTTTATCAAATACCCCAAGTCTACTTATATCAATTCTTTTGGGTTTGAAGATTACCCATTCAAATTACCAAGGTGTTGCAGTGACAAGTGGACCTTGATGGATTTTTCTTGTCAAGCTGCTATGGTAAATGCAATCTTTTCTGCACAACACAAAGCTATTTGTCATTCTTTCTCCTCCATGGGATAAATATTTTATTCTTGTAGTTCTTTCATAGTGGCCAAGACATCAACAAAGGAATTCTAGGCCTTGAACTTCAAACACCACACTTCAAGGAAGGACTTTGATCCTAAAAAGAAGATGCATGGTCTTTATGCTTCACAATTCCCTTTTCGTAGGCCATTTCTAGAGGATTTTTGGGCCAATTTGCAGGATGATTTTGAAGTAAGGAAGAGGGGTTATGAAAGGTTGAGGATTCCTCAAATGAAGGACTTTGAATTTATTGTAGAAATTCCAGAGGGTGTCACTAATGATGGGATTGCCTTAGATCCTCGTTACGAAATGGATGAAGTAGCCACAAAGGATTTGGATCCCATCTATTGGATGTCTAAGGAGGTAGCCAAGATTCAGCCGAGGACAAAAGCAGTTGTTGAAAGAAGCAAGAAGTAGCTTAGCCTCTGTCTCAAACAACCAAGAGTGCAAGATTCCAAGAAAAGATGTTCTAGCAATGAACCTATTTCCTCCATAGAAATAAAACAACAATATAAGAGATTGAAGAGAAATGTTGCAGCAATAGAGGCAACCACAGAAGACCCCACCTCAATAGAAGAAGAGATATCATTACAACAAATTGATGGTTCCTTGAAGAAGGATAAACTAAGTTATGAGGTAGCTATTGTGGGAGTTTTTTTGGGTTTCAGTGCTGCTCCTTTGGCTATAATATACCCAGGAGAAAATATTGTCAAAGAGACCCCTATTACCGCACCATCAACATCAGGAACAACAATTGTCAAATAGGAGAGGGCTTTGTTAATTTATGTAACAGAATAACCTCCCCCTTCAGACTTTGAAATAACTCCATCCCAAGAGGGAGAAAGACCTGCATGGGAGGAGTATTTGAGGAAGGTTAAGGAAAACCTGGGTGAGGAAGGAACTGGGTTTGAACTTGGAAGTTTGCACAGTGAAGAATTAGAGTTGGATGAGGTTTTAACAGAAAAGGAACATGAGGAATTGTTGGAAAGTGCCCATAAATTATCTGTTGAGCAATTAGCTCAAGAAGAAGAACAACAACAAAGAAATAAAATGGAAGATTTAGCTACTTTAGAAGAGAAAGAAATAAAAAATGAAGAAATGGCTAGAGAAAAAGAAGCAGTTGAGGCACTAAGAATGGTTGAAGCATAAAAAGCAGCTATAGAAGAACAAAAGGCCAAGAAATTGGAATTACAAAGATTGAGAGATGAAGAGGAGGCCACTAAGAGGGAAGAGGAAATGAGAAAAATAGAAGAGATTAAGGTCCACAATTAAAGGATGGAACAAGAAAGGTTGCTAAAAGAACAAGAAGACCAACAAAAAGCTTCTTCCCAATAGACTATTGTAGTAACCACTTCTACATCTTCGTCTTCAACACCGCCTAGTGTTCAACAAGTAACTGCTCAGTTGACTACTCTTGCATGGCTCAAGTTGAATTTGGAGAAAATATAGCAAGTGCAACCTCAACCTGTAGTATGGGATGATATGATAAAGGAAATTGAGAAGGAGAAGCCTAAAAAGAAAGCTCGTGTAGTACATTCAACGAACTTGATTGTTGAAGGAGATATGGTAGCAGAAATTGCTACCCCAATTGTTGAAAAGGATGAAAAAGAGTTATAGTCTGAAGATTATCAAATAAGAACTGTTAATCAAGGAAATCATACCAGGAGTCAACAAATAAATCTGATAGATATTGTTGCTACCACCACTAAATCTAGATTGATTAAGGATAAATAAGCCAAATGTGAGCTTAAAGCAAAAGTGGGAAAAATGAAGAATTTTCTAAAGGAGTTAATTTCATCTACTCCTGAACAACCTGCACCTTAAGAGGTCCTTGTTTTGATAAGAAAAAAAGAGGTGGATGGTCTGAATGAATTGAAAAGAATGCCACGTGGTTTGATAACTGGTTTAATGTATTCAAATTAGATATAAATGAGAATCTAGACGAGGGTTTCAAATGTTATATTGAAGGTCTTAAGTTGGTTAATAAAATGGAAGAATCCATAAGGAAATGGTGGGAGGAAGAAGAAAAACTTAGGGAGTATTTGGGAAATTTGAAAGTAATAGAGAAGATTACTAATGCAGAATTGGTTCTGTCACAGATTTTGGGGGTTGAAGTCCCTGATTTTGTTTCAAAATATATCAATGTATCTATCTTCAAAATGCATAATCTCCTTGAACAGAGGATTTCCATGCTCAAAAAATTTCATGAAATATGGGAACAGGCGGGTGTCTTTGAGGAGAGTATTCCAAAGCTCACTAAAATAGTTTTACCTCCTAAGCAGAGACTTGAGTCATTAGGGGAAATAAAGGTGCTTGGGAAGAGAGACTTGATAAATTAGTGAAAAATGGATATACTTATGATCTAATGCTCATGGATAGGTTGCTTGATATCAAAATGGAAATGCGGTGGGCAATCACAGATATTTGTCACTTGAGAGACATTATTACTACAACAAGGAGGAAATTCAGAGAGTCAATATTTAAAGTTGATTGGGTCTATGGACCTAATGATGATGCACTAAAACAACTTTTTCAAAAGTATGATGAATATCATCATGAAGGTGATAAATAAAAGGAATTATTTTTGCTACCTTTCTTATTGAGCAACAACATTGTCATAAAAAAATTTGAGCAAATAGGCGACTTCAGATAAGTTTTGATAAGTTAGAAATGACTCACAGTGACCGCCAAAGGACTGAAGAAGAACCAACAGTTGATTTTTGATGGAGAAAGAGAGCATGATGCATTTTTTTTTGACACTTATAGTTTTCAACAGAGACAACACTTAAAGTTAACTGGGCATCCCTGCAATTGTGGATATGGGCCCTAAATTTGTGGATCTTGATTTTTGATGGGAGAGATTGATGCTAATTATGTCTATATTATAGAATTCTCTCCTCATTGTAAAGGTTGGCTAATTGAAGTCCAATTAGCTTCCTGGAGATTATAATTTTTAGCTTTTATTATTATTTTATAGCTTTCATGCAAGATACCAACATTTTTACAGTTTTAATAGAAGTAGTTGTTTTAGCTCAACTATGGTGTTGATAAACAATGGTTATTCATATCACAGTGCTTGTTGTGCGTAAATGTTTCTTATTTGATGAAAATCAATAGAAGACTTTGAAATTGAAACCATTTTATTGCATTATTTGTGAATGATGTTTTCTAATATTTGTTGATCTGTTAATCCTGGTAATGAGCTTGTGGTATTTATTCTTTAAAAGTTAAAAAAAAAGTGACGATGAATGGTTGTACGAATTAAATTTGCACTATGAATGGATTCAACGGTATGGATTATTATGCAAATTGTATTGTTCTATAGTTTAATTAATTAGGAAGGCGCTCATTGTTAGAATTGCATGTCTAAATTAGAGAAATATGTGTTCATGTTTTCTTGTCCCAAACGCTATTATATATTTTTCCATTTATTTACAACCCCCAAAATGTTAGATTAGTTTGTACTATTCAGTTTGTATTCTTTCACCAATAGGCCCCTTGAACATTACAATTGTATAGGCCATTGAATAATGACATCATAGTTGAGAACCAACTACAAAGACCTTGGAAGATAGATGGTTTGGGATTATTTATATTTTTTCAGGAGAAATAGAGTAGCAATATTTTGTTTTAACATTGATGTGTTATACTAGCCATCAACACTAATTAATGTTATGCTTGAAGTGGATATATAAGCTAGATCAATTTTGATGTTCTGATATATGTGAGACATGCAAGTGATGCGAATGATGTGAATATGTTGAAAATTTAAGTTGTGAATGTTAAGTAGAATATCAAAGGGATGTGAATAAAGAGGAAAGAAAAATATTAGATTAGAATCAAATGAAGTGTGTAAAGTCAGTTTATTGAGTTTCGTTGGAACTACATCTCATGCATATGATAGACACAATTTTAATAGTTCAATCTAGGTTGTGAGCCATAAAATTTCTTCTATCTTTTTTTTCTCAATGGGTAGTGAATCCACTTGGACAGTGAGTCCACCTACAGTGAGCACTTCTATAAACTATAACCAATTATAATATATTATGAGCTAATCCTCATCGTGGTTTTTCCCATCTTGGATTTTCCACATAAAAATCCTAGTGTTCATTTGATATGTGATGTGTTTTATGTTTCGTGCTTTCTTTTATTTACTGCAATTGAATATTCTATGAGGATTGGATGTTTAAATGTTTGAAATATTTAAAAGATTAATGATTCACCCCCCTCAGTATTTTGGGTGTTCAACAATTGGTATCAGAGCTTGGTTCCCTAGAAGGAGCATAATCACTTAGGGAATATCTTAGAGGTTGAACGCATGGATGTTAGAAGACTACCTACTCCTTCAGAAGAGATTCCTACTATTGGATTCATAGAATAAGATTGCATGCTTGACAAAGATGGAGAAATTAAAGTTGCTCTTGAATATCTTGAAAGGATTGAAAGTGAAAATAGAGATCTTAAAGAAAATGTCAAAGAAGCAGATGAATATAATAGAAAATTGAGAGAGAAAATAAAGAAGTTCAAAGAAAGGCATAAGGAATTCATTGAACAATTGAAGCAAGCAAGTGAAACCATCACCATTCTAGAGGTGCAAATTGAAGAAAAGAAAAGAGTTGAGGAATGTCAAAATGCAATGGTGAAAAGAAAATCTAAGGAATGCACAAAGATTGAACAAGAAGTTGTGAACCTGAGACAGATCTAGAAAAATCAAGGAGTCATAAAAAAAAATTCAAGATGAGTTCTATAAAGCTTGATTAAATGATTGCAATTCAAAAAGGCTCTAAAGATAAAGAAGATTTAGGATTTGAAAAGGGTGAAATTTCAAACTCAGATCAGACACCAAATGTCAAAAACAAGAACAATGGAAAGCATATCTGAAATCAAAGGAATGAAGCTAGAAGACCATAGTTCAAACAACCAAAAGCACAAAGGTACCCATATTTTAATGGTTTATGTTATTCTTGCAATAGATTTTGCACATAAAGCAATGGAATGTAGAAGCAGAATGAATCAAAATGTTCCTCCTTTTTTTGGTCAATTTTTTACATGCAAGAAATCTGGTCATAGAGCTAGTGAGTGTAGAAGTCAAATAATGAATGGCTATAGAAATGGTAGAATGGTTCAATCTACTATTATACATGCTATGGATTTGGGTATAAAGCTAATCAATGCAAATCTATAATGAATGGAAGGAATACTGGTTAGAAGGATTTCATATGTTACAATTGCAATAGGACTAGACACATTTCTAAGTTTTGCAGAAGCAAAAATATGAAGAAGGATAATCCGGTAATCCGATAAAGAAGAATGAACCAATACAAAATATTGATCCTATGGAGACAAAGAAGGAGATGGATAAGATTTGGAGAAAGAAAGAAGAGATCGAGGTTAAGGATGAATCTGCACTAGCATCTGGTGCAAATGTTTCCTCCAGAAACTAAGTTTAGAGCTTTGGCTCAAGAGGAGCTTTAATGAAAATATCTCATCCCCTACCAAATAAAGAAGCGTTGATACTTTAGCACAGGGATATGTGATGTAGATCGACATGCTTGATTTATTGGTGAATATTGTGGAAGAAAATGTTGAAATGCAAAAATTTGTGGAGCATTTGAAAGCAAATATGCACACAGCGAAGGGTTTGCCAACTTTATTGTTTGAAGTATTCAATGAAAAATTAGGTTAGATTCAAAGGGTTATAAAGCGATTTCACTTAACGAAATTCATTTACAAAAAGAATTTGAGAAGGAGCAAAGTAGTGAAGAAGTGATTTGGAATGATCAAGGTGATTTGAGATGTGGTGTGCACAAACCCTAGTTCGTCAAGCAAAAGAAAAGGTATTTACAATCTCTATTTTGCCATAGCTTCTTAGAAAATAGTTTGAATTCATTTTGCAATGGATACATCGAGAGTTATTGAGGCTATTGAGAAGCAACAACCCAAATTCACTAAATACCTTGCTAAATCCATAGAAGATGACCCATTAGGTGATTTTTGCATGTTCCATATGGAGTTTTTCCTACCAAAGATATAAGCATTTGCATTCATGGAAAGATAGAGGAATATGATCACAATAAGCTAGGAGATGTATGGATGAAAGAACTTGTTGGCTTTCCCTTAAACAAGAATACTAAAACCTAGTCATGAAGAAACTTGATGTATGGCAATGGGTTCCAAATTTTTTATTTGAGCATAAATGGGTTAGGATGACATTAAGAATAATTCATGATAAGTTTGTTTAGACTGACATGCCTAGAATGATAACAAAATATGTGATTGGAACTTACAGTTGTATGCTCCACCAAACCTATTCTAGTACTAAAATCGATCAAGAATGAGGTTGTAATGGAACTCACGGGTGAAAATTATGATAAGAGAGCTCTAACTATAAACACAATCATAAATCCAACTGTGAGGCATGCAACAATGTTAATTGGTTATAGAATCTACTTCACAAATAGAGAAAACTTTGTATCTACCACCACAATCAATGTGGCATATGAAATGGTTGAAAAAGTAATTGACTATGATCTCTGTGAGTTGTTAAGACAATAATTGATGGAGAACTTGAAACAAACCAAGGAGAAGGAGTATGCATTTAAGTATGGAACCTTGGTTGTGTGTTTACTCTTCTATTTCCCAAAGGAAATCCCTAGAACTAAAAGTGTGGTATGGTTGCAAGGCATACTAGTTTCTCATCAGATTATAGACTTTATGAAAAGTCTTGGTGATAAAAAGGCACAAGATGATTCCCTTGTTTCTTTCTTTGCGGTTTTCCAAAAGAGGATGCATGAAAGAGACATAATTCCTAGAAAAATGGCAAAGAAGTATCAAAATGATATCACATTCTTGGTATCAATAGATGAGTGCATCATGGAAGTAGTATAACCAAGGATAGTTTGGGTCCCTACATTGGGATGTGAGATCAATGAACAAAAAATTATTGGTTTGGTTGATATTTTGTTGAAAAGTCCAAAAGATGCCACTAAAGCAAGGTATGTCACATATGAAGAAAATCTATGCAGGTGCATATGAAGCAAAGAAAACCATAGATAAAGAAGAAGGTTGAAAAGATAGTTGACAAGTTTGTAGAAGATATGGGATTCACAAAGGAGAAAGTGGAGCAGGAAAGAGAAAATGCTAAGGTAGAATCAAGTGCTACAGGAGGATCTAGAAGAATAAGAAGATCTGGTAGGACATATACCACCCATCCTACTATTTATAAGTCCTTCAAGACTAAGCCCTTTGCTGGTGAGAAGAGGAAAACTACTGATAGTCCTCCAATAAAGGAGAAATCATCTCCGATTGTAGAGACTACAAAGCCTGAAAAGAAAAAGACTACTATAATAACAACACCTATAGGCCCTACAAAGAAGAGACCAAAGAAAAAAGCAGTAAGAGAGAAGAATGTAAGTATAAATGTGAAGAAGAAGAATAAGTGGAGGAAGAAGGACCCTAGTTGGTCCAAAAGAGGAAAGAAGGAGCTTCATAGAGTGAAGCAAGTTATAAAAGATAGAAAGTGGATATAGTGAATACATCTGAGGAAGAAGAAATTGAGAAAGAGAAAAAAAAATTGTGATCCACATGTTAGGAAAGAAGGGAGAAGCTGCCAAGAAAGGGTCTTTGGATAAAATGATGAAGCAACAGAAAACACCTTCAGTAAGAGTTTGTAATCCCATGAAGGTAGGTGCACTTGTTAATGGAATGATACAACATGCTATGCTTACAGAAACTATGACTTTTTATAATGAAGTAGATGAGGTGGATAAGGCCACCATTATTGAGGCAATCATTAAGTACATTATTATTTTAGAGGTTGATATGAAATATATTGAGAATAAAATTTCTAAGGAGCTATGGAATGTCTTGGTAAAGAGAAGACAATAAGCAATCGAAGAATAAGGAAAGATAAAAGAATATGCTTTAGAGAAGGTTGGTGCTCCTATGTCAGAAAAATAGAGCCACATTGGTCAAGTTATACAACATAAACTTTAGAGTGAAGCAAAGGGTAACTACCCTTATGGGTAGAGATAAAGGTGAGTTTGAAAGGCTTTGAAAGGATACAATGGACAAAATATCAAACATTGCATAGAAATATGGTATGACTTCAGAAGACAAAGAAGATATTTCTCTAGAAGTCACTACAAGAGAAGAAGCACATGATATTGATACTCAACATGAGAATTCAATAGAGGAAATGTATACACATGACAATATTCTTCTAGATACGTAAGAATTGACAAAAGAAGATGAAGCGAAGAAGAATGATGAGGAAGATACAACGAAGGGGGATACCTCTCCTCCTCTGGTACCTAAAGAAAATGTTGAAAATACTTAAGATCAACTAGAGACAACTCCTTCAAATAACACAGATAAGTTTACAAAGGAAGAGAATGTAAGTAAGAATGGCGATGAAGAGAATGTTGATGCAAAGAAAGAAGAAGAACAAGAAAATAATGATAAGGGAGATGAAGATTTCAGCTACATGCCCAAAAGGAGCATATCATTTTATAGTTTGGAGAGATGAGGGACTTGGTGAATTCCAAATTTATATTTATTTCAAGTGCCCTTTTGAGTGCTAATAAAGCTACACGGATGAATCCAGTATCTAGCACTCTGAAAGAAGGAAAGGAGATACTAATGGAGTTAGAAACATAATTTAGATTGCTTGGGGAAGCCAAGAAGACATGGGAAGAAGATAAACAAGCATGGAAAACCCATGTATAAAAGATACAAGATCCAACATCTTTTGATTGACAACATCTCTTATTCTTTATGCATTTCTAGTTTTCAGTTTTAGATTCTTTGTACATATCCAGAGTATATAGAGTAGTTTCCAGTATAATTTTTTGGTTTTTTCTTTGGTACATGACTTAAAGGAAGTCAAAATTCAATATGTCAATTTGTACATATGCATATATTTCTTAGGGGGAGATCCAATACATGTTAGAAAAGTTGTTGTATGCAACCTTTGTCCTTGATGTCAAACAGGGGTAATGTTTTGAGAAATATTTTGGAGATATTGTGGCATGTTGCCATCAATGACAAAGGGGAATATTGTTGGAAGAATGAGGATTTTTTCATTGATTCAGTTGTTGGCAATATAAGCATGAGGAATAAGTACAAGGTATTCTATTATATTTTGTAGTGTTTTCATTGTTTTCGACATTATATCTTGATGTGGAGATCATGGTGCAATTTATTTTGGTTGGTTCTAACATGTTTTGGGATGATTTTGGAAGACAATTTAATAAGAAATTTTTATTTGGTGAAGCCAATTGTGATGAAAAATGGTAGTTTTTTACCAGTGTTTTTGGGTATAGAGCATCCAATTTTTGGGTATGCACTGGTCCACAATTTAACATTTCACTTTGCAGTTCTAGTATATTTTTGTTGGCTTATAGAAGCATCTAATTCTAGAATTCCATCTTGTTTGTGTTTTGGTTTGAAATTTATGAATGATAGAAGTTCGACCTGGAAAATTATAGTCATTTCCTATATAGTGTATGTGAGTAGGAGAGCCTGCAATTCTCCACATATAGGATTTTTGTTTTGCGGATTTAAGGAGATATTGAAAGATGTCAATAAAGTGTGAATTCTAGATGGAATAGCATTTTTGGTACGCATGTCTGAATATGGGTATACAGTTGGAGAGCTTTTGTATTAGGTATTTTGAAGTGTCGACCTAATAGGTGTAAAGGTATGTGAAGATTAATTAAGTGTTGCAGAGTTATGTGGGAGTTACTATAGGTCCATGCCAACCTATTTCAAATTGTTTTTAAGGATTGAATATTGGAATGAGGCATGTGTGGAATGATTTGAGCCAACAAGTCATATATTGTCTATTTTATATGATACATCTAATTAGGATGACCTAATTGATGTTATGCTTGAAGTGGATATATAAGCTAGATCATTTTCATTATTTTGATATATGTGATACATGCAAGTGATGTGAATGATGTGAATATATTATGAATTTAAGTTGTGAATGTTGAGTATAATATCAAAGTGATGTGAATATAGAGGAAATCGGAGTATTAGATCAGAATCAGATGAAGTGTGTAAAGTCAATTTATTGAGCTTAATTGGAACTATATCTCATACATATGATAGATGCAATTGTAATAGTTCAATCTAGGCTATGAGCCACAAACTTTATTTTATCTTTTTTTTCCCAGTGGTAGTGAGTCCACTTGGAAATTGAGTCCACCTATAGTGAGCACTTCTATAAATACACTAAAATCAGTTATAATATATTGTGAGCTAATCCTCACCATGGTTTTTCCCATTTTGGGTTTTCCATGTAAACATCTTGGTGTTCATGTGTTATGTGATGTTGATGTTTCATGATTTCTTTCATTTATTGTAATTGAATATGCTATGAGGATTAGATGTTTAAATGTTTGAAAGTTTTAAATGAATACTAATTCACCCCCCTCAATATTACAAGTGTTCAACAAAACAAATATATAGATTTGCGGATGAGGAGGTAGAAGAAGAAGAGGATTCAAATGAATATTTTAAGAAAATTGAAGTTAGGGAAGATAACTAAGAAGAAATTTGGTCAATCTCAAGAACAAGAATAGCCCCATGCTCTTATTCTCAAGAGAACCATAAGACAACAAAATCTAGTTGATAAGTATATCCCACTAATTTATGTTTTATATTTTTTCTATTGAACTTATTGGCAATGAATCTAGATCTTTTAGAGAAGTTATCCTTGTAGATATAGTTAGTCTTGGTAGCAGGCCACGTTGGAGGAGATGATGGCCTTAGACTCTTGAGATACATGGTGAGGGCAAGGAAAATCAAAATAATGACACAAGGCAATAAAAAATATAAATATTGACACAAAATAAATAAAATATCTAACCTTGTTCCCTTCTCTCCTTTGACTAAGTTGAAGTGAAGTACATTTGTACAACTTCATTTGATGTGCTTAGTAAGATGTATAGTGATTGTTGCTATACAATGTGGATTTTTTAATGCACTATCATAATAATAGTTAAGGATGTAATGGATTGTTTCTCAAATAGACAACATACTAATATGATTGAATGTGTGATAATAATAGAAGGGAAGACATCTAATTTATAGATTTTTCAAGGGGAATAATTGGAGGGTTAGGATGCAAAGTTGATAGAGGCTAGGATTTGAGGAAAATGGATGCATGGATTGAAGTTGTAGTCATGTGACGAGCATAATAAGATAGAAGAAAAAATTAATGAGTGTAAAATGAGATGGAGAGTGTAATATGAAATGGAGGTTACACATGTGAGGAGCATTCTCACACATGTGTGAGCAAGGTGGTGGGCCTAAGACACAAGTTAAAGATGAGATGGAGACTTGGGATTATTTCAAGATTATGTAAGCTTGCATTCTCAAACTTGTGTGAGAAATAAAGGGAGTGAGGTGGAGAGCTAAGAAGATTCCAAGGTAGCATGTTCACACATGTATAAGCATGTAGTGGGAGCTTGAAGTGGGGATAAAAAAACATGGTAAATGGTAGCAAGTTTAGACTTTAATCCATGTGAGGATATTTGATGGCTAGGATTGAAGTTTTATAGATTAAAGAATTAAAAATATAAGAATTTTTTTTGGGGCTAACTAGGCTTAATTAATTAATTAATCAAGTTGGAGGAATTGGGGACTAAGGCTACTTAATGAAATTGACTTAATTAATTAAGGCCCTCAAAGATGAAACAAAAATTAATTGTGGGAAGGGTATAATTAAATTAATTGATTACAAAAATATGATAAAGTGGCAGATTTTGGGAATAAGTAATCAACAAAAAAAAGATTAATTGAGAGTCAATGGTGAGTTTTGGGGTGTCTACACCTTCAATCTTGTTCATTTATTCAAAAGAAGGAAGTTCGTTGGATGTAACTGGTATATAAGAAGAATTTTGGAGTAGGCAGTTTATTGGAGAAGTATAAGGCCAAAATAGTGGCTAAGGGATAAAAAATAGGGAGTTGATTGTGGTGAAATATTCTCTCATGTTGCTAAATTATCCTAAATTAGATTTATTTTATCCATATCTACTATTGGCACCTACAAATTTGTTAAATATTTAGTGCAAAATCATCCTTGAGTCAGTGAAAAAATATTGTTTTAGTTCTCGTCGCAACATGTTGGCCTAAACCTATTGGTGTTAAAATATCCCAATATGTTTTTCATCATGAAAATCCATTTGATAGAAGGTTTTAATAACTCATAATCAATATGCAATCTTGATTTCATGATCACTAGGAAATTTTTGGGGTAAATTTTAATGTGTCATCATTTTTGAGTGAGTAAAAAAGTTGGATTTTCTCTATTCTAAAAACAACCCAGTTTCTCATTTTTCTTCAATAGCCTATTGCTCCATTTTCATGGTCATCAAATAATTTTCGGGGTTAATCAATTTTTTTATTAAATTGCTTGTCGAAAAGCCCAATTTACAAAAGAACCCATATATTTTGGTGTTTTATGCAAAATTTAAGGTTGGGTTAGGATTGAAATCAAATATAATGACTTTCTGCAAAATTTTGTGGCCCCCGGATGCTGTTTGTTCTTGGGAAGTAACTAAAAGATTGCTGATTTCGCAAATTTAAAATGTACAAATATTTAAAATATTTTTCAATGTTTTAAATGTATTAGGGGAGGGCATAATAAAGGTCTTCAACCTTTAATTATCTCCTCAAATTTTCTAAGCTTGTGAAAGTCATTTCCAAGAAAAATTTATATATTTTGTTTGAAAAATCAAGTATTATGAAGGGAGGCATGCGGTTGCTAAGTGCACCATCATAGATTTTAAGCTCCTCCTCCTTGAAGATGCGTTGCATTTAAACCATGCGATGGGATTTTTATTGGTTAGTTTTGGATTAATTGGATATAAAGGTTGGCACTTAAAGTGTTCTCTTCACGTGCTGACTTAGAAGGTGGCGCCCAAGTGCTCAATTTTCTTCATGTGCTATTTGTTTTTTACTGGAAAATAATACATTGATTCGGTTTCTACAATGGTGGAATGAAAAGAAAAAGTTCAAGTCCACCACATGCCAAGTTGGTGCACCCTCCTAAGTTGTATGGAAAAATAAAAATCAAGCCTACGATAGCTTTAAAGACTAGTAATGCATGCTCAATGGTTTTTTTCTGCTACTAAATCAGATCAAGGGTGGGTGCTAGGTGTGACTCGTTATGTTTTTCATCACAACATAAAACTTTTGACTATTACTTTCTCCCTCAAATCAATGTTATTTTTGGGTTTTTTTTCTCCATGTTCTAACTTGCACAACTTCCAAAATGACATGAAAATGGTGGTTACTCACTTGCAGGATTTTTGGAGGTTGTTTTGAGTTGTTTAGTGGATGAATTTTACTATTTTTGCTAATTATAAAACAAGCGAAGAAACGGAAAAAATAAAAAATAAAGAAAAAAATAAGAGACAAGAATTTACAGTGGTTCAACAATTGCCTACATCCACTCTCAAGCAGGGAATAACTCTATTAATCAATCACACTCCTCTAGTACATGATTTGCCATATATTTATACAAAGCTCCTTGAATACGAAGAGATGGGAGAATACTAACAGACATGTGACCGTTGGGCTTCACATGCCAACAATTTTAACATCTAGAGAAGTGCTTGAAGCAAGTCCAATGCCTAGGGAGATTTTTTTTATAATATTTTAAGAAGTTTTTTGATGCCAAAGCAAAAAACATCCCAAAAACTTTTCTCATGTTTGGGAAATCTTTTTGGAAATGTTTTTTCTTGCATTTTCCAAGTTTTGGCAAGCTCTGAATCAACCCAAGCATGTCAAAAATGCCCAGCAACTTATTCAGACTCTCATTGCAACTGTTAAGAGCAGTAGGAATGGAGAAAAATGACCTATAGATGTGTCCCATGCCAAGCATGTGAAGAAACAATTTTCCAGAGTGGAATGAAGGCCAAAATACACGATCTGAGTTGTTTGATGGTATTTTTCAAAGGGAATATAAGACATGCTAATTGTTTATGACTTGGGTAAAGATAGTCATTGAAAGATTAAACAATAATGCCCACTTCTGAAGAGTGATATATCTTGCATTGGAAGAAGAGTGGATAGTTCAACTTGTTGACTATGAGAGGAATACCTCGACAAAGTGTAACCTTAATTTTTGTGTTTGTGAGAATGGCATGGGAGAATTATGCAATAATAATCCATCACATGAAATCACTAAGATAATTGAGAACCAAAATGACATGTTCAGGTTTGGCATAGAGGATGTAGATTTTGACCCGAAAAGACACAGACAAGTAATTACCAACCATGTGTTTGACAAAATGTTAAATTGATTGTAGGGCAGGTAGAGAAGCTTTGAAGGATCACATGCCTAAATTAAATGCAAAATAAATTGAAGTGTTGAGATTGAAATGTGAAGTAAATGTATTATTTTACTTGCCAACATGAAGGATAACTCCTTGAAAGTGAAAATTTTCACTTGTGAGGTGAAAATAAGGCAATTAATGAGTTTTTACATGCATGTAAATGTGTTGCGTAGGATGGAAAAGTAAAATGGGAAAAAATAAACTTCGGTTGAAAAATTAAAGGATAGAGGAGAGGATCCAGTAGTTGTGCACCCTAACTTCACGTGATTAATTAAATCCTACGTGGAAATTTCAAATCACTCCCAATTGTTTATAGAAACTTACTTGACAAGTCCCTTGCTTATAACTTTCATTTCAGGGCCACATGATCAAATATGATGCCACATCATGATTTTTGTCAAGGTGTCCAAAAAGGCCCAAAAAAAAAGTGAGACCAATACTTGTGCATTCACATCATGGGTAGTTGAGCACTGATGTGGCATCACATGATTGGTTGCTTTTTAGATCAAATGAATACATTTTGTTTAATTATGGGTAGTCAAGTCACAACTATTTGGCATTATATAAACAACTACTATCACAACTATTGGGCATTATATAAATAAATACTATCACAACTATTGAAACATGCTCAACTATTGGGTCCTCTCCCCTAGATATGCTGGAAAGTATCATATTCAGGGGCAATCTGAATTTGTTCCTCTTCTTTAAAGTGTTATTGATGTTTCATTTGTAAGTATTCTAAAAAGTGGTAAAAGGATGAGCTCTGTAGAAGAAAGGTCATTGTAGGTTTCCCACACAATTGTATGTATGTGCATTATAATTTTTCTATAACAAGCATTGTAATTTTTTGATTTGATATATATGAATACATGCAAGTTTATGTAGTTGTCTCTAGTCTTTGATGTAAACAATTTCTCTAGATAATGCGATCAAGGGTTTTTGATATTCTCTTGCATTTATTTGCAATGTTGAACTAATTTCTATGTTAGTAATTGTTCAAGGAGCAGTGTAATTTATTTCATAGGAAATAGTTAAAAATTTTGCATTGTAGGGAGATTGTTAAGTAGAGATATATGACTCAATAATTATCTCTAGTAAAGTTATTGCAAGGCAGTAAAATTTATTTAGATTGACCATCATAACATGATAAATATTGTCACATAAGTATTCACATGACATTGTCACTTTGTAGCCCCTAACACGCATTGGTCTGAAGTTGTACTTTTCTTCCATCCTCATAAACAACATTTAAATTTACAAATCCAAGCCAAGCCATAAAAGATTTTCAATTGTTTCCACACTTCATAATAAGGTTGTAAAGATGACAAGGAGTGTACTATTCATGCCTACAAATTGTGAATCCATATCCATTTTTATGAAGTTTATTATCTTCCAAATACTATGATACAATCTTATGCAATATTTACATCCAATGTTATTGAGGGTGACCCCCTAGGTCCTACAAAGGCTAAAGTATAGCTATCTCCTATTCATTGGCCAACTACTTGAAGTCTTTAAGCACAAGTAGTGGCTACTCTTTAGAGGATTTCAAACAAACAATTGGAAGAACCAACTACTACTAATTATTTTAAAATTGAGAAAATGGATGTTAAAATTACATTTTTGCATGGAGACTTGGAAAATAAATTTATAACATTAATATATTAAATGTTTTGAGGTAAATGAGAAAGAACACTTGGTCTGCAGGTTAAAAAAATGTCTTTACAGTTTAAAGAAATCACCCTATATATATGTGGTATTAAAAGTTTGATTCCATTTTTTTGAAGTTCACTTTTGTAAGAATCATAGAAGATCACAATGTTTATATTAGATTCATTGATGATCATATACTAATTGTTGCCTTGTGTGTGTACGATATGTTATTTTTTAGTAACACCAAGGATACGATAAGTCAGTTGAAAGATCAAATTTTAGGAGCATGGTCTCCTTGTGATACTTGAACTTTCCTCAAGTAACCACACTTATATACCGGTTGGAAGTCGTTTGGCTTTAACGTGTTCCCGATTGGGTCGTTCCCTAGGGTGATTAATTATTTCCACCAGGCATACCCTCTAAGGATAAACAAAAGTGAGCAAGTACATTCGTAGTTCGATTAATCTTTGTTGAGAAACAAAAAGAGAAAACACGCGATATACTTTGGACTCACACTCGCAAGATTTTGTTCAATTTTAAGAGCCCAAATTGAAATGTGGAGGCAATATTTTATACAACTTAATGTCTCACTAAGTAATTTTGATTCTCAAGATCGTTGTGAAGCGTGAGAGAATTGCATACGCCCTTTTAAATGAGATTACTTTATGTAAAAGATTATAAAACATAAAGGACACATGTTCATTTTAACCTTCAAAGAAAGAATGGGTTCTTTTTAAGCACCAAGATTGAAATGTGAAGTTTGCTTGTTCAATTTTTAAGCCCAAAACAAAATGTAGTAAGTTGCCTTAGGTTCTTTTTAATCCCTTTGATTGTTCTTTTTAAGCCCAAATGAAAATTATTGAGTCCTAAAACTTGAAGATAACAAAGCCTTAACAATGGGATTATAATTACTCCCAAACTGTTTAAAAACACTTGTTACAATCATGTGATAATGCTTTTTCTTTCATTTCCATGCTCCTCGATCCTTTAAAACCTACAATACAAGCTCCAAATGTTAGATTAAATCAAGAAACAAGAAGATATGAGGTTTAGATAAATGATTAAGCATAAAAACCCTAAAATTTAGACCAAGTTTCATTGTGATTTGACATTAAGTAAAAATTTGAAAATTTTACTCTATCAAAGTTCATAAACACCTACATAATTGGATATATTATGAAATTATAAACCATTTCAAAAAAAAAAGCTCTGAAAAAGACCAAAATATGACCAAATACGACCATTTTAAGTTTGAGTGAAAAAGCAAGAAAGCAAAGGTGACACCCTTTGCAACAACATTGTTTGTGTCCAAACACTGACGCTGGAATGAAAGTGGTGTTGTTTGAGGATTCAAGTGGTGCTCTGGTGAAACTAGCGGCCTTGTTTGACCTCCAACGACGTTGTTTGATCTGGGAAAATGAAAAACATAAAAAATAGCAGAATTTGACCAAAAAATGTGTTAATTTCTTCAAATCCACCCTCCTTCTAGCACCAAAATGGGAATGGTGATCCTAGACCTGCACAATCATGAACAAACAACATAAAATTAGTCATTATACAAGTCTAAATCAGCATTCCCCATAAGATTCATTTGAAACATGAAGAACAAGAAATAAAAGGAAAAACACAAATGAAAGCAAACTAAATCTTATTCAAATGATCAAACTCTCAATCCCATGGGGGAATTGGTGCTATTTTGATGTGGAAAATAGCCCTTTCCCAATTCCTTGCAAACTCTTATCATCTTTGATGAAAATCCTCCATAAACTAGCTATGAAAGATGAAATGTGGATAGAAATGGATGAAAATGCCTAAGATTGTGGATCCAATGAGCATGGTAAGCTTACATGGATTGTGGATGATCAAATGCAATAGAGGAGGCCTATATTTATAACAAATAAGGATGGAGGGTTGAAGAATATGATGAATGCGGTATTAAAGATGGACTAGATGGACTAATGATATTGTGCCACTTGTCAAGATGCTAATGGAAGGAGGTGGAGCACATTTTGGTCAATGTGCATGATAAATGCTATTAAATTCAAATTTGAAATTTGAAATTTGGCTTGTTGGAAGGAGATAAAGGATGAATTAAATGCCATTTGGCTCAAAGCAAAAGGACATGTAAGGGGTTTAAATGCCTTGTTGGATGTACAAACCCTTTTGGAGGGATTTTTCAAACTTGGAGAATATTCCAACATTGATGCCTTTTTGAAGGTAATTGAAAATTTAATAAATCAATTAAAATGATATTCATGAACAAGTTGCAAAATCTAGAGGATTTGATGGATTAGAATTAATCAAAATTTGATTAATTTAGATAGATTAGTTGATTTGATAATTTGATTTATATTTTAGGATTTAAATAAATCAAAATGAGATGAATAATGGTTTAGACGTAATTAAATAAGGTTTGATTTATTTAATTAAAGAGGGTGGTGTTAGACTAAATCAAATAAAGATTAATTTATTTAATTTAAAGGAGATGACTTTAGAGATTAATTAAATAAAGTGAATTATTTAATTAAAAGAGGGACTATAAGATTAATTAAATAAAATGATTTATTTAATTAATAGGAGATGATGAATTAATCAGATAAATTTGATTTATTTAATTAAGAGATGAAATATGATGAATTTAATCGAATAAAGATTATTCAATTAATTTGATTAGTAAAGGAGATGATTCTAGACGAACTGGTGTTAGTGAAATAAGGATCAGGTGTATGTATATTTTACGTGTCTACATTTTGCCCCTCTTTGAAGCAATGTACCTATTGTGTTGGTTCAAAAAATAATCTTGTTGTTGTCAAATTTTTTTGGATGCCCCAGCGGAAAGAAGTATACTGGTACACTGCCCCCTCAAGAGATCGAGCAAAAAGTTTGATTTGAGGATCGATCTCGCGAAAAAGAGGTTCAAGATGGATGCACAGATGATTAGACTAACAGATCTATATGATGATGATGATGATGACGATGATGCAAATGAGATGTTTGTAAGATGCTTAGAATAAAAAATCTATATTATCTTCAACAACTTAAAATATTATGCAATGCATGTGAGATGGATGATATTTTCTATATGATATGTAGTATGCTGACATTTTTTTGATGCAGGATGGATGCATTAGTGATGATGATTAAATGTCATGGTACCTTGTTAGCGCAAAAAGAAGATAGAAGAAAGAAGATCCAACAAGCCTACTTTATTAGAGATGATGATGATGATGATGATGTATTGCTTATCACGAATTAGGATTTTAAAAGGGCTATTTACCTTATGTTTGATAGAACACATAGACACGATGCATCAAGGTATAAAGAACCAGGATGGCATTGCACCTAGTGTGATGGACATTGACTTGACAAATCAGATAGGAGTAGTCCTGTTCACACTTGACATACGAAACCTCATTCAGAATGTAGTTCAGATATTCTAAACATCTCAGACCAAAACATAGAAAAGCAAGCCTTCCAATGTGGTCAACAAGACACCTAAAACACCCTCCCTACAAACTAAAAAAATCACACATGACGAAGTTATATTACAAGAATATCCAACAAGCACAACAAATAAAAAGATGATGATCATTGCCCTATTCCTTTCTCTCTAAATACCTTTTGTTCAGACATCATCGAGAGGTCATTGGAATGAGCGCAATAAGATAAATCAAAAGAACAGATCAAGTAAATAAACAAGCTAATGTTTTTCATCTCGCTAGCAAAGACTAAACTATGGTGATGCTTGATGTCGATGTCCATTGTAAGAAGGATGCATCCTAGGACATGATGTTATCAGATGATGTTGGGATTTGATTGGATGATAAGCTATTGATACCAAGAGTTGACCAACTTGTTTACTTATTGACCTAGACTTGAGACTTTGACGATTGGGTTTTTATGAGTGATGCTTATTTTGGGTGAAAGCGAGATGAGACAGATGGATTTTTCAAATATTTGGATGTTTTTGGTTTTTTTTTTAATGTTTTGAGGCTGTTTTTGGGTTTTTAAGATGTTTTACAAATGTTTTGTTTTTCAAATTTTCCAATGTTTTTGGTATTTTATGAGATTTTATGAATGTTTTTGGATTTTGTGTCTCGGGGGCCGATCAAACATGACGTAGTTCGGATACCATTTTTTTGACTTTTTGACCTGTTTTGGGATTTTTGATATGTTTTGGATGATTTTTTGGATTTTGATATGTTTTGGATCTTTTTGGATTTTCGCATGATTTTGACGATTTGGATATGGATATGATATCAATGCTCTATTTTGGGATTTTTGTTGAAAACCAAGCTAGGGTTGATTGATCAGATTGATGGATTGATGATGATAACATTGTTGAAGATACACAACAATGCAAGGATAGTGTTAAGCAACACGAGGATTGGGAAGGATATCCTGAGATGATGATGGATTGATTAGATATGATTGATCAGGATTTTGAAGCTTGATTTGGAACAAAATTGTTTTGATGATTTGATGTGACGCTGAAGTTTAAATTAGACGCTACTGATATTGATTGTTTGGATTGATGTTCAATGAAAGATAAATCTTGATAAGGAATATCTTCTCATCAAAATATGCCATGGGCTAGTGATTTGTATTTTTTTCTCACAAATGATTTGACCAATTTGATTTCATGTTTTCCAAGGTTCGGATCACCACATAAGTTGGAGGATATAGATCAAGATTTATTCCCGAAGCAATATGTAAATATTTTCCCCCATTGTCCAGAAATGTTTGAAAGGCCATGGGTGGATGCTTGGGTAGATGGATGGATGGATGGATATGGTAAGCATGCAAAGTATGCCAAGGATTATCTTGTGACAAGATAAGGTGTTCAAATAGAGGATGCTCATTTGGATAATGCTTCAAGGTTCAGATAACGTTGGGTAGGATAGGATCAATGAAAATGACCCATGTCAAGATGTTTACCATAAGAAAATGTGAAGTGTACACTAAATTTTTTCAAGATCAAGATAATTTGGAATATGGATGCAGATGGATGAAAATGGATTAGATAAATGGTTCATGGATGAATGGATTTATTATGGATGGAATGTTGGCTTTATTATGGATGTGATAAGATTCTTTCTTCGAAGTGGTACATGTAGATGCTCAATTATACACATGACGCTTGTTTTCCAAGTTCTCATCATGGTACCTATCCAAAGTGCCACCATAGTGGTTTTCACTAGAGGACGATTTTTATTTTTACTATTTTCATGATTTTTTATTTTTTTTATTTTTTTATTTGTGTGAAATATTTCAAGCTCATGTTGAACCACCTGGTGGTGTTGATGTAGATTCTTATGTCATAATGTGTCATTGATATCTTGCTTGAAGAAGTTGCTTTGCCAAGATACATGCACTTGAATGCAAATTTTTAAATTCCTGATCTACTTTGTTGATATCGGAGTTAAATTTGTCTTTATGCACACATCGCAATAGAATGCCTTTTGAATCCTTATGATGAAGGATTGTTGCCAATATATGGTCAATGTGAGAATTGGATATCATGCGTGGAGGCAAGGATGGTGTAGTGTGTTTAGGAATAAAGATGGATTGGTTGATAGCTTGGAACCTTTGACTCTCCAAACTTGGGACTATGACCAATAATGGGTGGATACAGAAGTGTGCATGGAATTAGGACCAACTGCTTGATATACTTTGTACATTGCTTGAGAAGCCTACTTTTTCCTTTGTGGACATCTTTGATGGATACTTTTCCCTTTTTTATTTTTCCCCATAGTTTATTTGACTAATGGAGTTTGATAGGGATAATCATTCTTTGTATTCTTTGGTATCCACTTGTATTTGATTTGTCCTTCATGCTTCACTACTTCTTTTTCTTTGATGAAATTTTTCATGCTTTGATTCAAATCTTTCTTTTGATGTTGGTCCCAATTCGTGGATGGGATGATGGGTGGATGAAGATTTATGATGTGGCTGGTTGTAGTATTGGCACCGGTTTCATCATAAGGACCCTTCATGCTCCCTATGTTGACGTTTGCTTGAGATGAAGTTTCCCCCAGTACTGAATAACCGAGACCTTTATGCTTAGGATTGCCAATAATCTGCACTGGTTCTAGGATACCCTATTCATGTAGGCCTAATCCTCTGTCTTGATAATTCATTTGTTGAAACATTTTATTTGCAATAGGGTATGATTTATCTTGGAAGCAGGGTGCTAAACCTTTTTTGCTCTGTCGTGGATCTTCAAAGGTAATAGCTTCTTCATTGATAAGATAATTTTCCCTTAAAAAGGTGAGTGATCCAATTTTATAAGTGATATGACCCTCCATAAGTGGGATAACTTCTTGATTGATATATTTGGGTTGATCTTGTGAAGTATCATATTTTAATGCTTCTCCCAAAGGTGTTAATGATTCATTGTCCAAGTAAAAGTCTCCCTCATGATTCATTTTTTATTTGCCTTCATAGGATGTTTCTAATTCACAACTTCTGTAGAAACCTTCTTCATGACCCATTTCTAATATGTCTCTAGATTTTTCTATATCTTGATCCTGTGTATAAATGTTAAGAGTAGGAGACTCTTGTTCCTTGGTAATGACATCAAGAGTATGAGACACTTGTTTTGAATGAAGATCATCTACATTTTCATCCAAAGAAATCATATCACGGGTAGATAGAGGGGTATGTGCTATATGGATATGATCATTATTTGTGACATCTTGTATAGATAGGAGAGTGTCCATTATATCATTGTAGTATCTTGGAGATATAAATTCTTGATCTTGATTAATTTTAGAATTTATTTTGACATGCTTTGGATCACGTTCTTGACATGGATCAGTTTCAAAGGATGGATTTCTTATAAAGGGTTCTTGGATATCTTCATTAGGCATGGGAAGTGGCTCAATATCCTCTTGATCTTTGAGTGGACTTGGACCAAATGTTGAGTTGAGGATTTCTTCAATATCTGCAACCATGAGGTTGAAGGATGTCAATATGTCTTGGAAAGGACCATTGCTAGACTTTTGTGAAAGATGTTGATCATGCTTTGGGGTAAAATCTTGAGATATGTCCTCTAACTCATTCGGTTATGTAGAGACACTTTCAACATGATCATTGGTGGAAGGATCACCAATTATAGGATCAAATAATGTTAACACTGCTTTGAATAGATCATTGTTGGATATTGTTGAGGGGTATTTATCATGATCAAAAAGTGACTCTTGATGTATGTTGAGTTGATCTTAGGACGAGGTAGAAACATCTTCAAGGTGCTCATTGATGGATAGATCTTGATCATCATTTTCAACAATTGTGGAGTAGAGATTGTCACTGCTATCGCTAGCGGTTGAATCCTGATAATTGTCCCCAATAATTATTATTTTTTGATCAATAAGGTCTTGGATGAGATTTTTAAGTCGAATATAATTTGATGTTGTGTGTCCCTTTATTTTGTGAAAATCACAAAGGTGCTTCTCGTTATACCCTGGTGGTATAACTTGGGGCTCTTGATAATTCTCATAAACAAGGATTTTAATGAGATTTTCTTGTATCAATTGTTGCATGACCAATTCGATTGGTACCCCAAGTGGTGTGTATTTTCATTTGTTACCTTGTGAGATTTTTACTTTAAATTGACCTTATGGCAATTGATTTTGGAGATGTGGTGATTGATCTTCGAAATGTGGAGGTTGTGTCTTTTGTTGATGTTGTTGATATTGATATCCAACTTATTGACATTGGAGATATCGCTTTTGATGTGGTTGGGGACACAACCCAATGCTTTGATGACATGGTTCATCCAATGGAAGAGTGTATTTATTTTGGGGTGCAGATGTCTCTTGGTGCAATGGATCAACTATTTTGGTAAGTGTAGAAATTTGATCTCGCAAAATTTGATCTTGATTTTGATTTTGACACCCTTGATATAGTTGATTTGGTTTTTGTTCAAGCAGATTTTGAATGCATCCTTAAGGTGTTTGTATGGGATCATGGAAAAATTGATTTTGGACAATGTTTTGATCTGGGATGAGGTTTAGATTTGGCATTATAGGTTGAAATTGAACATTTTTGTGGTTGGGAATCATGTTTCCTTGATTTAGGTAACTTTGGTTTTGCATGGTGTTACCTTGACTTGGATCAACACATGGAGTTGTTAAAATATTATTTGGACTTTCAACAACATTTGTATGATTTGCAAACATATCTATCCCAAAGTTTACCAAGTGTGGATTTGAAATGTTCATGTTTGGTACACTTGTACTTGGTATATTCATATTTGGCATGTATGGATTTGGTGGGATAATGTTGTTTTGTTGAAGACTCGTGCATTGATTGTTTGGTTGATAGATTTGTAGGTTTAGACTTTGATTTAAATCTACCATAGGGAAAGGTGTTTCAAAATTTAGATTGGGCATACTCACATTTGTTGTACCATTGAGGTTTCTAAGAGATAATGATGCCATATATGGATTGCATAAATGTAAGTTTCGATAATCAATTGGTATTGTATGGCTTTGATAGTTTGGTTGACTTGGATTACTCATGATGTATGAATCAAGTTTATATTCCATATTATTCTTGTGTTTTGACCTTGTTGTAAAATAAAACCTCTAAGGTGTTTAGGACCAATGATGAGATGAAAGATGAAAGGGTGAGTGATATGGCTGTTGGAACTTTTGAGAACTTTGGATCAATCTTAGACTTTGGGATTTTGATTTTGATTCGGCTTGATTTGATTTGGATGATGGACTTGTAAATCCCAAGATGTTGGATGTTACCTTGGGATAAACTTGTCCAAAAGGATGACAGTTTAATTAAATGTGTAGGGAAGGGTTCATGCATACACACTTAGTCAAACAAAGGAGATTTTGATTTTGATTGAGAGATTTACAATAAGTCTAATATGAATGATTTTTCCAAAGTTCCAAAGTTTTTTGTGAAATGAGATTTGATAGATGTTTTGGGATGGGTGAAGTGTTTGATTTGGTCCTAGATGAACCTAAGAGGACTTTTTTTATAGTACCAAGGTGGTGAAGAACATGCTTTTCCCTAAGATTATTTCAAACCAAAAGACCAATGTTTGCATGGAAAACCATATGACCAAAAGATGACAAACACATGTGTGGGGTTCAATTGATTGTATTTTGATTAATGAATTTTTTTACCACATCCACACTTTCTTGCTTAGTTTTTCAAACTAAATGTCTATGTCTCCATTTCTTTTCATCCCATAAGGTCCATTATGTTAAAATCAAGGTTTCAAGAGCATAGTTTCTTAATGTTGACTTTAGAGGGAAAATTGAGATATAAATCCAAATACTTAGAAGCCTCTAAGGGTGAAATCCCTAGGGACAAGCAATAGCACTTGGATTTTTCAAATGTATTTGCTCCTACTAAAGGGTTCGAAATTTTCAAGATTTTGGTGAATGTTTGTTTTTCCAATGTTTAGGATCCGAGCAAAGTGTTTTTAGTTCCAAGAATATGCACAGCCCTATGGATAAAAAGAAACAATATTTGTTGAATTCTCACTTGGATAAATCCAGCTACGCCTACTCTTATCAGATGATTAGATGCTTGACCACACTGGATCCCCTCCACGACACACACTTCTCAGGTCAAACATCAATACCCATGAAACTCCCATGGCATATTTCTCATCTCTATTAAGATATGTAAAAAATTTGGGATGACTTTAGAACGATCCTTCTTGCATCAACAAATAGATAGGGATTTGGTATTTCTAAACAAGAGGTTATAATAAAGGAATTTCATTATGGGGGGCCATCCATATGGAAAAATACCATTGTCACCCTTCTTTTCAGAATAATCCTCATGATACCTGAACTTTCCTCAAGTACCCACACTTATATACCGGTTGGAATTCGCTTGGCTTTAGGGTGTTCCCGATTGGGTCGTTCCCTGGGGTGATTAATTTTTTCCACTAGACAGGCCCTCTAAGGATAAACAAAAGTGAGCAAGTACATCCATAGTTTGATTGATCTTTGTGGAGAAAGAAAGAGAGAACACACGCGATATACTCCACTCACACTCGCAAGATTTCGTTCAATTTTAAGAGCCGAAATTAGAATATGGAGGCAATCTTTTATACAAATTAATATCTCCAAAAGGAGATCTTCATGAAGCATGAGAGAAGTGCATACGCCCTTTTAAATGAGATTACTTTGTGTAAAAGATTACAAAACATAAAGGACACATTTTTATTTTAACCTTCAAAATAAGAATGGGTTCTTTTTAAGCCCAACTGAAAATTATTGAGTCTTAAAACTTGAAGAAAACAAAGCCTTAAGAATAGGATTATAATTTCTCCCAAAGTGTTTAAAAACACTAGTTACAATCATGTGATAATAATTTTTCTTTCATTTCCATGTTCCATGATCCTTTAAACCCTTCAATACAAGCTCCAAATGTTAGATTAAATCAAGAAACAAGAAGATATGAGGGTTAGATAAATGATTAAGCATAAAAACCCTAAAATTTAGACCAAGTTTCATTGTGATTTGAAATTAGGTGAAAATTTGAAAATTTTAACTCTATCAAAGTTGATAAAAACCTACAAAATTGGATAGCTTATAAAATTCTACCCCATTTCAAAAACAAAATCTTCGAAAAAGACCAAAATATGACCAAGATACGACCATTTTAAGTTTGAGTGAAAAAGTAAGAAAGCAAAGGCGACGCCCTTTGCAGCAGCACTGTTTGGGTCCAAACAACAATGCTGGAATGAAAACAACATTGTTTGAGGATTTGAGTGGTGCTCTGGTGAAACTAGCAACGCTGTTTGGAAAAATAGAGATCGCAAATGCGTTGCAATTTCCTCCAACAACGTTGTTTGACCTCCAATGACACTGTTTGACCTGAGAAGACAAAAAGATAAAAAAAAACAATAGAATTTGACCAAAAAACATGTTAATTTCTTCAAATCCACCCTCCTTCTAGCACCAAAATGTGAATGGTGATCCTAGACTTAGACAATCATGAACAAACAACACAAAATTAGTCATTATACAAGTCTAAATCAACTTTCCCCATAAGATTCATTTGAAACATGAACAACAAGAAATAAAAGGAAAAACACAAATGAAAGCAAACTAAATCTTATTCAAATGCTCAAACTCTCAATCCCATGGGGGAATTGGTGTTATTTTGATGTGGAAAATAGCCCTTTCCCAATTCCTTGCAAACTTTGATGATCTTTGATGAAGATTGATGATCTTTGATGAAAATCCTCCATAACCTAGCTATGAAAGATGAAATGTGGATGGAAATGGATGAAAATGCCTAAGATTGTGGATCCAAATGAGCATGGTAATCTTACATGGATTTTGGATGATCAAATGCAATAGATGAGGCCTCTATTTATAACAAATAAGGATGGAGGATTGAAAAATAGGATGAATGTGGGATTAAAGATGGACTAATGGCATTGCGCCACTTGTCAAGATGCTAATGGAAGGAAGTGGAGCACATTTTGGTCAATGTGCATGATAAATGCTATTAGATTCAAATTTGAAATTTGAAAGCTGGCTTGTTGGAGGGAGATGAAGGATGAATTAAATTCCACTTGGCTCAAGGCAAAAGGACATGTAAGGGGTTTAAATGCCTTGTTGGATGTACAAACCCTTTTGGAGGTATTTTTCAAACTTTGAGAATATTCCAACAGTGATGCCTTTTTGAAGGTAATTGAAGATTTGATAAATCAATTAAAATGATATTCATGAGCAAGTTGCAAAATCTAGAGGATATGATGGATTAGCATTAATCAGGATTTGATTAATTTAGATAGAATTTAGCTGATTTGACAATTTGATTTAGATTTTAGGATTTAAATAAATCAAAACGAGATGAATAATGGTTTAGAATTAATTAAATAAAGTTTGATTTATTTAATTAAAGAGGGTGGTGTTAGATTAAATCAAATAAAGATTAATTTATTTAATTTAAAGGAGATGATTTTAGAGATTAATTAAAAGAGGGACTATAAGATTAATTAAATAAAATGATTTATTTAATTAATAGGAGATGATGATTTAATCAAATAAATTTAATTTATTTAATTAAGATAAATATGATGAATTTAATTGAATAAAGATTATTCAATTAATTTGATTAGTAAAGGAGATGATTCAGGACGAACTGGTGTTAGTGAAATCAGGATCAGGTGCATGTATATTTTACGTGTCTACAAGGCCAAATATTACCCAAGCAATGAAAGTATTGAGCAAGTTTACATCTAACCCTAACATAGAACATTGGAATTATGTGGAAATGATGTTAAGATATGTGTGTGGTACCCGCTGCTAGTCATTTCATTCTCTTATAATCTTTTTCTCTAAATTCCATAATCTTTTCTTTTACTCCCTCGTGTTATATAAGTTCTTACCACTAGTCCACAACTACATTAGGGTTTTTTGACTCCTCTCTTAGCTATAAGGAGAGATATTTCTCTTTCTCATGATATTCCTACATAAGATTTCCCCTTTGATGCTCATTTTTGATAGAAGTTAAGGCTCTGATCTGGAGATCCCCCACAAACATTGATGGAGTTCATATAGTTTCATATGAAAGAAAAAAATTATGCAAATAAAACTCACACAATTGGTCTTGAATTTCAAGTGTAGACCTATAGAAAGATTCTAAAAGTGAAAATCTTGAATTCATTGTAATAGGTAAATCACTAATTATTTGACTAAACTGAAAACATTAAAACTTTTCTTGCAAAAACACAACATATACCCTGATAAGCGATCTACATCTCATCAATTGCATTGTCTTTTCTGCCAGTTACTCAATTTTTACTTTTAATCTCTTTACCTTTCTTTCTTTCTTTTCAATTGTCCTGGCATGTGTAGATATAATTTCCATTTTCTCCTTTTCCCAATCTTTTTCTTTTCGGGAAAACTCTTGTGTTCTCTTCCACAACTCTATGCCTAATGACATAGGTACAATTGTAGTCTTTATAGATCCAATTGAGCTTTTAGGAATTGGATCTTTTCCATTTTTTTCAACCATGGAAAGCTATGACAAAATTTCTAATTTTGATCCATGCTCAAATTTGTGGAGTTTTTCTTCCAACTCCCTAATCCTTGCATCTCTCTCACTGTCCTTTTGTTGGTATGTTTTTAGTAGGTCTTCTAATTGTTTAATTCTCTGCAGAGCTTCTTGCAATTATTTATTTGTGTTCCTTTATTCTAAAAAGAATTCTTCTTCCTTCTCCAAAAATTGTTCTTCTCTTACCTCCTTTGTATACATAAACCCCTCTGAGACATGGCTCTTTAGAGATACTTTTCTCTTCTTTTTAGCAACAAAAATATCTTTTGAATCAGAGTCAAAAGTACTAGTAAAATACAAAGGTTGTACAATTGGTATTTTTATATCATCACTAGGGACATTTCCCTCTAATCTGTGTATGTTTCAATCATCACAACATCGCCCTTTTTCTTTTTATCCTTTTCTCTCATGGGCCCCTTCTTCCTTAGGCAATGCGATGGGCCCCACTTTTTCTTTTCTTTGCTTTCAGTGGCCTCTTAATGGAAGATAGGGTTTCTAGATTTTCTTTAGTTGTGGGCTACTCAACAAAGGCTATAGTTTGTGTTTCTTGTAGACCCTTCTCTTCTAGTTCCTTTGTATTGCGGGTAGGTGTTGCAGTTGGGGAACCAGAGGGTATTCCCCCTTAGTCTTAGCCTCAATAGGTTCTTTTTCTTCTTGTTCTTGACCTCTTTCTCCTTCATTATGCTTTTGAAATATATTGTTGATGTTGTTACAATTCAAAAAATATTCCCAAGATATATTGGTAAATTGAACCCTAAGGCTTCTCTTAACTAGTAAAGTAACTACACAAAAAAGTGACAAAGCAAATTGATTTATTTTTCTCTTGTACTCAGACGAAATTCTCTTCAACAAATTATAAAGAAAATTTGGAACATTTGCTTGTCTCCCATGGCATAAGTGACTAAGTAACTTGAAATTTATTGTGTATAACCATGAATGTCTACCATCACAAGTTAAATACCTAATGATGTGTGAGGCTACAAAGGCCCAAAGCCAAGGTAAAGATAAGTGTTTTGTACTTTTAGAAGAGGAGTCCAAATTCTCACCCAATGAGGAGAACCCATTTCTGACGGCGATGACATCCAGGCCCATACTGGAAAATATTCTCCACTCCTTGGAAGCCTTGATACTTTTGTAATATCAAATTTTGATGCATCCACTCTTAAGCCCCAGAAAATTGCCTCATCATTCTACAAAGTGCTAGAAAATTGTTGGGTCATAAGTTCATTAAACTTTATGAGTCTAAAGAGGTAATCCAACCAACCTACTTGTTGGAAGATTGGCATACATTGTTTGTCCTCCAACAAAAAATTATGGGTTGTTGGTTCTCTCCTCACTATGTCACCTCCCATTGTAATGCCTCAACTGAAGTCACTTTTCTTGCCTCTATTATGCTATATCACCCAATTCACCCAATTTTGTTGTGTCACCCAATTCTATACTAAACACCTCTTCTCACTTCTAAACTTCTGTAATCTTTGTTTCCTCTTTGAGAATGGAAAAATATTTGAAATAACTAAAGATTATGACCTTTGAATACCCCTCCCCCCAACTAAAGGTGCTAAGTGTCATCAATTAGAAAGTATCGAATGTTAGAGGGATAATTAATTAGTGGAAATTTAAATGCAAAGTTGATATGCATACACGAATGATAAATATATACAAAAATTATGAGTTTCATTGTTAATTATGACAATTAATATGAAGATTACTTGTTGACATGATGTGAGATGAACTATGGAACGAGTGAAATTGTTGAATACCATAATTCAATACGATTTGAAATGATATGAAGTGATGTCTATGAACCGCAGGTAGTCGTGATGTGAAGTCTAATTTAGCATGAAGTGAAAATGTGGAAAATGAATTTGAAGTGATGAATGAAAAGGCTATGCAAAATACATGATGGAAAAGGTGAAAGTTAATGCATGGTACAAATTATGTGAAAAATGTGATTTTATTGTTACGTGTGATGTAAAAGTGAAGGTTGCATGTAATGAAAGTGAATTATGGATGCTACAGACACGACTGAAAGGATGGATGTGCAAGTGCTACGGGTTGATGAATGAAACAGGTCCCTTCTGAATAGTGTGCCTTGGGGCATGTTGTTTCAGGCCCCTTATGCACTGATGTCTATCAAAAAGTGAAGATTTTTTAGTGTCATATGTGCATGTGTGTGCACGTGATTTATTTGTTTAAGATTATACATGTGAAATAGTAGGAGGCAAGCTATGTAGCTCATCTATTGATATTTTTGTTGAACTGCTTGTTACTATAGATGAAATTTGTATTTCTAGCTCAAATTGATGTTGTAAGGATAATAGGAAATCATCCTTCTACATTAGCCTCTTATAGAGTTTCAATTGATGGTCATTAAATAACAATGAAAACCTGACAGCATCAATCGTATATAACTTAACTACTCCATTGGGGAACACTGTTTGTATTTCATATAGCCCAAGCCATTTGTTTTTTAGTTTGCCTTTGTAATTCTTATACCTTGAATCATAAAGTAGTTCCCAATCACATGTATTTAACTAATTATTTTTGATAAATTGATCCAACCATTGTATCCTCTGTTTTTGCACAATTTAAGTGTGGTGTATTGCTTCCATACAGATCTCATCTAGTGTATTGAGGTTATGCAACCTCTCCTTTTGTGCCTCAATTATATTTATGCCCAGTTTGACTTATGTCCTCTGAGTTTTGTATTGAAATTCTATTAGAAGGACTGCCTTTTTTACATACACCAATTCATATGGTAGAAATCTTGTTGTTTTTCAAGTTGTCCTATAATCCCAAACTGCTTCAGGTAACCTAGCTTCCCAATACTTCCAGTGTATTTGCACTTTTTTTGTCAAAATATTTTCTATTTCCCTATTAGTCACTTCCACTTGGCCATTTTATTAAAGGTGTAGACTTCCTACGCCTGATCTCATATTCCTGCACTAACTTGGTAATCAAGTCTAAGGTAAATTGCGGCCCTTGGTATGTCACTATTTCTCTAGGAACACCATATCTTGTAAAGATATCCTCATAGAGAAATTTGGAAATATTTTCATCCCTTGCAAATTGTAAGAATTTGACCTCCACCCATTTTGTAAGGTAGTCAGTACAAACTAGTATATATTCCTTGTTGTTGGATGTTGGAGATATAGGACCAATAAAATCTAGCCCCCATTTATCAAATGGTGCTATGACTAGTTGTGGTTGTAATGTCATTTCATCTATTTTTGTAGGTTGTCCCATTAGAATATCATGGAATTCATCTTATTCGATGCACCTTATCATTATGTTATTAGGCCTTATGTAAAATAAATATCCAACTACCCATGAATAAGAATTTTTTTTATGAACTAAATGTCTTTTCTCCCTTGGTGAGATATGTGGTGGTGTTTTCCCTACAACTAGATAATTGGATATGTTTTCATACCAAGGTGTATGCAAGATAGGAAAAACAAATGCTCATTTGGACATGAATCATCTACAATATCCTCTATTGAATTTGTTGGAAATTTGGACATAAATTATAATACCACATTTTCTTTTCCCGGTTTGTCTACTATGGTTATATCAAACTCTTGAAGTAGAAACAACCATCTCACAAGTCTACCCCCAACTACTGGTTTGTTCATCAAATACCTAATTTTTGTATGGTCTGTGTGGATGAATACAAAATACCCTATGATGTAGTGTCTGAATTTGTTGATTGCATGGACTGCTACTAACATCTCCTTTTTAGTAACTTTATAGTTGAGCTCTACCCCTTGAAGGTTCTTACTGATATAGTATATGACATACTCTAGAATCCCTTCTTTCTATCCTAACATTGCTCCAATTGCAAAATCATAAGCATTAGTGTGGATATGAAAAGGAAATGTCCAATATGGTCCTCTTAATACTGGGGTCTTTGGGTCTTTGTAAGTGATGTCTTAAGAGATTCAAAGGAATGCTGACAAGCAAGTGTCTAGTCAAAGTCTACATCTTTAGACAATAGGAAAAGTAGTGGTGCTGCAATTTTACTGAAATCTTGTATAAATCTCCTATAGTAGCCAGCATGGCCAAGGAAGCTTCTGACATCCTTATATTTCTGAGGTATAGGAAATGTTGATATTACCTCTATTTTATTTGGGTCTACTTGGATTCCCTATTGGACACAAAGTGTCCCAAGGCTACTCCCTTAGTCATCATCATGAAGAATTTCTCACGATTTAGGGATAGGTGGTGACCTTGACATCTTTGTAGTACCTTCTGCAAATTAGCAAGTGCTTCTTCATAGGTATTCTCATAAGTTGTAAATTCATCCATGTAAAATTTCATGGAATCATGAGAAAAGTCTAAGAATATGCTCAGTATTGCCCTTTGGAAGGTTCTTGATGCATTTCATAGCCCAAATGGAAAGACAGAGTAAGCATATGTACCCCAAGGGCATGTAAAGGTTCTCTTGTCTTGGTCTTCTGGGGCTACCTTTATCTGGTTATATCCACTGAACCCATCCGAAAAGGAAAAGTATTTCTTTCTTGGTAATGAATCTAGTACTTGATCAATGAATGGAAGGGGAAAGTGGCATTTTCTAGTTGTTGCATTCAACTCATAGTAATTAACACACACTATCCATTTCCCTCCTCTATTAGGTACAATCACTAGTGGAGACACCCACTGATTTTCAAAGATTGGATAGATGAATCCTACATCCAAAAAACATTGTAATTTTTCCTTGACTATGTCACGGACTAATGGATTCATTCTCCTTTGAGGTTACCTAACCAGTTTGTAGCCATCATTGATGTAAATTTTGTGTATGCATAGGTTTGGGTCTATTCCTTTCATATCATTGTAATGCCATTCAAATGCAACTGTGTGTGTGCTTGCAGAACAATATCTTCCCTAGTGTAATCTCTAAAGTCAAGGATGATGCTTTAACAAGTGTTATGTCAAGACCTTCTATAGTGGGACTACAGTTATGTGGCAATAAAGTAAGGAAATTTTCATAAATGGACTTAGATGCATTAATTTATGTAATGATTATTGATCGTCCTCATCTAGGGTAGGCCATACAATTTGTACCAAGTTTTCATGTGGCTAGGTAGGTGGATAAAGGATTAGTGTCTTGGTTACATTTCTATTGGAAATGATCATGTTACCAAACCTACAACCTATAAAGGCATTTATAGTATCCAACCAAGGTCTCCCTAAGATGAGGGGATATCCTGTAAGATTATCTTTAGGTTGTAGTTCACCATAAAGCCTATAGGGTATTCTCATGAGTCTAATGTTATAACCAAGTCTTTTATGATTCCCTCAGGTTTTACTATAGACCTATTTGCTAACTGTAACACAATAGGTGTAGGTTTGAGCTCCATTAGTTTTAATAACTTCATGTTTTCCTTGGTTGGCTACCCCAAGGTCAATTAAGGTATTCTTGATGATAGTGTCATTGATTTTGACATCCACAATAAGGATCCAAGGTTTGCAAACTTGGGGACCACTATGTTTCCTAACATAATATCTGCAAGTTTTCCTAAGAAATGCATAGTCTGAGGGTCCTTATGTTTCCTGCCTGAATTTTTGAGGCATAAATTTTTCACTATTTTGGTATAGATTAGCACTTCCTTGATTGCTTGAATGAGGGGTATCTGGTGTAGGGCACCATAGCTCTTAAGGTTAAAATGAGGGAAAGAGTTATATGTTAGGTCTTTTTTTATATAATAAGGTCTTAAAGACCACTTTTTATGCTTTTGGAGTCAATTTAGGTTGTTTGTAGTGGTTTAGAAGTCATTTTGAGTCAATTTGGTAAAGTTGCAAAAATTGTAAAAAGTTGCCTAGCAACTTTTGCATTTTGATGTAAAAGGGAAGTTAAAAGGTTGTTAGAGTTGGTTGTTTTTGTTGATTTTTGATGTGTAATTCTTAAATACACCATGTAAGGGTCGAAGCAAGGTTCTGGGAGTTGATTTGAAGATTGAAATTCAATAAAAGCTTTATTTTCGTTGTTTAAAAGGCCAAATTTGCTGCTACAGACCTTAGTACGGCCTTGTACGACCTATAAGTGAAAATTTATGAGTTATAATTGATGGAGGAGTGAATCACTTGTCATTTTCATTTTCTTTCATCTATTTTCATCAAGATTTGAGTGATTTAAAGCACTTTTCTAAAAATTGCCTTGAAACCCTAATTTTGAGGGTTTGATTGAAGAAAATGGATTTGTGAGCCATTCCACTTGGTAGAAAATGATATAACTTGGTGGAATGGAAGATTTAGGTGTGGGTTTTGATTTCATGTGGTTTTTAGGAGCACGGGAGGCATATTGATAAAGACTTGGTGATTCCCTAGTTGAAAACCTTCATGTTTTTTAGTACAAAAGTTGCATAGGAGTTGAGGTTTATAAGAAAGCCCTTGAAAAGTTGTTTAGAATGATTAGGGATGAGTTTGCAGACCCTAATTGATGTGTTGGAAGCCCTGGAACAATATTTGAAGCCTGGTGATGAATTTTTGATACAGACCTAGCATCAAACAAGCCTAATTAGGCCTAAAGAGCAGTGTAGCAATAAAATTTTGAAGGGTTCGTTCCAAAGTAACCATACTTGCAATTTTGAAATGTTTTGAAACTCCCAAAAGGATATATAGAATGGTGATTGGTTTGTGGTTTTGAGGCTTGGTCTGTAGATTATGTTAGGAAAATCTTTTTTGGAATGCTACAAGGAGAATGGTGAAATTGTGAAAGAAACCCATGAAACTAAGGTTCCAAGTTTGAAATTTTGGTTTGTTTGAGTTAATTTGAGGCCCTTCAACTTACCTCTAAATCAAATTGGTATTAGATCATAGGTAGATCTTCAAGAGGGAAAGAGTGAAGTGAAAAATAAAGCAAGATTCCTCCAAAAGGTAAAACTATAGCTAGGAAGGTGAATGAGATGGAAGAGAAAACTCCAAGGGAGATTATAAGGTTGAAGGAGTTGCAAGATAGAATGGTAGCAAGGATTGAGGCTATGAAAATAGGTCAAAGAAGAGGTAAGGTTGTGAGTGTTGAGAGTGACTCTGAAAAAGAAGGGGAAGAGGAGAATGAGGAAGAGGAAGAGGAAGAGGAAGAGGAAGAGAAATTGGATCCTAATGAGCAAAGGATGGCTAAACTACTAAGAGTATTCACAGGAGATAAACACGGGGTAAAGATTGATTTACCTATGTATGGAGGTAACTTGAATGATGGGGAGCTTTTAGATTGGATTGCAACACTTGACAATTATTTTGAGTGTGAAGATGTACTTGAGAAGAAAAAGGTGAAGATTGCAAAAACAAAGTTGAAGGGGCATGCTCTATTATGGTGGGATTATGAGAAGACTGAAAGGAGGAAGAAATGTAAGTAAAAAATTGCTTCTTGGGACAGAATGGTGGCTAAGCTTAAGGGCAAGTTTCTACCAAGTGATTATGCACTTCAAATGTACAAGAAAATTCAAGGTTTGAACCAAAGAGAAATGGATGTTAAAACTCATACTGATGAGTTCTATAGGCTGAGTATAAGGGCAGGTCACACGGAGGATGATGTGGAGAAGGTGGCTATATATCTAAGTGGGCTAAGGTTCAACATCCAATATGAGTTAACTTTGGAAAATCCAAGGATGGTTGAGGAATGTTATCAAATGGAAATAAGGGCAGAAGAAAAACTTAAAATAAGGCAAGACATACAAAATAGGGGTAGAGGCAGAAATAATAGAGGAAGAGGGACATTTTCTACTTCAAGGCAATCATATGAAAGTCAAGAAGATACAAGCGAATCCAATGAACAAGTTGTAGATCAAAGAGGTTGATTTAGATGTGGTAGATCAAGCTTTAGAGGTAGATTTGGAATTCAAGGAAGAGGATCACAAGGATTCACAGGAAGGTGCTATCAATGAAACAAATTTGGACACCAAGCATGGCAGTGCAATGAAGGTCAAGCCTCTAGTTTACATGGAGGTGAAAGAAGGAATCAATTGGTGCAAGAAGAGGATACTGAGAGTGTAAACTCTCCATCACAACATATTGCTCCTGAAGTTGGAGAATCACTAATGGTAAGAAGAAAACTCATCAAGGCATCAAAGGAAAGGAGCCACCACAAGGACACTTTTTCAAAACCACTTGTAAGTGCATGGGTAAGGTATGTAAGGTTGTGATTAATTCAAGAAGCACATATAACATGGTTTCTAATGAGATGGTTGTGAAACTTAGATGCCTAAAATACCACATGATACTCATAAATTTTCTTGGTTGAATGAGGGTCAATATGTTTTGGTTAATGACAAAGCTTGGGTGGAGTTCAATATAGGAGGGTATAAGGATAAGATTTTATGTGATGTGTTACCTATGGATGTGTGCCATTTGCTGCTAGGTAGGCCTTGTAAATTTGATAGGCATGCTTTGTATGATGGTAGAAGAAATACATATGAGATAGAAAAGGATGGAATCTCTTTTACTTTGACACCATTGACATAAGATGATAAAGGACAAACTAAGCAAGCCAATGTGATGGTGGTTGGTAAGAAGGAGTTTGTAAAGGTAGAGGAAAAGGAGGATAGGAACCTTGCAACCACTCCTAGACTTGGAGATGTGAAGGAAATAGACATGAAGAATCTAATTTTGGAGGGAAATGATATTGAGTTGGTGTCAAAATATATTTGTTGAAGGCCAAGGATAAATTGATTCTTGGGGTTCAATATTGGCTTAAGGGGTATGATGATATGATGATGGAAGGAGTGTTTTCTTCATTTCTTTCAGGAGGGGATAGTGTTCATTGAGTTTTTGTCAAAGCAGAGGGTAGTGAACCCGATAAAGCAGCGGATATAGGGGCAAACCGTTAGATGGAAGAGATGGAAAGGAAGAGTGAAGAGGTCCAAGATAAGTTGCAATGGAAAAAGAGAAAGTTCAAGTACACAATGGGAGTAAAGAAGAAGGCGGTTCATTACAAGGCAGCACAAGATAAGGTCACAAATGGTGATGCAGATTTAACATCATTTTTAGATGAAGAAGTAATCAAAGAACATCCAACAAGTAGGTCATTGAATTTGGAGCGATTTCTAGGTGGCAAAGAGTTCAACAAGACTAGGAACAATGCTTTTTTCCAATATTTGATTCAATGGAAGGGATTACCAGATGAAAGTAACACTTGGAGATTAGAGAATGATGGGAGAAAGAATGGATTTTATGTTGCAACATTGTCCTCAAGGGGAATTTAGTTCCTTTTTCCCGAGGAGTATGGTGCGGGGCACCATAGCTCTTAAGGTGAAAATGAGGGAAAGAGCTAGATGTTAGGTCTTTTGTTTATAATAAGGTCTTAAATACCACTTCTTATTTTTTTGAGTCAATTTATGTTGATTTTAGTGGTTTGGGAGTCATTTTGAGTCAATTTGGTAAAGTTGCAAAAATTATAAAAAAGTTGCTTAACAACTTTTGTATTTTGATGTAAAAGGGAAGTTAAACGATCAAGAAGTTTAAAAGGTTGTTAGATTCATTTGTTTTGGTTGGTTTTTGATGTGTAATTCTCAAATACACCATGTAAGGGTCAAAGAAAGGTTTTGGGAGTTGATTTGAAGATTGAAATTCAATAAAATCTTTGTTTTATGCGTCGAAAAGGCCAAATTTGTTGCTACAGACCTTAGTACGGTCTTGTATTAAGTCCAAATTTATGAGTTAGAATTGATGGAGGAGTGAATCACCTATAATTTGATTTTTTTTTCATCTGTTTTCATCAAGATTTGAGTGACTTAAAGCACATTTTTTTGAAAATTGCCTTGAAACCCTAATTTTGAGGGTTTGATTGAAGAAAATGGATTTGTGAGCCATTCCACCCAGTAGAAAATGCTCTAACTTGGTGGAATGGAAGATTTAGGTGTATTTTTTTCTTTCATGTGGTTTGCAAGAGTAGGGGAGGTAGATTGATAAAGATTTGGTGATGCCCTAGTTGAAAACCTTCATATTTTTTAGTACAAAAGTTGCATAGGAGTTGAGGTTTATAGGAAAGCCCTTGAAAAGTTGTTTGGAATGATTGGGGATGAGTTTGTAGACCCTAATTGATGTTTTGGAAGCCTTGTAATAAGATTTAAAGTGTGTCGATGAATTTTTGATACAGACCTAGCATCAAACAAGCCTAATTAGGCCTAAAGAGCATCGTAGCAGCAAAATTTTGAAGGGTTTGTTCCAAAGAAACCATACCTAAAATTTTGACATGTTTTGAAACTCCAAAAAGGGTATCTGGAATGGTGATTTTTTTGTGTGTTTGAGGCTTGGTCTACGGATTGTGTTAGGAAAAGCTTGTTTGTAATGCTACAAGGAGAATGGTGAAATCGTGAAAGAAACGGGCATGAAACTAAGGTTTCAAGTTTGAAAGTTTGGTTTGTTTGAGTTAATTTGAGGCCCTCCACCTTACCTATACATTAGCTAAATTGAGGACCTTTCAAGAGATACTCTCTACTACAGACAATAAAATTGTAGAGTTAACACAAGACATTGGGTTGGGGGATGCAAAAATCAGTCTTTTGAGGAATCCTCCCCAACCCTCTGTTGCCCAGTCAGACCTCCTTCTGGTAGCCCAACAACTATATGTTTCATATTGGGAGAAGGTCAAGACCTTTTATTTGACTCTTCAGCCGACACTACAATTCATGGTGGGAGTGTCAAGTTTGAGTCGAGAGGTCTGTGGAATGATCAAGCAATTCCCATAGTTTATTTTGGAGAAGGAACCTGAGGTAGAAAGGTTGTTGAATAAGTTGTACACCATTCCAAATGACCACTTGGTGAGTGAAGGGATCAAGGACTAGAATTTGGCTACCAAGACAACAAAGGAATTTTATTGCCATGTAGCCATACTCCATGCTAGTAATTGCACTACCACACTAGGCTGAACTATGAACAACATGCAGGTGAAATTCTCCCAACTGACTCAGATGGGCTTGTCCTCCCTATTTCTCTCTGATGATTAGGTGGCCACAGTGGAGTAGATTGCAATAAATATTAAGGAGAAGTAGCAGGTAATATCTAATTTTTAGAGCTTCAATCAACCCCAACTACTGAGGATATAGAGGGTGTTATTCACCAAATTGTGTGGCTTCTTTTTCAACTTGAGTCTGGGACCGGGATATCCATGAAGCTACCATTTAAAGAAGTGATTGATCTACATGAGGCACATGATAATCTGCACTCCATATCTACACCATCTGAAGCTAATTTTTTGCCTCTGTAGATTGCTCTCTCAAAGCTCTGATTCCCTCGCCCGATGGATAAGGCTCTGGTCCTAGAACCAAAAATTTTGGGTTCCTTATTTTGTAGGTGAAACGCCCCTGGTAATCACCAAAAGATGTGGATATAAAATCCCTTGAGCTCCCTTCAGGTTGATAATGTTACTTTGCTTGGCTTTCGATCACACCCTAAGTATTTGGATATCTATGGCCTCTGCTCCTCTTCCAAGCTCCACCTGCTACCACCACGTGTCCACCATGCACTCCTCACAAGGTTTTCATCTCTCACTTCTCTTTCAAGCTCCTCCATGTCTCCACATGTCAGTAGCATGCACCTTTAAGGCTTTCTTCCCTTCACTTTTCTATCGAGCTACGTCTGTGTTCCATGTAGCATCTTTCCGCGTACACCTTTTGGCAGATCCCACAATCAACGTAGGCAATGAAGACTTCTCCACAAAGGGAAGGATGGAATGAGTGACGGGCTATGCCATATTTCTATGTGCCCTAACTAAATTTGTGGGTTAGAGACACATGTCTACTAGAGAATTGTTTTTTCTACATTGGGACCACCGTCATCATTTACAGAGAATGCCTCTAGCTCGAAGGTGACTGTGTTATATGGCTCAAAATATTTTCTATTGCAACAGCCTGGGGAATCATTGTGATGGTCATCATTTCTCTCATAATGGAATCTTTTATGTTACAGGCTAATCGACGATTGGATCATTTTCTATAAATACTGCTTCTTTCGAAGAATGAGTTCGGAACATACAAAAAAATAGGGAAAGAAACCAGGCCTTTGTATTATTTTTAGATTATTGTATAAGACTCACAAACTGCATCATTGTTCGGCCTTTTTTTTTCTTAGCTATTTGCTAGAACATTATACTATGCCATTATTGTACTGGGTACTTTATTTGCAGAACTTTTATGATTTCAATATAATTTTGTTGATTTAGACCATGTCTTGGTCTCTTCTTTTCAGCGAATGTGTATGGGAGTTATTTTATGTTATTTGGTAAACTATTTGGGTTTTTTATTTGTGATTTTTTTAATTCTAGGACATAGTAGATTGTTGAATTCCCCTTAAACCATGTTTGAAAGGAAGGTTTCCTATGCTTGAATACACCCATAGCTTGGCGCATCACCTTAGTTAGATCTTTATTTTATATACCTGCTTCCTTTTCCCATTCCAAACCCCAAATTACAAAATAATTCAACTTCTTGAAAAACCCAAAGGTTACTTAGTTTAGCGCAATAGGTCCTCCCTTTAACTGAGTTTCCCATAAGGTTGTTGTTTGTAAAATTTTGGCATCAACAGTTAGATATTTAAGATTAGAAACACTCAAAATAAGGTATATGGTTTCACTCTATGACAACAAGTTCAAGAAACAAGGGAAGTTGAAGGTTAGATGGTTAGGACCATATTACATTCACAACATCACTAAATCTAGAGTAGTAAAGTTGAAACAATTGTATAGCACGCTCATGACAGAGCACATTAATGGAACACACCCAGGGATAACTTTAAGAACCCCCCCTTGGTGAAGGTGTAAAATCCTTGATCTTGTATACTTCACGATAAAAATATTAATTTTATTGGTGAATTTTTTGTGTGGGGAAAAAAATAATCTCAATTGGCGAATCTTTTCTAATCGCTAGAAGTCTGTGGAAAATCTTGTCGAATTGCAAATTTTTTAATCCAATAAAATATTTTCATTGGCGATTAAAAAACTTTTTTCAAACCAATAAAATATTTCCATTCTCGAATAAACCTGTTTTCAAAATAGAAAAAATATTTTTTTTGGTGATTAAAACATTTCTTCAAACCAAAAAAAAAATCATTGGTGAATTAAACCTATTTTCAAATGAATAAAAAAATTGGAAAATTAAACATAATCTCAAACTAATAAAAAAACTCAATGGCCAAATAAATTGGTATGCCAATAAAAAATCATAGTGTGGTTGGAAAAAATATCAAATTCTGGGATAAATTTTCCGCACATTAAAAATCCTTCATAAAGTGTCCAGAATGGGGACAAGCATCAACATATTTATTATGTCTGAAGCCATATGTCGGTGTAAAATAATATAACCCATGACCATTTGATGAATTTTTGATGGACGACTATAGTTGCATTCCGGAAGCAAATCTCTGAAGCACTTGACTTGTGAATTGAAACCTCTGGAATAACACTAGAACCATTAGATTTCTAGAAATAAATGGTTGACATTTTGTTACTTATTAAATCACTTATTCATGACAACCAAAATAATATTTTATCATTGACTAGCTACCGGCAGTTGAAGGTCGCTTAAGTTATGAATTAATCCTTTGGAGTCATCATGGTGACTAACCCCTCGACCTATTCATGACAACCAAAATAATATTTTATCATTGACTAGCTACCGGCAGTTGAAGATCGCTTAAGTTATGACTTAACTCTTTGGAGTCATCATGGTGACTGACCCCTCAACCTAGGTGAATGATGGGTTTGATAAATGAACGACGAAGATAGGGTGACGTGGGTCAACCTTGATCGCTCCTTTTCAGCCCGCAAGGGACCCACCTACATCTCCCATCCCTCAATGGGGAGGCAGGGAACTGCCACATGGAACGATTAGAACCGTTGAAGGAACTATAGCAAGGTGCAAAATATTAAGGAACTAGTGTTAAAGCCTACGCTACTAAAGGATCCTTTTAAGCACATGCTTTTTTATAGTTAAATAGCTACTATATGGGGTAGAACTCTATATTAATCAAAAAGAGTTTTTACATTCCTCAGATGGCATTAGATACTTGACCAAGTCACCAAAGACTCATCCCATCAGTATTCACAATGAAGCCTTCATTTCCACAAAACATTACATACCTAAATATTCAATGGACTGAAATTGGATAATTATACGGACTACAAATAGACCATCACAAACCAAAATGACCTTCCACAGACACCAAATTATGCATTGTTGCAATCGGCCTCGTTGGTCTTCTTAGATTTGATTGCATTCAGAATCGCTAAACAATCACCACCGTAGGCACTATGGGCAGGATAGTTTTCTCATTCCTCCCAGCTCCTGGTGTCATTCACTACCCATTCTTCACCAATTCCTAGCTCCCAATCCTCCTCACCAAAAGACCACCTTTCCTCGTTGAGAGCTTATGCCACCGCAAACGCCTTCACCCAACCCTTCAACCAGTCTTTGAGAATGTCATCCACATGCAGAAGAAAGTCGATACACCTATCAATATCCCCCACCGGTTTTTTAGTTGCATGGTTCAATGAGTGCACCAAGGGAAACTTTGGTACCGACCATTCATTCCCACGAGCCTTGTAGTAGTGCAGTGGTAGAGGGGTCATGAAATTATCGTCAATTTTGTCTAATGCCATGCCAATATTTTCCGACAAAGTTGAAAAATCATTTTCCATAGCTTCTTCCCTCGAGATTTTGAGACACCCATGTACATGAGCATTACTATAAGCATGACGGGTATATTTGAATTCACCCTGAGCTTATGGGTAGCCAACAGAAATTCTAGGCTCAAAATATCCTTCACCACCTAGAGCACCAATGGGTACTTGGACACCATTATCCCTTTCAGTTGTTTCTCATTGATTTCACCATGGAAAGCATTCTACTGCTTCGTATAATTTAGAAATAAAGGAGTCTCCATTGTTCCTTAGTTTTTGTCGAGAGTGCTAAGCCAATTTGAGAAAAAGGAGCACAACAACCCCTATTTGTAGCAAAACCTCTTGTAGCCTTATGGAGACCGTACCAAGATTCAAGTGGTGAATTAAATGTTAATTGTCACATCAATAATAGTGAAATGTTAAGTGTGAGTATTTGGTATCATTATCTTCGTTCTAACTTCTATATATACTTCACCAACTTGATGTTCTTCATATCATTTATAATATATTTGGATTTGATTTATTTCTTCTCTATTCTCAATTTAACGATGATCTTATGGAGTCTTCATGGCATGTCATGCTACCCAAATGTTTTTGGCAGAAAATAAGGGACGATACATACAACAAGTGAAAGTTGGGTATGGTTTTCACAATTCCTTGTGTGAAGGTTGAGGATGCTATAAGAATAATTGTGGCTAGGGAATGGCTTCAGAAGAACCCTCGTTCTCTATATTCTAAGGTAGCTTTGGCTTTCTTGTCAAATTACATGGACATTTTTCTTAATAAAGATTTGGTGAAGACATTGGAAATATGTTATTTTCATCCTTTCATTTACTTTGTTTCTTCGTTGGAGTTGGCATTGGAGCATTATAATTTTGAAAGTGGGTTAGTGCATGTTGGTGGAATCTTTTGGAAAGTGGAACTGCATGCTTCTACAGTGCAAGCTCTTGCCCTAGTTAATATGAGATGGGGCCTACTATGGGATATGAAAAATGAATCATGGAAATATGTTATTTTCATCCTTTCATTTACTCTATTTCTTCATTGGAGTTGGCATTGGAGCATTATAATTTTGAAAATGGGTTAGCGCATGTTGGTGGAATCTTTTAGAAAGTGGAACTGCATGCTTCTACAGTGCAAGCTCTTTCCCTAGTTAATATGAGATGGGGTCTGCTATGTGATATGAAAAATGAATCATTAAAGAGTCTGGAGTTTTGGGGGAAGGTTTTGGGTGATTTTATTTTCTTCTCTACTGTTACTTTGTTAAATTTGATTCACATTCTACTCAAATATCCGGTTGATGGCCTCAGTTAATGTTACAAAAAAAATTAGTAATGAATTGTGTGATGTGTCACGTGTCTATATTTTATTGTACAATATAACAGTTCTTGTAATATGTATTTTATGACTGATTTTTTGTCACGGGTAGTGGATTTTTGTCCAGGTTGGCTATGTACTATGTACTTCAATCTTTAGCAATAGCTACTTAAATTAAAATACTTTTCATGGCTCCATTCTTGTAAATCCTTTTTGCTTTGATTAATATAAAAATATGGCTTTTAAAACTAATAGTAATTATCAACATATAGTTATGATCATAAGTGAGAAAATTTTATTGTGACTTATTAGTGGACATTGATAATGATTAAGCTAAAACAAGACATTTAATTCTCTCTTTTCAATGTGTTGAATTACTCTACCTTTCATTTATTCAATTGAAATTCTCAATCTTTTTGAAGAAAGCATGGTTGTGATACTGTAGGCAGTGGTGTGGATTAATGCCATATGAACATCTGAAGCGATTGATTGGATAGCTTTATATTGAAAACTGCATGATGTACTGTAGAATCGTAGATGATGATGTCAATAATCTAGTGATCTAATGAAATAATATTTGTAATGATTTCATATCGTTTGAGTGGCACTAGTGATAGCTTGTCAGCTTGAGGTACAATTTGCATGTAGCTAGACGTCAATCAAATTAAACATTTTAATTGTAAATATAAGGCTTAAGTTACACTAATCGATTAAGTTGGTTTTTTGTTTTACGCAAATTGCGATTATCATATACCCAACATCACATGTGACACAAGTATGACTCACAAGTAAATAGGGATCAAGCTGGTAGTAGCATTGGTGGCCCATAAATAGAGATAGTGAGCACAATTGAAATCATTTGTTGAAGGCTAAAGGCTTTACTATTGAGTGTAATGTTCTAAATTGTCATAAGGGTATTCATTTTGTAGTGTTAATAAGGATTCAGGAAGAAGAAGATGCTGTAGTATTGGGGATACTCTAAAATATCTTGCCTCTAGTTATGTAGTTATGAAGTAAAAGACCAATTTCCTTCAAGTTCAAAATGGGTGGAATTGGAAAGAAGTTGATCTGGTTTACCTGACTTCTAAGACATGTTTTGAACCAGGTTGAGGAGCTCTGATGGAGATAAGTGTTATCCTAGTGGATGGAATTTGTGTGCAAAAGATGGGAACAATTTTACTACCCCTCATCTTCTGCATGACTCTAGTTCTCAAAGGGGATGAGTACATTTTGTATCTTCACAACTCCCATTTCCTCAACATGGTTCACCAGGAAATTCTCAAGCATTTATTTTTAGTGCCCATGGCCAACTAGGCAAGTTCCATGCATTTATTTTTAGAGCCCATGGTTGACCCGGCAAGTCCCATCACCATGCATTTATTTTCAGAGAGAAATTTGTATTACGTTGTCACCAGGGATCCAACAAAAGCTTGGTGCTTACATTTGTATTTTTATTATGTAAAGTAATATATGTTATTTATACAAAACAAGAGCTTGGAAATTGCATGCTCTACTAATCTTTAAAAAGATATATAACAATGTGACATTGCAATTCAGTTATAATAAAATAAATGATTGTGTTATTCTTCGTTATTCATTTATAGTAAATAATTATTTTCTAATTTTAGTGTCTATGAATCTTTTCAAATCATTTTTTTTCCTTTAAGAAATTAAGTATTATCTATTTATGAAATAATTGCACGTAGATTTAAAAGTAAAACATAAATCAATACAAATGAAAAAAGAAAGTTGTCATCAAATTGACAAAAAACATTATAAACACTAAAATTTGTCACTCTTATTAGGGTTTACCGAAATGTTATTGATTTCTAATTTTTCATTGACCTTATCCCCTGGTTCCCAGTACCATTATTCATTTTATTAAGTCCTTTGAAATGTTAATTTACCATCCCCTTGGCCTTGACGTCAATCCTAACGCACTAAAGTTTAAAAGAACTTTAAAACACATGCTTATTGTTTATATCATAAATTAATCAAGTTTCAAATGTTCAATGAACATTTGATGTATGGTTGTAATTGCATTATGATATGAAATGCACTGAGTGCTAGGCTTGTGCACTTCAACCTCCAGAATCACCCTATAACCGTTAGATTTACAAAGATCAACGGTTTAGAATTTGTTGTCAATGCAGGAATAAATGGCTTGTTTTAAATGTTGTTAGCCATGTACTAATTGTGCATTTCTAAATGTTGTCAGACATGTAATAATTATGTAGTTTGGAATAAACACGTAGATGTTCCATTCACTATAACGTTTGAATTTCGAAAGAAAAAAAGCACTTTCTATTGCTAAGTGATTTTATTTTTAAGTGAGAGGGTCAACACATGAGGAGATTTCAGTCTTTAGATTGCTCATTGCAGTGCACCACCCTATTTTGGGTTCCACGGTACCACTTCCAATAAATCCATTCTAGTTTCCATGACTGTCAGCATTAATCTTTTCAAGAATCAAAATTTGAGTAAGTGAAAGAATTCCTACAACTACGTTTCATCGTTTGGTGTTTCTTACAATTTTATTTTGTCAAAATTTGAAGTTTGGGTTTAGGGTTGAGAGACTTAAGAATTAAGAAAAATTAAGGAGGACTAATAGGGAATTCACAATTTCACATTGTATAAGCATGTCTACCAGTACCACCAGTACCACTAGAGCAATGTCGGATAAAAAATCATTATGCAAAATTGCTTAAAACCCTAGGTTTCATTGATGAATACCATGATATTTATGATCCTGAAATCTATGGTAGACGTACCTTAGAACTTAGATTTTCATCTTAGAATAAGGCTGCAAAGAAAATGCAAGTTAATAGTATCAGTGCATCATGGGTAACTAGATTAGGGTAAATGATGTTACATGAGGTTTTCCCTTGCCCATAATTTATCATCGTCTATGCCCAAAATTATGATGATAACAAAAGAGAAATTGTTAATTAAGATAGAAAAGAAGAATTGTTATCCATTAATACAGAAGAACTTGGAAAAGTGTTGGGGTTTACAACCGAAGAATTTGGAAACGTCCACATTGACCTAAAAAATCTTACTAGTGATTATGAAGTAGTGGATGAAAGGGAGAAAAATTATTTCATAAATAAAATAGTTTTGGCTACGAAAGAAGTTAGAAACAAATTGAAAGGTGATTATAAGCCTCCTTATGATTTTTATATTTTTTCAAACCATGGGTTCAGGATACTATTTCCATGCTAGCATTTTGCCTCGGACTAGATAGCAATTTGGAAGTGGGTGCAAGCCTCCTTGAAATGGTATATAATATCCATTATGGACCACATGTCAAATATAGTTATATTGAGCACATTGTAGAATCCATGCATAAACAATTTTTAATGATTAAAGGAGGTCCCAAAAAGACATTTAGGTTCACAACCTATTTGTGCTATTTTTTTCTACTCAAATTTAAGGAATGTTTTGGACCAACAAGCTTCAAATTAGGTCCTATAGTAATGCTCGGGAAAATCAAATGGCTCCAATATATGATTGGACCACTGGGATAAGGAAGCATGATTCTTGAAGGAACTATAGTCATTTTGTAGACTACTTTTTGACTCCATTACATCAAGCAATTACAAATACTCCAATGCCTAGATTGCATATGTCATATAGAAATTGCATTCAACTAGGAAAAGAATCACAATGTTTTGATTGGAACTTAATGGAAGAATATACTGTGCTAAGATTTTATGGATCGGGAGTAGAGCCATACAAACTTCCAATACATGTGACAAAAAGGGTTTTTGCATTAGAATATGTAAGGAAAATGAAGAGTACTAATGAACTGCACTTTTTCAATTAGGGGAAGAAGACCTTATTTCCTTCTTTACCTTTTTCATGTGAAGGGTTTACATTCAAGAGAAAAGCATTTAAGGTGGCACATGATCTTTTGAATTTTTTTAATTTTTATGATGTCTATCATTGACAGTATGATCCATGTGACACCATTAAATCAATGATTGTGGCCAATAATAATGTTGTAAGTAGAATTCAACATCAAAGTAAACCCTTGCTTGAAAACTTCAAAAATAAGGATTCTTGGGATGAGGTCAAAATAGCAATGGAGAAAAGTGTTGTTGAGAAAGGTATTTCTTTTGAACAATTGTTAGCAAAAATTATAGCATTGCATCGAAAGACAATCAAGACGTACAACATTTTATATGAAAAAAGTGATAAACCATCTAGTAGAGTAAAAATACCAGATTCTCTAGATAATGAAGTTACAGATAAAAATTGGACACGATAAAAAAAATGTTGCCTTTTGGTCTATGAGGAAGGAGCTAGGTGATCCAAGAGCTCTTGCAAAGTATGGAGATAACGAAGAAGATCATGAGTTTAGAAAATTGTGGAATATAGAGCATCCCAATGAACATCAAGATAAATAAATTGATGATGAATATAATGATGATAGGAAAGAACAAAGCCATGTCAATTTCAAACCTGGTTTAAGTGAGTCCACAAAAGAAGCATATACTTTAGGAGCAACCATAGCTCAAAAATGGGTTATGAAGGTGGTCTTTTGGGGTCCCAAAGATAAGACCCTTGGACGAAAACAAATGTAGAGCATAGAAACCAGTTGATAACTCTAACCTTGGGCTTGGAGGTTAAAAATTAGACCAAGGGAATACAAGTCAATTTGTTAGAGCTTCAAATACTCATCCTCATGGTCAGATACAATCACAACTAGGACATGCCCATGGTGGAGATATTAGTGCAACTAGCACAGCCATTGGTGGTGATGGTATGGGTAGTAGTACAATTAGTGGTCAACATGTGCTACAACAACAAACTATACACAAGAGGACAACAATAAAAGATACCACACAAACATCGGGTGATCAAGGCATATAAAAGAGGCAAAGGATTTTGACAGGTCCAAGTCACACAACCAGTGGATCCATCACAAAGGAGTTATTTCCAAGAACTCCCCCACTTCTATTTAGTGTGTCTATGACATCATTAGCAACTACAAGTTCTCCTATTCCTTTTCCATTCAAGCACTCCATTGTTCCTACATCCCCAAGTTTTGATTGCATTGAAGAGTTTAAAAAGAAATCATACTTGTATAAAAAAGAAAAGGAGCAACTAATTGAGAGTGTTTCTATTGTGACTTCAGAGCCTACAAAAACCATGGTATTACCCATATTTGATACAAGTAAAGAAATCATGGAGTACACAATTTTTGTTTCCACAGTTCAAAACAAACCAACAAATCAAATGGATCGATCTGAATTCCAGGTGAGCAATTTTCAATTGGATTTTTCTGGACTCAAAAATACTAACAAAATTAATGTATCAAAGAAGAACAATGAATTGGTGTACACATCATTGCTAAAGCAAGATAGTGATAAAAAAAGGTTACAGACTCAAATAGAAAAGTTATAGGTAGACCTAGCAAATGAGAAAGCAAAGAGGAAAGCAGCAAATAACAAGAGCAGTGAATTAGAAAAAAAAAAAAAATTGCCTTTACATCAACAAGCAAAGAGGATAAAAAAATGAGAGAGAAGTGAATGAATTGAAGCAAAGGCTAGATGAGAGAAATAAGAAATATGATGAGGAAAAATCCACTTCACAAAAATTAAGACTAAGCATTGTGAATGGAAATGCACAATGGGAACAAAAATTGGAGAAAGAGAGAAAAAGAAATGAAAGATTGGAGGTAGAGTTGATGGAAGATAAGAATGAAATTAACTCTTGTCAAAATAAGTTATCTGCATTTTGTAGAGAAACAATGAGGCATATGAAACAAAATATCTAGGATGAAATAATGCAAAGGATTGATTATTTGTGTGACATGTTTCGATTGATTGATGCTATCAGACTACATTATAAGAAGCTCAACAAATATTTAGTGGACAACAAAAATGTGTTAGCATTAGAGAAATCTATAAATCAAGTTCAAAAAATAGACTACAAAGCCAGTGAAAATGATTTGAAATTAAAAGGGATTAATAATTGGCTTTCTACCTCAATGACGTTGTCATCTATCATTGAAAAGTGTTTGAGAATGTGTGAAATAAAGGAATATTTGCATTTGGTTGCAGACAAGATGAAGAAGGTGGATGAAAAGGTAAGGAACTTTACAGAGCTTGATTTGACACAAATGAGTGATTCATTGGAAAGAATGATTTCGGAAAGAAGATGGAGGGTGCAAGGAAGATTGATTTGGACTAGTTTCCTTTGAACCCAGATGCGGTGAACTATTTGGATTCCATCAAACCATTGATAACCTTGAATGCAAAATCAATTGAAGAATTCAAGATAGGTTCCAATTTCAATCATGAAATGTTAACAAATCTTCAAATCAAACAACATCAGTTAGAATAAATGACAATTCCACCACCCGAACAGTGGACGTTGCTAGAAAAGGTGATACAATGATTTGATTTTTGATAATATGAGTTTCCAAGTT